>JAPMOR010087184.1:115080-162555 GCA_026543865.1 Argiope aurantia
TCAGTGATTTCTTCAAATGGACAGGAATTCTTACTGAATCATAAAAAAAACTTTAAATGTATTATGTTGTAATCAGCAATTTCTTCAAATTGAAGAAATTGCTGATTACAACATAATCAAATTTCTTCAAATTTTTCTTACTTTAATTCAGAAAAATGTATTTATTGAACAGTTTGGTTTAAGATTATTTTCTTTATTTACTGTTATTTCAATAAAATTCTTAAATTTCAATAAAATTTACTGCTATTTCAATAAAATTCTTACTGAATCATAAAAACTGAATTCTTACTGAATCATAAAAATAAAACTTTAAAATGTATTATGCTGTAGTCAGTGATTTCTTCAAATCGACATGAATTCTTACTGAATCATAAGAATGAAACTTTAAATATATTATGTTGTAATCAGTGATTTCTTCAAATCGACATGAATTCTTACTGAATCATAAAAAAAACCTTTAAATGTATTATGTTGTAATCAGTAATTTCTTCAAATTGATATGAATTCTTACTGAATCATAAAAATAAAACTTTAAAATGTATTATGTTGTAGTCAGTGATTTCTTCAAACCGACATGAATTCTTACTGAATCATAAGAATGAAACTTTAAATACATTATGTTGTAATCAGTGATTTCTTCAAATCGACACTAAAACGCATCATGCATAAAAAATTGTCAAATTCCATTTGAAACGCTTGGAAAATTATTATAAATTTATCATTTTGAATGGTTAGGTCAAGATGAAAATAGTTGTTTACTTTTAACAATAAATTAGAAATTTTGATTTCCACTTTCTCATACAATTTTTTTCTTACTTTAATTCAGAAAAATGTATTTATTGAACAGTTTGGTTTAAGATTATTTTTTTTATTTATAATTATTTCAATAAAATCTTATTATTTTTAATAAGGAAAATGAAATTACAATTTTCTATATGGTTGCTAAAATAAAATTAAATATTTTAATCCAAAACATTTAATTCCCTACATTTATGTTAAGCATTATTTACATTGAAATTAGTTTTGTTTTTTTATTATAAATTATTGCTATATTTATCTGGAATTCAATTTGGCAAATTTAAATAAAGAAATAAAACTTTATTAGAGCACCTGTTAGCCATTACGAGTATTTGAAAACAGAATTCAGAATTTCCTTAGAAATGATAAAAGAAAAAAGCATTTTCTTTGTCAATATTTTCACTCATAAATTAAATATCCTTAAATCAGTATTCATAAACCAAAGTTTATTTAAGTAAAAAAGAAGAGAAAAGCTGAAGAGAGTAATTTAAAGAAAGGTTTCATCACATCAAAATCAAAAAGTTTTGAAACCCATATTTAATAAAATAAATTACAGGACAACACCGGGGGCTGTAAGAATTCCAGCATTCTTCAAACCGATGGGGAAAATGATGCCAGAATTAAGAAGGGGAGCACCAGCGATAAGACCGCTGTTGAGAACTGGAGCACCGATCACACCATTGGCGAGGAGTCCATTTCCGATGATTCCGGCATTGAGAAGAGGAGCTCCAGCGATGAGTCCGGTGGTATTGATGATTCTCCTATCAGTGGTCACTGCTCCAGGGATGGCGACGACGGATCTGGTGAGGACAGCGGCAAGTCCCACGATTTCAGCATTCAAGAGTCCGGGAGCCAAGACAGTGGCATCAACTGCTGAAAGAGCAGAGAGGAGAAGAGCAACGTACAGAATAATAGATGGTTAATTAAATTTAATAAAAAAAATTATTATTTAAAACCTTTTAGAAAATGGGTGGAACTAATTGCTGTTTTACAGAAAATTTCAGTTCTAGAAACTTAATTTTTAGTTTTAATGAAATTAATAAATCACACAAATTAATAAATTCAAAGATCATAGAGCGATTTTTAAGATTTTTTCATATTTTATATAGATATTAATCAAAATCTTAGAGAAAAAATCTGTTTATCTTTGTACAGGTTCAAATATTATCTATGTTATATCGCAAATGAATTTTTTTTCATACTAGTAATATTTCATTTAGATTTTATGCACAGAAAAATTATGATAATCATCAAAAATATTCGACCATAAGAGTTGATGGTTTGTTCCATTTCGGATATTCTTATGTTCATGCAATAAATTTTGAATTTGTGATATGTGTCTGTCCATCTGTCCATGTAAAATGAACATGGCATAATTAAATAAAAGCAACAAAATAAAAATGGCATAACTATGATATTACATACAACTATATATTGCATAATATACAATTATAATTGTATAATTAAATAATATTATAACAAGTATATAATACTATATACAACTTTAATATTACAAATAATCCTTACAATCCTTGACTTTCTGAGGATGCAGTGACAAACCCTTGAGCAAATTTGGTTTCATTTCATTCAAAACCATGCTCATTTATGTTCTTTGACTATGCTTGAAACTTCATTAAAATTATCAGTAATTAGTTTGGAATATTCCTATATTCCTTAAGCATTTAAATGCTGAGTTCCAGAAGTTAGAAGCTCTCCGATTCCTTACATTACGAATTGCTTTAAATAACGAATTTACTTTAATCATAAATTGGGTTCTACAATTCCTTGACTCTTCGTGACATTAGAATATCTTTTTCGGAAGTACATATTCATTAATAAAAAATTTATTTCTTAAAACAAAATAAGGATAAGGATAAGGAATTATTTAGGATAATTAAGTAATGAAGTAAAGAAGATTAATTAAGTATCATAAAAGTTTCTTACCTTAGCTATCATTATTGAAAAGAGAGTTTCTTGATTAAGAACGGTAATACTTATTAAGAATTAGTTTATATACCTATAGCTACAAAGAGATACGTCCTCGCACAGAACTTAACACGTGATGAGCGTCTGATCTGCACCGGCTATTTAGAGGTCAGTATCTTACCAGTATCTTTCAAATGGTAGAATAGCATTGAAAATACTGATGGTGTTTACAAAATAAATTAATGATTCTTTACAGTCATATATTGCATCAGATATTTTAAATAGACTTGAAAGACCGACGATGCATTTCTTCAAAGTGTTCTTCTAAGTTGAATATTCATTTATATTCTTATAAGAACATTCCTATGAGAGAGTTATTCTAAGTATTTTTTAATGTTATGATTGCGCTCGGGATTATTTGTTTTTAAAAAATATATGTTTTTATTTTTATATAATAATTCGCAAAACTCTTATGAAATAAATTTATAATAGTTAAAATTCAAAAGTACTAAAGCTTGAATAAATATTTTTTGTCTAAAAAGAAAAATTAAGAAAAAGTTGTCTAATTTAAATGCTTATAATTTAATATTTGTTTAGCAAATAACTTAAGAATTATATTAACTAGTTCCTAAATTTAGAAATAACTGTATTTCTATTCAGTCTTTGAATACTGGAGCTGGATATAACTGGATATAATTTATTATTATTATTTTTTTGAATTATAAGCAATTAAAAATTTGTAAAAAATTTTAATGAATAAATTTTTTGCCCTATATAGAAACTGCAGAATATATTGAGAAAGTATTATGTAAAATTTATTTTAGTGCCTTTTGCATTAAATTTAATTTTATTAGTTTTTTTTAATTTTATCAAAGATTAGAATTTGGAAAAGAAACGTGTAAAGCTTAAAGCTGTAAAATAATATTAAAAGTACATTAGAAAAACATAAAGAAATAAATGTAACTACCCAAACGATAAAAGAAGAAAAAATTCACACTATTTTGTTGGAAATATTTTCAAAAGTTAAAAATATCGAATGAAAAATATTTGATATTTTTTATGGAAATTGACTCTTTACTTTAAATAATAACCTAAATGATATAAATAATAGACTCGCATGAAAATTAAAACATTCCAAAAAATACTAATCATTTAATACTTGTCGATCTCAAACAAATACGTCCATTCACATATTAAAACTATTTTCTTTTCAAAAATTTTTCCTTTCGCGGATGTGGGAGAATATTTTTATAACATGATTTACACAATTTTATTGTCAAATGTTCAATTAATATGTAAAAACAACTACAAAATTACAAAAAAAAATTAAAAAAATATTTTTGTGGCAATTTTTTATACTTATTTTTCGAATTCGCTATTTCTTGTCAAGTGATGCTTGGAAACGAATTCATTCTGTAAAGCTTGCGATGTTTCATGAAATTAAATTAGCACAGAACAAGCGACACGAATGACTGAGCATGAATCGATTCAATTTCATCAAATATCATAATAATTTAGAGACAAGAAGGTAAGAATAAAATTTTCAAAAATTAATTAAAGTGCGTTAAGCATTAACTGCTCTCTAAAATAAACAATAAATATTGAAATGTATAGTATAAATTGCGCAAATTCTAAACCTAGTATATAATGTATATGTTCGTTATGTAACAAGCTTGTAAACGTTGTATTATGTTTCGCCTTATACTTTATTTGGAAAGTGGTTTCATTTTTCTGTGTCAGAGACACAGAAAGAGAGAGAGAGAGAATGAGTGAGTTTGTGTGCAGTTTAAAATTGTTTTTGATTCAAAAATGGCTTAGCCAATATTCGATGCAATAATTCATATTTAAACAAATGTGTGTTTTTGTGTGTGTGTGCGTGCGTGCGTGCGTGCTTGTGTGTGTGTGGCTCTCTCGCTCTGTGTGTGTGCGTGTATGCGCGTGTGCGTGGCTCTCTCGCTGTGTGTGTGTGTGTCTATGTGTGTGCGCGCGCGTGCGAATGAGTGAGTGTGTGTATGAATGCGCACTTTAAAAGTGCATTTAATTCAAAAATGCCATACCCAATATTCAAATAAAAAGAGAAGGTGAGTATGTGTGCGCTTCAAAAATGCTTCTATTTCAAAAATGGTATGTCCAATATTTAAGTAACATAATGTCATAAAATGCGTTTTCGCATCATTAATGTTATTCCAATGCCTATCTAAATAATGCCGATTCTAAATAAGACTGTGTTTGTGGAAAGCATTCATCTGTTTATCTTTATTCAGTACAACATTTCATATTAATAACTGCATTTTAACAGGAAAAGAGAAATACAATTCTTTTAAAACGCATGAATTATTTTGGAAATATTTGTGCTTTAAATGAAAATGCCAAAACAGGTGAAATTGATAAGGGCGTCTTTGGTGATTTTTAAAAGTGACCATACAAGTGCAATTATCTCGCACCATTTGCTAGTAAACTGATCATAAGATGGCTATAAATATTTAATTTTAAATCTACTCCAAATTTCAATTTTTCGAAAGCTTTATTTATTCATTTTATTATGAACTTCTCTGTCGAATTCATCTAATATAAACACAAATAATCATTAGGGCAACTTGTCAAAAGAAGGTCGTCATTATCATAATTTGGTCCGAGTCAGAACCGGATCATTCCGGTTGTAACTAAGCAACTTTCTCTTTCTCGATTATCAATGTAATTTCTTATTCTGGTTATTCAAGGGAATAATAATAAATATACCGTTTTGCAAAACAAAAATTAAAAAAATAATAATTCTCCACACCCTTTTTAAATGCGCATCCATTTTCGTCCTTGAACATACTCAGGAAGATAGTGTATAAAAACGTGATCAAGAAGCATTGACCCATCATCTTCTCGTGAGCATCCTATCTGAAAACCAAACATGTTTGAAAAGGTAAGCCCATTTTTGTAAATTCTCAGTTATTTATATTTTAATGGGCGTGCCATTAAGAAAGCATTCTCCAATATTGTTGCCGCGGTGGCCTGGTGGTAAGGTCTCGGCTTCGAAACCGGAGGGTTTCAGGTTCGAGTCCCGATTCCACCGAAGAACCGTCGTGTAAGAGGGTCTGTTGCACGTTAAATCCGTCCTGACCAAACGTCCTCCCTCTGGTGTGGTGTGGAGAGGGGGGTTCCAGCTCAGGTGTCTTCCTCGTCATTTGACCGCAGTTCAAAATTACGAGGTCCGTCCCAAAATAGCCCAAGTGTTGCTTCAAACGGGACGTTAATATGACTAAACCTAAACCTCCAATATTGTTAGAAATTAAGTTATTTAATATAACACTTTGTCCCGTGGCGTTTAAAATATTTGTTCCGACTTTTAAATGGAAACTTTTATACAATTACCTAAAAGCTCAGAAACACAAGAAAAACAAATGTGTATAATGTGCTTAGTCTGTACAAAATGGTATAGCATAACCAGCCACTCTCAGAAAATGTCGATTAGCTTCTAAAGTGATCTGTCCCACATTATTCGGACAATCTATATTTAATTTATTAAAACTTTTCCTACATATAAAATAATTCAGTTTAGCTACGAAAAATATGCTGCTTTTTAAAATTGGTCATATTGCTTTAAGTTGTTTTATGAGCATTTTAATATATGTATATATATATATATATATATATATATATATATTACCGTTAAGATGTGAAATCCTTTATTTCATAGAATATCAACGTATTTCATGGGATAATTAGACAAGTCAGTTAAAGTATATAAAATTATTGGATTCTACGATTTGACTAGGTATTCTATAGAATAACGATACTTTATCGTTAAACTATGAAATTTGATACTCGAAAGTTCTTTCAACCGATTCTAGCTGCTTTCAGTCAGTTTTGAACCACTTGTGTATTTTTTTTATAATATTTAAATCTAACTATTTCTACAACATATTCTTTTTTCTTCTTTCTGTTTAACTAATATTAGCAATGTGAGCAATGATAAACCATATAACCTGCTTTTCCTTATTATTCATCAATTAATCATCCACAACAGGGATGAAATGTATTTTTCGAGAGATTTTAGCTATTGAAGATCAATTAATTTATAAAATAACTTTGAAATTGTTTATTTTTCCCTTTAACGGCCTATCGTTAGTTATTTCATAGAATAACTAGGTAAAGTATGAAATTTTTCATCCATTATACTAGGTAAAGTATGAAATTTTTCATCCATTATATACTTTAACTGACTTCTCTAGTTATTTCCTGAAATACCTAATTATTCTATGAAATAATTGAATTATACACTTTAATGGTAACATGTACAATAAAACTAAGAATAACTTATCAAAAATTAGTAAAATATATTGATATATTATATTTGTTTAGTTTTATTATGCAAGATTTCAAAGCTCCTGCTTTAATTCAGTTTATTATTCAAGTATCTTGAATATTTCATCTCCGAAATAATATCGTCAGCAAGGATTCTAATTATCGTCTGACATTAATCAGTAAAACGCTTATTAAATAATACTTAAATGAATTAAAACATTTGATATTGAGGGATTTCAGACAGAAATGATTAAATTATTAAATGTAGATAAAATAATTCAGCAAGAGGATGTGCTATGAGACCTATGGGTAAAAGCGGCATTGAAGGAATGCGGAAAAATACTTACTAAACTAGATTTGAAAATTTAAAAAATTAGATTTTTTAGGAGTAATTTTTTTTTTTGCATTCTATTATTTTGTCATTAAATATTATTTCCATAAAAATGTTTTTTTTTGCATTAAAAATGTTTTTATTTTGTTTCGTATATTGTCATGAAAGCTATTTTTTAAATCTAAATATAGATCTAATATTTTGTAGATATATTTTGTAAATTTCTTATATATGACAAATTATCTGATCCTAATAAAATAAAAATATGAAACTCGATTGAATAAAATTAGTTTATCATCATTCTAGAAACCGTTGGAATAGAAAGATTTTAATGTAGATTAATAGTTTTTCAAAATACCACAGAGATAATCTATACATCAGATGCTTAGCACAATTTAGAAAATTTAAAATTCAAAACATTTTGCAATAAAATATTTTATAATTTCGCATACGTTATTATCTATCATTACAGACTGCCTTTTATAGTTTTTAAAAATATGATTAGTTTTAAGTATTTCAGACATTTCATATAAAAAGCAATAATATCTATTTTTGTAAAATTAGTTTCAAAAGTATTTCATAAATAATAATTGGGAAACAAATTTTTAGAGTATCAAAAGAAATTGACACTATAATATTTGATGTACTCTTGTTCACTGATTACTCTAAAATAACGGAAGTAATGTATATTTATTTTATGTCAAAATATTTCCGTTAATAGGCATGTTGCAATAAGTTTATATTCACTTTATTGCATGGAAATAGCTTTCATTTCTGTATTTCAGATCACCCCGTTGTGCGCTGCTTTTGCAGTCGTTTGCGCTAACCCTATTCTTACAACTGCCATCGTTAACACTGGAGTCAGTAGCAGCGCAAGACAGCAAGACGTGAGTTGTAACTTTTATTTTTCTATAAACATTCTTTGCTGCATTTCCATAAAGTAGATTATTTCTATCAAGCTTCTGATTTAAATTTTTATATTAATCGAATATGTTTTGTAAAAATCGATTGTACAATATTAAAAATTAATTTAAAGGTGGTTTACACTTGGCCAATCATAAGACGGCCAATAGGCAGCACATGCGTAGAAAGATTCAAAAATACTGTTCGGTCTCCATGGCAAGTACTTGTTCCGACGGGACAACATGCCGCTGTATTGTATTTTTTTTTCTTACTGCGCATGTTTTTGTAGAAAGTTTTGAGTTTTTTTGTTTTTTTTTTAGCTTGAAAAAATTGATCACTTATTATAAATTAACTCCGACATGTTTTACTCTTTCTTGCTTCTTGTGCAAAATAATTGTTTGTTTTTTTTTTCATTTTCTATGCCATTTTTTCTATAGTTTTCTAAATTTAGATATGTTGACTATTTTCTTATTTCACCATGTTTCTTTGTGTAAATATTTATCATTTTAATACAATACGCAGTTGAAAAATAAATTCTATTACACCAAAACGGTGATTTATAGCCAAGTATGGAATGCCTGGATCTTTCTTATAAAATAACCCACCTTTACATTAAACGTAGGGCAGCAGAAAATACTACTTGATATGAGTGCCAAAATATGTCTTGGGAACAGATGATTTTCTGTATTTGTGACTAATTAAAAACTGAGAATAATATTGTTTTTTTAATAAAAGTTTAAAAATCCTTTTCTTCCTTTCTTTTACGCCTGATATTACATTTGTTTTATAATAATACAAAAACAAATAATTTTTAATGCATTATTTGTGTTCTTTCAATTAGTGAGATTCTGAAAAATTCATTAATGCAAGAATAGATAACATTCTAATGCATGAGAGAAAATTAAAGTGTATACATAAAAATACTATACAATTTCAAATCGAAATATCTGACAAATTAATAAACCTTTTACATAAGGATTAGTTTGAGATACGTATAAATGCATTTTAGTATGAAAACCATTAAATTTCAAACATCTATACTTATAAATAACCAAGCACTAATTAATGGTGTATCAAATCAATTTAAAAAATATAAATTAAAAAAAGTATTCATTATACTAAACTCACAATGTTGGTTTTCAGTTTTGCGTAAATGTTTGTTATTTCTGTTATTGCTGTTTGCATTGATGTCTGCGTGCAATCTGTGATGGTATTCTTCTTTCAATTTCTGTTTTTCGCATTTACAAAAGTTTATTAACTAATTGTGTAGTAGATATAAAAGATATATTTAACTTATATTCCAGGGTCTCGGCAACTACGCTTTCAACTACGGCATTGTAGATGGTTTGGGCGTCACCAATTCCAGGACTGAAATCGAGATGCCACCGATAACAAGAAGGGAGCTTATACTCTCACCGATATTGACGGTCGAGCCAGAAGAGTCGATTACGTTGCTGGTTCTTTGGGTTTCAAGGCATCCGTCAGGAAAAACGAACCTGGAACCGCTCTTAGCGCCCCTGCTTCTGCTGCCGTAGTTAGCCCATAGGCTGCACCTGTCGCCCCAGCAGTGCCAGCAGTAGTTACTTCCCCTGTTGTTGCCTCTACAGCTGTAGCTGCTGCTCCTGTGCTTACAGCCGCCCCAACTTCGGCTGCTGCACCTCTTCTTGCCACTGTACCAAACACCATCTCCTCCTGCAGCACTGTTGTTGGACACGGAGCAGTTCTTGAACTTCCTCTTGGAGCAGGACTTTTAGCTCCTGGAATCGTGAAAACTCTTATTCTCTAAATTAAGGTGAAGAAATCAAATGATTAGAAATGGATATGGATTATATTTATGAGTAATATCCCTTAATTACAGAGTTTACAATAAAGAAATTAAAGCTTTGAATAAAGCTCTATGTTTTGATGAATTTGCTTTTATAGTGAGTTATCTTAATTAATGTGAATTACGATAGTTGCATTCATTGTTACAACTAGATGAGTAATTTTGTTTTTTAATGTGATTTTCTATTTCTTTCATCTGATAATCATTAGACGATAGTTTGACTTCATGCTTTTAGGAGATCAGAATATACAGCATGGTATATTTCACAACATATAAAAAACTCGTAAAATGCTATGTAATCATTTTGGTTTTCATAGGATGTTATGAAATGTTACAAAATAATTGTGATTTGCCTTTATCTTATTGGTACGCATTCCAGAATGGTTGATAATCCTAAAAAAAATTGGAAGTTAATTATAAGTTGTTTTTTTTTTCACTTACGAAATTTTTAAAAGTAATGTGTTGACTCTTAAGTTCTTGAGCTTAATTACTTCCATTTTTATATTTAAGATTGGAATTTATCTCTAATAACAATTATCAGTTTATTTTAACAGATGGATTTGCTATCAAAATACCACATATTCAACACTATCATCAATACAGAATATTTTTCTCTTGTAAATTTGAATTTATTTCGACATAATAGTTTGAATAACTATTTTTTGCATTTGTGTATTAATTTCATTCTTACTTATTTTTCAGAACTGGTTTGATGAAAGTAATTAACAGATGTGAAATGCATAAATCGACTTTGAAATCAATGAACTGTTGGAATACGATGAAGAAAGAGCTTAATGGATTGACAAGACATAAAATCCTTGTTACTCTGTCTTTCATGTAAAAATTTTTGTATTAATAAAAGCAAATGTTGAAACTGGAAATATCTCTTGTATTCCTTTTCGTCCTTTCTGACATTAATACTTTTTTCATGCATGAAATAAATGCTTAAATATTATATATTCTGTAATAAAGTATTTCCTGTACAATATATATAAACACATGAATTGAAGAGAAAAAACACATGTATAAAAGTTAGAACTGTTGTATAAACTGAAAAAGAAATACAAATGACCAATAAAATTAACTCATATTTACATCATTTACCAGCAAATATTGCTTAAATTAAATTAGATCCATACATTGAAGAAACTATCTTTTAACCATTAGTATGTTTATTATTTCTTGAGAAAATTTATTAGGTGATGTAAATAAGTGCATTATTAAATTATATACTTTTTTCTTGTAATCAAGGCCTCAATAAAGCGCAAGTGTTGCATCTAAATAGGAAAACAATAGTTAATAACCTTTAAATATAATAGTTATGTCAACTTTATATAGATGGCGTTGTTGTGTACGTCATAAAAACTCATACGTCATATTTCTTGTTCTTGTACTGTTTATTACTGTTTGTTACTGTTAAACGAAAATGGCTCTCACTGATGTTCATCAAACTTATAGTCATTAATAATCTCGTGTCTCTACAGCAAGAAATAAAATATTTTTAATAAATAGGAAAGACACACCTGCATATAATGTCCTCATCGATACATTAGTAATTACAGATGTTTATAGTCTTTCGTAGATTCATTATTAAAATTAATTCCCCGATGCAATAAGTAAATATTCTTTATTAACTTGATGAGCTTTCAACTTTCAAAGGGTGGAAAATAATAGTGGTATAAAAAATTAATTCAGTATTGGTTTTTCATAAAATTATTAATTCAATATTGCTTTTTCATTTTATCACATACGAACAGCCTTTTAACATCAAAATTATTTTTTAAAAATAAGCTTAAAAAATAATTTTGATGTAAAGTGGGAATGATACGTGATAAATTGCTGATGACTAAATATATTCTAATTCTGAATAACTTTAGAGTACATATTTTTATGAGTTAAAGAACATTTCATTTTAATTCAGTATAATTAACAAAGAGGAATTCTAAATAAACAAGGCTTATCAATTGCGTGTGCAGCATTTGAAAAGACAATAGTGAGAGGCTAGAAATCAAATTATATTTACTTTTCGCTTTTTTCAAACATATACATAATAATAAAACAAGAAGAATTAATGAAACAGGGAGGTAGAATGAAATCATTACTACCTCCTAAATGGAAATGAAACTATATAAATTTCTATTATCGAATTCTTATTTTAATCACTCTCGCGAAATATCCTTAGAGACTGTTCAAATCGGTTATACTCTCTTGCAGATTCTTTTCCTTCCATTATATCTATCTTCCCGCGACATTACAATACTGTTTGATTTAAAAAGAATACGAATTTTTTAATAAATCTCTTTATGCACAAATGAACAATCTTTCAGAACATTTACTTTATTCACTAATGTAATCATACTCATGCAACAAGATGATATCAAAGCCAGAGTGATTAATTAGTTTGTGTGTGTGTATGAGCGCGCGCTTGCTTTCTATAGTTCAGATAAGATCTAGCCTATACTGTTTGATCTAGGGCGGCTAAATTTTGCATAGAAATAATTTGAAAAATGGAATTTTGACTTCGGACCGATTTCTATGAAATTTTTATTCGAATTTTAGCTCTGCAAAAAATAAGCATAATTTTGACGTTAAATCATGGCTTTTGAATGTATCATAAAAGAGTTTTATGCAATTAAATTCCAAGCCTATTATTTTTTCTATACTTACTTAACTGATACTTCTAGGGGTTTTTTTCCTTGAATTTGAGTCATTTTTTTAAATTTATTTTTTTAATGATATTTTTCCCTAACATTTAAAATGAGATCATTTTGTTGGAATGAAATTCAAACCGTTTCCATTTTTTCTTTCAAAATTTAATCACGTTTGTTTTTTTTAATTTTAACATTTAATAGAACAAGTGCAAGACTATTAAAATCAAATGACTGCAATGTCAATCATAATCTGATGCATCGAAAAAATTTGTTTGCACCATAATTCAACTGAAACAATTGATCATCAATAAAAATAAATTTATTAATATTAGTATATTTTAATTTTGGCATATTAATTTATGACTAGCTGCTCTAACTGATGCCTAGTTATAAATAAATTAATTTTCGTTGCAATCTCTTTATTTTGCATATTTATTACTCACGTTAAGTTACTCTGATTAAAAAGTTACAATGTCTTTATAATAATAAATCAAAATAATCCGAAAAACTCTCATATAAATGACATTCAATTAATTTATTTTAATTTAAACTATTTAAATTTATAAATAAAACACTTTAAATAAAAATATGCATGTATTAATAATAAACAAGAACGCATTTAATTCACTGAAATAATATCAACGATTTGAAATTATATATGATTTCTTTTGTATTTTTGATGTCCATTTATTAGAAATGTATAGTCCCACTACTACAGATGCAAGCACAGATTTATATACTTTGGACAATTATTTTATTCAGGAAGTTTTGAAATATTAATAACAGAAATTTGTAAACGTAAGAAGTAGAAACTTTGCAAAAGGCTTATTTATAAGAAAAGGGGTCTTTGTGGGAAGAAAAGAGGATATTATGCAAAAACATAATCACTATGTGAAAATATTGCTAGTTTATATCATATTATGTAAATAGTCTGCAACCAAATTACAATCAATATTTAACACGATATTTGTTTACATATAATTTGTCTATCCTATTTCTCCCATATGAATAATTCTTATAACAATAATTCAAGCAAAATCAATATTGTATCGTTCTCCTAATATATTTATTTAATTGATTTATCATTTCTATCTGCGATACCATTTTATTTAGAAGTTATTTGAAAGATGAAGGAAAGGAATTGGTCCTTTTTCTTTTAATATCCTTGCCTTTCTTGATTTATTCTTATGTAAATTAAGTTTCAATCGTAAATAAGAATGACATTTAAGAAAATAGAAATATTAATTTGGTCTTCAGTATAATTTTCATATTCTTCTATATTGTAACAATTGAAAAGAGAGTAAAATAAAAAAATAAAGTAAGATAGTTGAACAAAAATTCCTTTAAAAATAGGTTAGTATGAATATTAATAATATAAAATTAATCCTCCCCATTTAACTAATTTGTCTTACCCCTTTTGTCTATTATATCGCCTCATACCTCATGAACAGTTTTTTTTTTTTTTAGTAAAAGGAGAGGAAATTGCAGCTAGCTCTGTTGCCAAATAAAAGGATTACGACTTGTCAGCAAATATCTGAAGATTAGAGAGGACCAAGTCTTTTTCCCACCCGAACATGTGTTTTAAAAAGTACGGAAAAACCTGAAGAATCCAATGCATAAACAAGGAAAAGTTGAGAAAAAAATGATCTTAGCCTGAATTGCTTTTTTAAAAATGGTCCATCGGACTGAAGACTTTATCATTAATATGAAAATCCAAAAATGAATCCGATCTGAAGATTTAAGCATAATCCTGTATAATCATTTTTATATATTAGAGCATTTTCGAGCTCTAATTGCATTGTCTTTTCTAAAACATTTTTTTCTAATTATTTGAGCTACATTATCATATCATTTTATAAAGATCTGAGTTATGTCACAACATCCGTCATTTTTGATTTTACCTTTAATAATTTTTGAATTTTTTTCTGTTTTACAAAAGTAGGTACCTATATTAATTCTGTTAGCCAATAGTAATCTAAATATTGGTTTTAATAAGAACTAATGAAGAGCTAGCTTTTAAATAAAGGATGTTTTTATTTAAATAAAAGGCAGAAATCCAAAACAGAAGCCACCTTGTGCCGTTTCTTTATGAAAAATAAATTCAAGATGTTCTTGATAACATCGATGGTTGCGAGGATTCCAGCACTTTATGGGCAGAGGGAGGAAATGATGCCAGAGATATACCACCGATGAGACCGCTGTTGATAACTGGCGCACCGATCAGACCATTGATGAGGAGTCAATTTTCAGTGAAAATTTCTAAACTAAAAATGATATTATTATTTAAAAATAAGTTTGTACATCCATAACCGTGCAAAGAAAGTTCCTCTATAAAGTTTTACACGCAATCGCCTAATGACTTTCGATATTTTTCTAAAGGTCAGTACTTTACCCCACCCATTTTAACTAGTAAAGTAGCATTGAAGATAATGTGTTGTTTACAAAATAAATTAATCTTTCTGAAAGGAATATATTGTGTTGGATGTAAGAGACGGCCTTCAAAGGCTGACGATAGTTTTAAATTAAGTATTCATCTGATTGACCTATTTATTTATTGTTTATTTGGAAAATTTCTATTCTAAATAAAAAAATTAAAATAATACTAATTTAAATAATAGAATTATGAAAATTAAGAAAGTTTGAAGAAGTAATTGCATGCGCTGTATAATTTTCTGGTGAAAATTTCTAAAAGCAAATAATAAATATTTTCCTTCTTCAAGAATGTGGGATTTTTTTTTCTTCCAGCGATATTCCAACACTATTTATTTAGAATTGTCATGTCTTAACCAAATAAAATACATAAGAATTCTAGAATAATACAAACATTTTTTAAAATGGCATTGTAGTTTTTTCTAAACTTTCTGTTAACCCATCCTGTTTATTTTGGAATTGTAGTTAAAAACAATAAAAGACAGATCAGAGGATCTTTTAAAGTTCCATTTATTTTAGAGAACACTTAGGATGAATTTTTCAAGGGATTTTGTCAATCAGGAATTTTTTTTAATTGATTAAGAAAGTGAAAAATAATGCCTTGTTCTTTAAATGTAGTGTTTTTGATATTTATAAGAATTATTATTATATTTCATCAACATATATTACATTAAATTCTTTAAAATTTTAAGAATGATATTTAAAGTAACGCAGCATTAGGAATTTTCTAGAGAAATACTTATGAGATATCGTTTTAAATTCTGGATGATTTTTTAAGTTTCTTCCTCTGAAAGGCAGTAATCATGTCTTTGAATACTTGAAAACAGTCAAAGGCGTGAAAATAATGAACATATTGTTCTCCTTGGCCGAATGGTCATAGCACTGATCTCATAATCAAGAGATCGTACGTTCGAATCCCGCTGGAGACAATGCGATTCACAGTCTGTGTAAATACTTAATTCCTTAATTTTGTGTTTTCCTTTATTTCATGTTCTAGAAGATTCTGGACATTTCATTAGTTTACCAGACAAGTGTTCTGGAATTTCCTTACTGTCTCCAGAAGAGTATTCTAGAAATTTCACTGCGAGTATAAAAGCAGAAGGTTTGTCAGTCACTGTGTTCTGAGTTGAGTTAATAAATTGGTTTAGCTCTTCTTCTTGTGTGTGTGTGTGTGTGTCATGGAGTTCCACACTAAAGTACCTACGTGACAATATGGTGACATTCAACATTTAAGTAAAAAACAATTGTTTACATTTTTTAAAAATGAAAGTGAAATCCGTTCAGATGTCATTAGACAGCATCAAACTGCATGTTTCTATGTTTATGCTATGCTTTAAACTATGTTTAGACTGTTTATGCTATGCTTTGGCGGCACTTTATTTCTTTCTAAAAGATGTACAATTTAAAATAAACCGAAGAGATTACTCTCCACAAAGCTTTCTCACGTGATATCTAATAAAAGTGGTTTTCCCCGATTCCCTCAAAAAATTGTGAGCCTTGAGTAAGACAGAAAACATCTTGCATGGGTTTAGTATACAATAATTACGAAATATTAACCTTTGGTGTGAATTTAACATTTTTACTGAATCTATCATGTGATCCTTGGAGGGCATTTTTGGCTATTAATCCCTGTCATGAGTTAATAATACCCGATAATCAAATTTATATATTAGACATTTTTTTCTAATCAATTGAAACAAAAAGTTAACACAGAACTACAATTGTATTCACAAAATCACATACTAAATTTGATATATTTAAATCATTCTGTTTTTGAGCTATAACGTTTACATGCTTTTGAACGTATAAACCGAAAGACGGTCACTTCTTATTGGAATTGGTTTAGATTTTGATAGCTGCTTACTCTACAGATATTAAAACTATGTATCGAATTTTATCCATTTATCTTCGCTTTGCAGTTATCGCGTTAACCTTATTCTAATAAACAGACAGAGAGATTTCCACTGAATGGATTTTTACTCAAAATTTATAGAGATCTACAAATTTAGTGAAAAGACCATATACCATCTTTCATCCTTCTAGCTAAATTGTTTGTCCCAGACAGACGGATGCACAATTTTGTTACAAACACACAAATAATCCGAACAATGTGTTTTTCAGAATTCGGAGAGTGTAACGTAGAGATTCGTCAAAATCTCGAGTTCGAATGTTTTTTTTTTCTTTTAATATTTGCAATACTTTCTCTATACATTGTACATGAGAAAATAAAAATGGAATATGTCATATGAGTGTAAAATGACACCATTAAATTAAATATTATAATATTCGTAAACAAGCAAAAGTCAAGATTTTATATACAATTACTGATTATTCTACAAATTAAGCATTAATTATTGAATGCTTGCTATGCTTTCTACAATATTGTCGCTGTTATATATCAAAAATCGTGCACAGAAAATATAAAAATATATCCAAAAGTTTATTTCAGTAATATAAACAGGTGTGCATATAAATTTTTATTTTAAAAACATAACATTTTCCCCACTGATCGATATTTGCTGAGAGTGAATATAAAAAATTAAATTCTTCATATTTTTACAGATTATTTCAATAAATATGTACTATATCGAGTATAATGACTGTTTTTGAAGCGTTATTTGTTTCAAGGAGGCTATCAAAAAGCCATATTATAAAAATAGGGCATAAAAGGGAACTACAAAAGTTAGTTTTAATAAGTTATTATATTTATGATGGTGAAAATTTTTGCTCTCGGTGGATTTATTTGAAAAAAAGAAAAAGAAAAAGAAATATGCTTTATTATATCAGTAGATTTTTTTTAAAAATTCTTTTAATCGAAGTGTGTCGAGGAAATCTATAGCACTTGATGCTGTTTAAGGTTGTCTAAAATCTCTTAAAAATTCATTTGAACATCACTATCTTACTGCACTTTTAATAAGAATAATATTACGGCGAATAAGAACAATAGTTTAAGGGGCTATAGGATTTTTAAACCTTTAATTTTTCTAAACTTTTTATGATTTCCTTTAAAAGCCGAAATTTTTCTGAACATTTTTTGATACTGCACAAGTGTGTACGTTAATTATTTTAAAGCTATAGTCAAAACCTGATGGTCAGTGTTGAAAGAAAATTATGCAAAATCAAAGCTTAATTAGGTACACTTTTTTTAAGTGCTTGCTAATGTATTAAAAATGTTTTTAAAAGCGTCATCATGTTTCATCAACATAAAAATTAATGTTGCATTATTCATTATTATCAAGTTTTGTTCTTTGGGAATAAATCGGTGTAACATTTGTTAATATAATTATTTTTTGAAAAACTCAGTGCGCAGGCAAATGCTGTCAGAATGTATACGGATCATTTTATTTTTCACATGCATTTTAATTAATTAAAAACTTTTCTCTGACTTAAAATTTCATGTTGTAAGGACAAATGTCTTATAGAACTATTTTTAAAAATATCTGTTAAAGAATTTTTTCTTACGTTAGGGAATGTCGCATTTGAACAATTTTCGATGTTTATTTTAGCTTTTAAAGCCCCGTAGTTCAAAAGAAATTTAGATTATATTGATTGATCAATACATTTTAAATAAGATAATTATGTTTAACAGAAAAAAGATTAAATAATGATTTTCTTAAAAACTCATTGATTTGGACAGTTTTATTGAAACTTCAGTAAGTGACGGTTAAGAGCATATATTGAATTCCATTATAATCCAATTCTCGTTATCAATTGATAGCACATTTCATATCATTTTGATAACGAATTTTCAAACGCATCAACGTAGATTTACTCAAAATAACTCTTATTATTTCGAAAGATATTAATTTTGCAATCAAACATATCCCTATATTTTTAAAATCACAACCCCTTATTTCTTTTATTAAAAATCTGTGCTGGTATTTTATATAAAATTTTCTAATAGATTATCTGCGATGGCTAAAATGTAGTCACAAAGGAAGCTGTCAATAGAGGTCGAAATGACCATCATTTCATTCGTTTTAAACTGGATTAGACTGGATCTAATTCAACAGCTTTATTATTTCCTATGATCGACGTACAACTTACTTTAGTTATGTCACTCACGAAAAATAACATCTTGTGTTATCATGCATCATTGCAGAAGTCACCGCACCCACTTTTAATGTGAGCGGCGTTTTTGTCCTTGAATTTATTCCCGACGACAATATGCAAAAACGAGACCAAGAAGCATTGACCCGTCTACTCATTGAGCACGATTGCACAGTAGTTTCATAGCAAGAATCGATTCAAATTAAAGCAGCTACTCGTATTCTATCAATAAAACATTTTGTAACACTATTAGCCACAAAATTACAAAATTGTCAGCTTTTTATTTTGTCTTATGGTGATTGTAGCATATTGATCTACATCTGCACACATTTTAAATATTTATAAATGTTACCGATTGACTTATAATTCTGGAGAATTTTAAAAAAAACTCAGATACAGTATTTGCTCCATCTGTTGAACACTTTTTCTCAGTTTAATATATTTGTGCAAAACACATTGCCACTAGGTGGTAATATGCTTCAGCATATTGCTTGCTCTATGGCTTTCTACATTGTAAATACTTGTAAGGGTAAAAGAATAACCTATAATCCTGAGAATTTAAAAAAATTCAGAGTATTCAATAATTGCTCCATGAGTTGGTTAATGTGTTGGACGCTTTGAGCAGCATAATCCATTTGTGGGAGACACATCACATGGTCCCTGGCATAAAAACTGTCAACTCTTGATTTTGCCTCATGGTGATTGAAGCATATTGCACGTCTTTTCTCATTGGAGTTATTTTCAAGTATTTTAAAGTGATCCAAAATTCTGAAAACTTAAAAAATTAGCGTTTACTTTATTTGCTCCATGTGCTAATTAATTTCTTGTACGCATTTTCTCAGCCTAACCACAGATTTCTGAATTAACTACTTATAGAATTCTAGTATTTAGTTATGAAAGACACCAAGCTTCTCCAGGGCAACCAGCTATTCCCTACCATATTAAGAATATTAAATTAGTCTTGGCAATAAGCTTCCAAACTTATGGGTCACAAAATATTGAATTTTAAAATACTTCTGAAAAGACTGGGAGATGTGAATTGCTGTTGAATAATAATTCTGAGTGCATTTCAAAAGATCGGGAAATCATATAAAACATATTTAATACATCCTGTAAAGGCAGGATGTCTCAAGAAGAAAACGTTTCAGCAGAGGTTTTTGGTTATTCATAAAACAGCTTATTCACCATAGTTTTCGCTATTACTAAAAATAATTGAAAAAAAAATGACAAACAATAGAGTGTGATAATTCATATACACCACACAACTCTCAAAAAAATTACAGTCTTTATATAATATATATTTACTAATATCTCCATTTGCTTTTTGCTTTACTTCTTTCAACGCTGCTATTGCTAAATGAATGAATTTTTTGTACAGATTTAGTATATAAAGTTAAATACGCGTCAAATTTTTAATCAGATCCGTGTTGGGATTGGTTTACTGGTCGGCACTTCCGCATTCATGAGAAAGCGCATAAACGGAAAACGCAGCGACTTAGAAAAATGAAATTTGGTGCACACTTTTTACAACTAAAGTTTTGAACATTGTCAGAGTTTAGCCCAGGTGGTCATGATAGTCTGGTTAGTAGGGCGTTAGATTCGCCTTCTTTGGGTTGCGAGTTCGAATCCCGCCTTCCGAAGACTCTCCGTGTGTGTGTGTGATGGTTGGCGCTCGTATAAATCTGCCGTGGTCACAAAGTCCTCCATTTCGAGAGTAATACCATTGGGGGTACTGGTTCCGAGTTGATCGTTCTCTGATTCAGGTCAAAATTACGGTGAGTGGATGAAATGCATGAATGAAGTCCGCTCCGTAAAAAGGGTTGTGACGTGTGAGTAGCGCTCATTCGCCTTAAATCGCTGACAGAAAACTGTCGGCGGGCTTGTAAAGTGTCGTAAGTCACAACAAAACAACATAGGTTGAGATCCTGATCTGTGAAAAATGTTGATATTCTGTCTGCGTGTATTTTCACATGCATGTAAACCCGATTAGTCAAAAGTGCATCAACTTGGATTAATGTCATTTTGGTACACAGTTTATAATTATAAACTTTTAATCAAGTTTCATCTTTGTTTGTAGTTTATTTAAAAATGTGGAGTCAGATTTGTCTAAAAGTTGTTAATCATTTGTTGTTCTATTTTTTTTTCTCATGAACGTAAATGTGAATAAATTTTAAAAACGCAACTACACTACTCAAATGGATAAAATTTGGTTGAGGGTCGCTTGTTACAAAAAATAGCAGCTCTGCGTCAAATTTTCTTTCAACTTGTTGAAGAAACACGTAAATTTCTATTTGGTCGCCAAAGTCGCCAAATCCGTCGCCATTTCGCCAAGTGTGTCACCAAGCTCTGTTTTGCCACTTAATATTGTAATTCTGTCATATGTATATACATATTTATATTAATTGTAATTATTTAATAAAAAGTTACTAAAATTTAAAAAAAATTGTTGACCTAATTAGGAATTGATTTTAAAAAAAGCTTTATATTACTTGTTAATACTAAAGATTTAAAAGCAATAATTTAATGGTTACAAGAATCATTTCGTTACCTCGTTACATTCTAGTGTTATCTTGAAATTTAAAAAAGAAACCACTTTTTTTTTTTTTGTAAATGACAATAAAATTGAGTAAGTTTTCAACTGAAATGCATAAGCTTTAGTATCATTGCCGATTTGTCGCCAGGTTTAACACAGAAGAAAATATTAAACGCACTGTTGTGCGCCTATACAGATCTATGAATACAATTCAAAATGTTACACTCTTTTTTTTTTTCTTCTAAATTATCTTTTTTAAATTTGTAATGTTTCATTCAAAATTATTGAATAGATTTTCCGAAATTACAAATAAAATGAAATATGCTAAATAATTACTGAGCTAAAATATTTTATGACAGAAGTACAAAGATTTGATTCTGTCTGAAATTATTTAATTAAAAAAAACTACATGCGAATATGAAAAGTATTTTTTCACTTTCCATTTGAGAAAAAAATTGTGCCGTTTGAGCACAATAAAATTATTAAGAACAAAGATGCTTCAAATAATAAAAGTGAAAAATTGAATCCAGCTATCTCATAGTTGAATGGCGAATTATCTTTCTTCTTCAAAGAAACCAATGTCAAATCATACCAATAAAGTTATAGAAACTTGTTTTATAGTTAGTACAGTGATTTAGTTAATCTGGATTTTTAAAGCACATTAAAGTTGTCTGTGTGGACAGATCTTACTATTTTTAACCATGATTAAATGACAAGAGCAACGAGTTTCGAAACTTCCAACATACTCTTGTCAGAAGGCATTAAATGCTAGAATAAATAATTTGTATTAAAACAATGTACATGAATCCACAAAATATATAAATTCCAAAATCGAGTTATCAATAAAGAATATGAAATAATTATTATATCATATAGTCTTAGTACTTTTATTTATACATATTATTCTAAAAATTGCATCCTTTGCATCCTTTCCAGATATATTTCAAATGTGATTCCCAAATTTCCCTTCAAATAAAGCCAAATTAATTATCTATTACAGCGCATATTCTCATTCTTAATTAAAATTTGATTTTAACTTTCTAATTACAAACTTTAATATGTAAAAACTGCAAACACTCTACATTTCATCAAAACTCTGAAAAAAGACATTATAAGAATTCCAAATATAGTAATAACGAAAATATATATTCATTATTAAGTGAACTATTTAAATCTTTTCTTAAATGAAAATGCAAAAGTCCGTAAGAGAATTTTTAGATAATGTTTGTAAATTTGTACGATTTTTCGAGTGCAATTGGTATTCACTCGCTTTAAGGAACTATTTTGTCTGCACGTCAGCTATTCTGTAGATAATTTAACCATCCCCTCCAAAACGTTTTGATAAATTACACAAAAAAAGTTCACCCTATTCACGATCTAAATATACCAACAGACTTATCAATGAATGGCTTGAAAAGTAGTAAAAGTTTTTCTGCTCTTCCTCCAATTATATTTTAAAATATAACAGGCTCATAATAAGTTTGTCTTAATAAAGAAGCACAAAGACTTATGTCAAGAAAGTTTTTATTTAAATAAAAGATTAAAAGATGAGATCTGAGAGTAAAAGTTCCATTTTATGTTCATTCGCAACAAATAAATTAGAAGATGGTCTTGACAACACCGGGGGCTGCTAGGATTCCAGCACTCTTCATGCCGATGGGGGAGACGATGCCAGCATTGAGAAGGGGAGCACCAGCGATAAGGCCGCTGTTGAGAACTGGAGCACCGATCAGACCATTGGCGAGAAGTCCATTCCCGATGATTCCGGCATTGAGGAGAGGAGCACCAGCAATGAGTCCGGTGGCTCCGATGACCCTCTTGTCAGTGGTCACTGCTCCGGGTATGGCAACGACGGATCCGGTGGAGACAGCGGCAGGTCCATAGATTCCGGCATTTAGAAGTCCGGGAGCCAAGACAGTGGCATCAACTGCTGCAAGAGCAACGAGAAGAAGAGCAACCTGTGGAAGGGATTATAGAGGAATATATCAGAAACGCGATTTTTTTTTTTTTTGAATAGTAGAAAAAAAATCAGCATTTACTATGTTTATAAAAAAAAGCTAATCTTACTAGAAACATACTAGCTTGCATATAAAAGTTATTACTTTAATTGGGTCACATTTGAAAAAAAAAATGAGGTTTTACAAGAAAACAGTAGTCTAATTAAAAACTTTATTTACTTATTTATCTATTTATTTTCAGATACATTTAGGAAATAAAAAAATTTAAGAATATCGACAAGTTATAATAAGTAATAAAGTAATAAAGTATAATGTTAAACGACAAGTAATAAAGTATAATGTTAAAATTATTATTTATTGTAATTTCAAAAGTTTTTTTCTATTTTTAGCATAAAGTGCTATGTATATTAAATTTAATTTAACTCAATCATCATATTTTAGCAATATACCAATTCCTCTGATTATTTTCAGAACTAACTACTGACAGTATTACATTATTTTAAACTAAACATTATCAACTAAAAACTAGTTCAGTTTAAAGAAGGCATTATGTACTTTATTGCCATGTATTTTATAAATGTGATCTTCATTTTATTTTTACATGTTATTTTATGGATTAAAATAAGTTCATTAAGCTTTGAAATAAAGTGAATAAATGAAATTATTTAAGTGATTTTTGTACAATGCTAGTTTATTAAAAAAAACTCATAAAAATGATCATTCATATGTTTTTAGAAAATTCATTGCAAGTACATCAATTTTAACAAAAATTTTAGAAAAACTCGTCGAAATTAATTTTAAGAAATCCCATCGCTTTCAAAAAATAAAATTAGATGTAGAATCTTGAATAAAACAGTCTCTTTTTCCATCCAAAAGGAAAAGTAACTTATTCGTGAGATATATCTATACTACTATTATAAATGTGAAAGTTTGGATGGATGGATGTTAGTCAATCACGCCAGGACGGCTAAACAGGATTAAATTTAGCAGAGAGATATATTATAGTCTGGAATAGAACATAGGCTACTTTTTATTGCGTTTAATTGAGCGGTTAATTGTTTATTAATTAAAAACTAACTTTCCCGCCAAAAATCGCCAAATGAGTAAAGCTTCGAAGTTGTTGTTTTTTCCACCCAAGCCAATGAGATAAGGCTTAATATGATTTTGACTATTATTTCAAACGATTCTGTTTAATTTTTTAGTGTTCGATACCTTTAAAATTAAACATTGTTAATTAATTGATGTTTCGGATTCATTCTGAAGTACTTTTGAAATAAAATAAAACAAAATAAAGGAAATTAAAAATTTCTAATCTATATTGCGTTACCCCAACTGGCGTAAAAAATTCATATATTTGTGTTGCCCCAACTGACGTTGAAAATTCACGCATGCGCAGGAGTAACAAAAGACAAAGCCATTGATGCTATAAATTCCAATCTATTTCTACGCGTACGAAGTCGCGGGTAAAAGTCAGTATTTCATAAAATAAACTCTTCACTAATTTTAAAAGATTGAACTCATTTCATTTTTAACTAGTTGGAAATATAATCGTAAATTTTAAAAACCAATTTATAAAAAAAGATAAGCCTTTACAATTACATTAATCAATTTTAAGTACACATATCAGTGGGTTTTCAATTATTGACTCTATTTTTCTGATAGAATCAAAGCTATAAAAATTATATTGTGGTCATTAATAAAATATTGCATTAATAAAATATTGCATTATAATAAAATATTGCACATTTACATGAGATTATTGACTTAATTTGCTTAAAATTAAAATTGAAATTCAAGGATTTTTAGATGCAAATAGTCAAAAATGCTTCTTACCTTAGCGATCATTGTTGTTGTTGAATGGACAGCTATTAAACTTATAATGTTAACTAAGAAAGAAACAGCTTCTTTTATATTCACAGTGACATGGAAAATATACCGGCAGTGGCATTTTCACGTGATATACAAATGTGCACCACCGGCACACAGGAAGGTCAGTGCTCTACTCCGCCCTTCTTAACCGGTAAAATGACATTGAGAAAACTCAAATGTTGTTTACAAGACAAATTAATCAATCAAAATAGAGATGTTATTGAAGATTTGAACAGAAGAAAATATTTTTCAAATTATTTTCTACCAAATATCGAATTTGAAAGCAAAAATTTAAAAATTGTTATTATAATATAAAGATAGCGAAAATTAATTTCAAAATTAAAAGTAAGATACATAAAACATATTTTTAAAGAATAAAAATACAAAATTAAAAAGAAATATGAACAAAATATTAACTTTTAGTTTAATTTAAAATTTTGTTTATAGTTATCTTTCCAATTTGTTCCAATTTGTCCTGTGGTTATTACAACAAAGTTATGTTCTAAATAAAAACAAATAATTTCCTATAATTAAACATTTAATAGTATTGCTAAATAAAAATATATTAAAAACTATTTTGTGCTTTAACCTTTGTCTAAACTTTTCTTTGTTTGTATTTAAAAAAAGAGAAAATATTCTGAAACAATTTTCTAAAATCATTTGTTGAAAAAAATTGTCCTTTTATTAAATAATAACAACAAGTGATTAAATTCCCTTATATCAGTAGAATTGCTTCTTAGATTTTTCAATTCACTTTAGATTTATGAATTATAACTCTTAAAATACGAGAAGCCTCAAATGCTCGCTTATCAAAACTGTGGTGGACATCCAGAATTCCTGATTGTCACTGTTAAATTCCCTCTCTCTTTCACTAAGCGTGATTGATTGAATACACGAGGCACGTTCTTTGTTCGTTAGAGACGCTCGCCAAGATAAGAGTTAAAAGACAATGCGGGTTTTTTCAGAACTTTCAAAGAATATCCTTGACATATATGTATTTTCTTATTAACCATCAGATAAGAGGTGTCTTCTTTTTTTATATCAACCTTTTACGAAAACCAGCTTTTATTGCAGTTTTTCAACAGAGGTCAGGAATTTTCTCATGTTTGAAAGACAAACTTAGGAGTTCAAATATTCTGAATTACTTGAACCCTAATGGTCTAAGAAATGAGAGGGTTAAAATTGTTGATTCTTGACCAGCTCCCCATTTCGACTATCTCCGATTTTTGTTTGATATGAAAGCTCATGACTTCTAGATATGTTATCAAGGTTAGTTGCCAATCTATTCTCATTTTTGAGTGAAAACTTTTGAAACTGCTTCATTGTACATTTTCTGTAGAGATAATACTTTGACATAGTTCCACAGCCAATGTACTGATATTGAACATTTTTATCACAAAATAGAAACCTTTGATGAGTCACTATCTTCAATAATTAAATCAATTAGACTAACATCTAAGTTTGGCAATTTTTCTGAATAACCTTAACCCATTTAATTGAATTGAAATCGGCAATTGTCGCAAATCGTTCTGATCCTATTTTACTTTTAGTGTTTTGTTATATTTATTATATGACCTAACATCATGAGAGTGCAAATTGGTATAAGATACTACTATATATTTAAAAGATAGCGATAAATGTATTTATATTATCAAATAATATATATATATATATATATATATATATATATATATATATATATATATCAAATAATATACAATGTTATTAAAATCCAAGATAATTTGAAATCTTATATCAAAAACGTTAAACAAAATAAATTTAAATAATTTTTCTACTTCGGCATTAGTAAAAAAATCATTATGATTTATGTTAGCGATATAATTTTCACTAGGTAAAAGAGTTTTAAACCTAATTTAAATTTATTTTAAGTCATTCTTTATATTTTAAAAGAACTTATTTCATTTTAATAAATAGTAGATAAATTTAATTAAACCATAAATAGAAATTATTTACATCTTAAAATTAAGACTATTTAACTAATTTTATGCACACCTGAAAAATTTGGTAAGATGCATATTGATTTTCTAATATTTTCCTCGTTAGGTATTTATTATTTTAAATGGGCAAAAATTCTGGTAATAGTAATTTATGATTAAATTCTTTTTCTCCTTCTTTGAGAAAAAAAATTTGCAATTTTTCCTTTTATTAGTGATAATTTGGCACTTCTTCCTGTGCTAATATCACTTATAGGAGTACTTCAATCAATTAAAGTATTAATTTCTTTCTGTACCATTAATTTTAAATTATATATTTGCTAGAAACAAAGCCTTAATTTAAAATATACTAAGATCTGTAAACCGTTCAAAACCTTTGTAATTTTTTTGGTCTTAATGCTAAATAATCGCAATTTTTTTTACTAATGATAACATTAATTTAATATTTTAAAAAATTTTAAACTAATAAATTATTGAAAATTATTTATTAATTTTTTTTAAATTTTCATTATATTTAGTATTTCTAAAAATTGTTAGATTTAAAAAAAGATAGAGAAAGAGAAAATATTACGTAATTTTTTTCTATATTTAAAAATAATCTGATATTTACTTTAGAAATATACATTCGATAAAAATTGCATAGATAAAAAATATATATTTAATACTCTACCTATTCGGTTATTTTCATCTTATAGATTAAAGTCCTACTAATTATCTTATAAGTTGAAATAACATAACTTTTTTGAATTGAATCTAATTTCTGAAATCTTAAATACGTTTTATCACCAGAATTTCAGGAAGATAGATCTATATCTGCTTAACTTGTTCTAAAAATAAAAATAGAAAGAGTCGTTGATTTGACTGTTTAAAGAATTAATAACGGCATACGATCTACTTTTTTTGCAGTTAATTCCTTTTCAAAAATCTAAAAGAGAAAATTTTCTGCACTAAAGGCTTAAAAATTTTGTTTTAATAAAATATTAGTCTATTCATTTGCATTAGTATGTAATGTATCCTTTACAGTTGAGGTTGGATTTTAATGGCACATTAGCCAAACCTGGCCACACGAGCCAAACATATGGTAAATACATGAGTATAGTTGTACCCTTTGCCAACCTAGAAAGTTATAATAACGGTATAGAAATAATCAAAGATTTTCTATATATGTTAATGAAAATATTAAGTATTATTAAGCAAAACTTTACAATATGTTCACAAAAATCAAATTCATAAATCAATATTTACTTCACAAAAATCTTAGTGTTATAAATCATCACAATGATTCTGGTACTCATAATAACCAAACTGACAGAAAATAAATGCAAATGACACATTCAAAAGATGTTTAAAAGAACATTATAGAAACAGATCAACTGTGAAGGACGTAACTTCCATCATTAACTGGTGAACCGGTTCAAACTGGTACTCATTTAACTCCTTTTTTTTCTTTTTGAATAATATAACATCTTATAACACAAATAAATGAAAACATTCACACAGAAAAAAGTAAATGTGTCCTTACTTACGCTATCTATTATGCATAATTACAGAAGTCACCGCACCCTTTTTGAATATGCATCGACTTTTGTCCTTGAACATATTCCGGAAGACATAGTATAAAAACGCGACCAAGAAGCAATGACCCATCATCTATCTCGTTGTGAGTATTCGATCACAGAAACAAATATGATTGCAAAGGTAAGTTCAAAATATTGATTTTTAATTTCTATCATTCGATCAATCCTGATATAAATATTCTATCAGTAGCATTATTTGAAAAAAAAAATCTCTTCCTACGTAGTAATAAAATTTTATAACTGTTTGTGTCCATGCCTATTTCAAAATATTAACATTATAGCGACCCGAATTTGTTGCAAATAAAATTTAAAAAGGCTTTGAATTGATAAAATGTTTGATAAATTGTAAGATTTTGCTAGAATATTTCAAAATTAAGGAGACAGGCATTTAAACTTTTTTTCCTTTGCTATTTCATGATCGAGAAAATAAGGAGAGTAAAATATTGCAATCATAGAGACACAAATTTGTTGCAAAAGAAATTATAAAACGCTTTGAATAGAAAAAATATATTTGGCAAATTATTCGATGTTTCTATAATATTTCAAAATTGAGCAAATAGAATTTTAATTTTCCCCCCATTTTGC
This sequence comes from Argiope aurantia, assembly GCA_026543865.1. NCBI lineage: Eukaryota > Metazoa > Arthropoda > Arachnida > Araneae > Araneidae > Argiope > Argiope aurantia. The sequence goes on from JAPMOR010087184.1 coordinate 144,768, forward strand.
TATTTTATAACTGGCAAAATAATGATATTAACAAACGCTTTTAATTTTTATTTTAAGCACTTTTTTTTATAATTTTCTTTGCTTTATTCAATCATTATTTGTTTATTTCTGATACAGAAATATGTTTAACTGTTTGATTTTTCATATCTTTTCAGTCATTGAGAATGTAATTATATATTATCACGTGAGGGAATCTAAAATGCGCCAGTTAAAATGTTGAATTACTTAATATATATATATAAATTTCGATCATATACAAAATTTAATAGGTATAAAATTGTTAAACACTAATGTTAAATAGATAGTCATGTTTCTAATTTTTAAGTAGTTTTGAAAAAATAAATGTAAATTTTTATTTTTATTATTCATGTCATAAAATCGCATTGAAGGAATTTTCCAAATGAGCATAAAATAAACATAAACTTCAAAAATAATAGTTAGATTATCAATTTTATAGTAAATATGTTAAAATAACTAATTTCAATAGATCATAATTTTATTTATATATAACACTTTTCTTGTCTTCAAAATGCTTTTAAATAATTAGAATTATATTGTAAAAATTTTCGCCTTATTCGCATAAATCCGCGATCATTTGTCATGACATGTATCTTTCTAAAATCTTTAAAAAATATAAATATCTTTGATTCTGTCCGATTTCATCATATTTCTCACCACTCCCATCTGTATATCTTCCGCTTCAAGAATTCTTCTCTTAACGAGAACTCTTGTTAACTTGCGTTACAACTACTAGCGTTAGAGAAATCGTAATTTTAAACAATATTAAGGGCAGTATCTTTAAATGATATTTATCTGATACTATTCTTATTACACCCATATGTTACAAGACGCTACATAATCTTGAGAAAGCATACTGCATAAATGAAATATTTTTTCTTTGTTTTAGATCACCATTTTGTGCGCTGCTTTTGCAGTCACTTGCGCCAATCCTATTCTGACAACTGCCATCGTTAACACTGGTGTCAGCACTAGCGCCAGACAACAGGACGTGAGTATCATCTCTGTTATCTACAAATTTCTGTCAAATTATTCTCTTACAAAATAAAAGGGCTTTTTGAATCAAATTTATAATTTAACCATGAATTTCATCACGCGGTTGAAGACATGCAATCAAATTGACTCCATTGTTCTTTTTCTTTTTTTTCTTTTGTAAACAGCATTGGAATTTATTTTAGAAACACAATACATGCTGGAAATCATGTAGTTACCCAAAATATTAAAACTGTTAAATGTTATATTAATAAATGTTTGAAAGATGTTATAATAAAAACCAAAACATTTTTTTAATGTGTGTTTACTTCGTTTAGATATTGCGGAATTATATTAATGTTAATAATTGTTGGAATTTAACAAACAAAACTGAAGAATACATTATTTTAAAATTGCTATTTTAAGACTATTTCTTTATTCATTTTTCATTATTCCAATTAAAAGTAATTTCAGAGACATAAAGTCAATAACTCCATAAAAAACGACAAAAACTTTGAAAAAGAATAACTCAGTTATACGCACGTGTTCATACTTAGACTTCTGCCAACATACTGGTGAAAAAACAATTTGAAGGCACTGAGGAGATGTTTGTATTCATGGACAAAATACCCCTTGATAAACAGAGTTAATGAACAATGCGGAGTCATTTTGACTGCTATCTCCAGTTACAGGTTAAACTCTTATATTATTGGAAGAATTTGTATATAAACAGACTGTGAATCATTTTGATTTCCTTTTAAATTACTCTTTGGATTCTAATAAGAAAAGTTATTGAATATAACATCAAATTTATTTCTTGATAATAGATTTTATGTCAATTTGAAAATTAAATATTGCGTGTAGTTTATATACTAAAAGTTTAAGAATAATTTACATTGTTTGAGGGGAAAGTAAGCCTTATATCTTACTTTTTGTCATCGCAGCGAAAACGAAATAAATCATAAGCCGCCTTTGGCAATCAGTTTGTTTCCAGATTATTGACATTTTAAACGATTTAATATGGAATAGTTAAATCATTACAATTACCCATCTGGCGACGATTAAGTCAATTTTGGCGCTTGATAAACTATTTTGTTGGCATTTACTTCTCGATTTCTTTTACATCTTGTTTCCTCTGACTGAATAGATTGCTAGCAATCTTCATGGAATTTCTAATTATATTTTTAGCTCCAGTGATTAACGAATCACTGAATTAAATGCAGCTGTAAAAGTGTTCAGTGAAGCACCTTGAAAAATTAATACAGCGACGTGTTTGTATTTGCCTGTAAGTAATAAAGGGTTGCTACTCACCCAGTAAGTAATAAAGTGACTTCGGTACCACGTATATTGACGTTTTATATATATGGATATTATAATTTTTGTGCTTATTTCATTTTTAATAGCACGATACTGAGATATAATAGGATATAAACTAGTCCAAATAAGAATCCCAGCCCATTGTAAACGTAAGGGAAAATTGTAATTTCGGTTTCAATATGATCAATACCATTGTAAATAAAAGGCATATTAGATCATCCTGAATAATAAAATTCGAACGCATCTTTAGCCAATAAATTATTCTTCGCTTGACCCAAACGAATAGAAGAGAAACAAAATAAAATACTTTCATCGGTAACTTCTTTTATATACAAATAACTACAAGCATTTAACATCAACAAATGAGAACATTGTGTCTGTGAAATAATCCATATCAGAAGAAATCAAATTCAATAATTGTTGGTGTTTAGAAATTTTTTGATGTAATAAATAAAAAAGAGAAGTTTATTTCATTACATTTCGAAACTATTAAATCTTAAAAAAGCAGAATAGAAACATACCCTGAAGCTAATTGTCATTGCATATATAGCAAGGAAGTTTCAGCAATCTTTATTAAAATATAACTTCATCTTCAAGGGTCTCGGAAACTATGCTTTCAACTACGGCATTGTAGATGGTTTGGGTGCCACCAATTCCAGGGCTGAAATCGGAGATGCCGCCGGTAACAAGAAAGGAGCTTACACCCTCACCGATATCGATGGTCGAGCCAGAAGAGTCGATTACGTAGCTGATTCTTTGGGCTTCAGGGCATCCGTTAAGACAAATGAACCTGGAACCGCCCTTAGCGCCCCTGCTTCTGCTGCCGTAGTTAGCCCATACGCAGCACCTGTTGCCCCAGCAGTGCCAACAGTGGCTGCTGCCCCTGTCGTTGCCGCTCCCGCTGTAGCTGCTGCTCCTGTGCTTACAGCTGCCCCAGCATTGGCTGCTGCTCCTCTTCTTGCCGCTGTCCCAAACACCATCTCCTCTTACAGTACTGTTATTGGACACGGAGCAGCTCTTGGACTTCCTCTTGGAGCAGGACTTCTTGCTCCTGGAATTGGAAAGGCTCTCATCTTATAAATTGTGGTGAGCAAAGTTTCAATTTTAAAAAAACTTTTATTAATATCTGTGCTTATAAAAAAATAATTATATCATTTATTACAATTATAATCAATAATATGAGATTTTATAGCATATATTATTAATCACTTGATCTTACAATATAATTGTTAATCATTGATTATTAATCTAATAGTTTAATCTCGATAATCTGTATTTAGCTAAGTTCAGTTTTATTAATATGAACAGTAATGAAAATCATAAAAAGAGAAAAAAAGATCCTGGTTGTACTAATTAGATTTCCCCAAAAAATGTATTATTTAGGAAAATTTTTGTTGAATTTTTTTAATTACTTAAATATTTTTACTTGAGAGGGTTTTTTTCCTTCATCCTGGTGATAAAAGTTTTATTTGCAGTATTAGCAAAGAGCGCTCTGGATTTATATTAATTATTCTTAATGTGTTTAAATATCCATAGATTAAACTAAAATAATAAAAAAAAATCCTATTTTCTTAATGGATATGAATTTATTTATTTTACTTCTATCTGCATTTATTGTACAGTACAAATAATCACTTATCTGTTTTAATGTTATTATTTTCAACAAATTATTTTGAAATAATTTAATCCATATTTAGAAATATATTTGTAGCTTATAGTCATTGTGAACTGTACTCAAAAGATTTTCGTATTTTTTAACTTACGCTTTGATTAATTTCTTTGTTTTAGAATATTTTAAAAACAACAAAATTCTTTGAAGATCTTTTAGAATGAAGAAGAATATTGAAGTAATTTTGTTGCTGGAGAAAGAAAAAGGTTGGAAAACAAGTTGTGACAAATTTTCATGTGCTGTCTTTCATGTAAATAATATTTACAATAATAAAGACAAATGTTCAAATTGATATTTGTGTCGATTTCATTTTTAAGTGATTAATATCCCAAACTCTTTGATACTGTAGGAAATCTCTTGATGTTTTAGAAAGTCATACTTTTACTTTACTGGACTCTGGGTTCATATACAATTTATTTATTATATATTTCGTTTTTTTTCGTCAATATTATGAAATATATTAAGATATAACGTGCTTTTTGTTTTTAAAGCTATTTTATTTTGCTTTAGTTATTTGGATGTTTCATATTTTTTCAGCTTTTTTTTTAATTAGATGAATTAGAAGAAAAAAAAATGGTACAGTCAAAAAAAGCGTAAACATTAACTATAACTAAAACAAAAAAAAAGCTTTTTATTCTACTTAGAATTCTCTTTTAACTAATAAATTTTCATCTCTATATAGTAAGTAAAAACATCTTTTAACTACTATTTTTTCATTGTAAATATATTTTGGACAAAATATAGTATTTTAATATGAATTAATACGATTTATATCATTTAAACTTTTTTTTTAATTTTTGTAAATATAAAATTTTTTTAATCAATTTTAAAAATCTTAGGAATTAATAAATTAACTAGAAATTCTAGAAACGTATTGTTTCTCAAAATATTCCTTCCATGGACGAAAAAAAAAATCAGCTAACATAAAATGAAAAAATAGGGGAAAAAATCGCTCAAATGGAAGTGTAAAAATACTGATGCGAGATATACACGCAACACTTGATTATTATTTAAAGATTTCAGTAATTATTTTTTTCAGATACTCTCAGTATAAATATGTTATTGTTAACAATAATCGTACAACTGATGTTACAAAATTTAATATAGGTGCAAAATCCTTTATAGTTGAAACGTGTTTAGTTTCAAATTATTTCCAAGGTAATTAAATGATAATGTAACAGACATGTAAAAAATATTATTTTCTCTCTGTGATCTTACAGGAATAAAGATAATTAAAACTATTTCCACGGCAATTAAGTTTTTTTCTATAATGCCCAACTGAGTAAAAAAAAAAAGACATTGGCAAATAGGATTATCGAGGAATATATTTTCAGTTTATACGACATTAATTAAATCTTTTATACATGACTTTGTAACTCAGATCAAGAAATTTTAAATGAAAAAGTAACTCAAATCAGCATATTTTTAATGAAAAAAATATTATATGGTATAGAATTAATGATGTAAGCTATATAAGCGTTTTCACATGCAGCCAAATATCTTGAAGAATCATTCTTTGAATTAAAAGTCATTGTGAATATCAACCGACATCACAAATAAATTTTTAATCTCCATAGCCGATGCTTAGAATTCTAAGTAATAAGCAGAAAATAGATATTAATTCTGTTTTCTTCTCTGCTATGTTTATAATTTTGATTATATTTCTTCAATGAGGTTTGGTTGATTTTATTGGATTTTTTTTCAGACAGAGGATTGTTTTACTTTAGATATGACATATTTATGCAAAAAAGCAAAATGGTGTGAACTCTCTCTGCATTTCGAGTTTACTACTTCTAATAACATTAATTATAAGTCATTTGATTTCATTCGTTTGCAAATTATCTAAGGACAAATCCTTGAATCTTCATAATTAGTTAAATTTTCTAAATCAATCCACTGCTTGAACAGCAATGTAAAGGTTTTGATTTGCTGCTTGATGTTTTTGTCAGTTTTTCTCATTTTACTCAAACGATTGTTCAGAAAAAAAGTTTTACACACTAACCATAACTCAAGATCTTTTAACTCTTACTTAATTTATCAATGACGATATCAGATAGAGAACTCAGTTTTAGTAATAAACAGTCACATATCGAAAATGATAATTCTCTCAATATGTATTACTGAGTCCCTTTGTTCTCTTTTCCACAATTCTAATAATGAATAAATTCATACATTCCATATTCTGTTTTTGTAGTTTCATTTCAGGTTCAGAATGAATCTCTTATCGTGAAGTTCATTCCCCACAGGATGTTTCAAAAAGGGTGAAACACACTTTATGTTTTTTACTACCTGAAAATAAGTTCACATTAAAAATTATAAAAATGTGATAAGAAATTTAATTAATCCCAATAATATAGCCCCATTATAAATTTACAAAAGTTAATTTTTTTTTAAATTTTATATGATTGCTTTAGACAAATTTTTAAAAATCAAAATTCTTTTATGTTACTTAAAACTATACCTTCACCAAAAGCTATTTCTTCTGTCCAATAATAGTGGTAGCATTTGATGAACTTAATTTGTCTCATAATAATAGTAAGAAAAGAAAATGAATATAAAAAGCAATATTTCTTACCATAAAAACTATGGTAATTTTTTAAAAAAAATAAATTAAAAATATTACTCTTCATTTTTACTTCAAGTGTTCAGATAACTTCTGGATTTGTCAATAATTTCGGTACTGCTTTTTAAACTTATGAGATGAATTCCTTGTTTGCAAACTTTTGCTTTTTATTCTTTTTTATACGAAGTATAGAGAAAGTACAATAATCTTCAAAAAATTCGAACTTGAGATTTTCACGAATCTCCACTTTTTAGACCTCCCTTAGTTCGAAAACACATTTTTAGAAAATGTCCGTCTGTCTGCCTGTCACAAAGATAAATGAAAACGCTTTGCACTAGACGGTTGAAATTCGGTATACGATCTTTACACCAAATTTGCATGTTATATGAAATTTTAAGTAATATCTGATCAAAGGAGGGCCCGTCTGTACGGCCTTTCGAATAAACGTTAGCACGATAATTATAAAACAAAGAAGGCTGGGTACATCAGATTTAGTGCACAAATTTAACATCTACAAATACCTATCGAATTTTGAGCCAAATCCAACAAAGAATTACCCCCTGTTGGTATCTATACTTTCAGAAACATGTAAACACGATTGCCCCCAAAGCACAATGACTTAAATATATCTGATACGGGGTTGTGTGAGTACAAGTGCCGTTTTATGCCAAGTTTGGGTTTCTATCGGTTGATAAAAAAGTGTCTAAAGCACAAATTCGGTTTTTGAATAATATTAAAGTATGCCTAGGTTTAATCGCCAAATAAGTCGCCAAGGATGACACGATAGATTTAGTCAAAATGTTAAATTCACGCCAAAAGTTAATATTTTGTAGCTATTGTACTCCAGTGCCATGTAAGGCGTTTTCTCAGGAATGACACCTTTATGAGAGAATATGCGAGAAAGTTTTTTTTTAGATTTCGACATTATGTAGATTTTGGAACTTCAAAGGTGTAAGATGCTGAAATTATAGTACTGCTTCTGCGAAGAGAAATGTGCCTAAATTTTTCAAGTTTCTTTCCATAACATTTGCATTTACTTCCAGAGTTTTATGTGCTCAAAGAATCAGCATTAGTATAAGATGCGCCTCGACAATTTCTAATTCTTAATATGTATATAATTCTTATATTATAATATAATTTCTGATATTCTTAATATTATAATTTAATAATTCATGTTTTTAAATTCTTTATATGGTTATTCTGTGCCATTTAAATTTATTTGTTGTTAAGGTAATAAGCACTTTTCTGCAAGAAAAGCTGAATTTCACAAGAAGTCACAAGTAGATCACTTTTCTTAGATTCGAAGTAATTCTGGAAAAGAAATTGCTTCAGCTTCAGAAATTTAAATTTATTTGTTGTTATGGTAATAAGCACTTTTCTGCAAAAAAAAAGCTGCATTTCACAAGAAGTCACAAGTAGGTCACTTTTCTTGACTTCGAAGAAATACTGGAAAAGAAATTGCTTCAGCTTCAGAAATTACAATTCAAACTTCCACTGGGGAAGACATTTCTACTCCAACTACACAGTTTTGCAATAAAATGTTGAAATGGTGAAATTTGTTGATTAACTGTGTGTTTGTACAAATTTGACCGAATCAGAAAAAAAAGAGGAAAATGACAATGACAGATACGATCAAGAGAGTATAAATGATCCTGGTTTATTGCCAAGTATTATAACTGATAAATTTAGAATGTTTTGCGTTAAAGCAGACCTGTACACCACAAAGGATTTTTTTTCCTAAAAATGCAGATGGTAGATCATTTTCCACTACGTACTACTTTAAAAAATTGCCAAATGGTGAAACCCAACTTCGAAGGTGGTTAATTTATTCAAACAGGTAAGACTCCGTGTTTTGTTTTTGTTGTATACTGTTTTCCAAAAGAAGAAGAGATGACCAAACTACACAATTTATAGGTGGCTATAATAACTAGAGAAAGCTATCAACTGTAATCCAAGATCATGAGCGTTCTAGTTGTCATTTTAATTCGTTTATTGCTTGGGAAGAATTACTAAAATGACCAAATTTACGTTCAAATATTGGTAAAACAAATCAAATTAAATGGCTCTTTTTTTTATCTTCCATTTCGAGGAAATCGAGAAATAAAAGGATAGCCTAATAACGGAAATTTCTTTATGTTTGATCAAATTATTAAGTAAATTCATCAATCTGTGATGCCGCTTCCAGCAGTATATATGGTAAAAAAACATTTTGGGATATTACAACGTTTATCTTGCTTATTCTCTGCATTGGGGAAAAAAGATGGAAAATTCTGCAAAGTATTTAAACTTTATTCTTAAATCATCATGTGACACTCGTTGGGAAGCCAAAATAGATTAGGTGAAAGCAGTGTATACATAGTTTGAACAAACTTGTAATACCCAGAAGAATTTTTTGATGTTTAAATGATGTAAGAAACGATAATGCAGAGATATCCGAATCTAAAAGTTTATTAGGTGCAAGAAATTTCATTTATTTTATATCTAATTATATTTTTTGCAATTTAACACTATTAATAAATGATTTCAAGCAGGAAAAATTGTTTTTGTCTCTGTTTTCAATTTAATCCATAAAATTAAAACTGAAATCCAAAATTTAAGAACAAATTTTTACACATTTTTGAAGCAAAAGTGCTAGCACATAATTTGACCATTTTCCGGGAAAACGAATTCGAAAAAGGGAAAGATTATTTTCCGAAGTTATAAAAAAACCGGTAGAGGAATTTAGATGTTATTTTTTTAACACTGTAATTGATACTGTTGTTGTACAAATAGAAGATGGATTTAAAAGTATACCAAATAGTATTTCTGATTTCAAATTAATCACTGATATAACAACTTTAGAAAAATATGAATTAGAGAAATGTTTTAAAAAAAACTTTGTAAAGTTTTATAACACAGATGTAGAAGAAAACCTAATCCAAGAAATTTGTTTGTTACTGGATTTGGTATTGAATGAAAGAGATGTAAATAACGCACAAGACATACTGTAATGCATACTAAATAATAATTATAATGAGTTATTTCGAAATGTTTTAACTGTGTTAAAACGTTTCTTTAGGTTGCCAGTTACTACAACAAGTCCTGGGCGCTCTTTTAGCAAATTAAAATTTAAAAAAGATAAATCTTCAGTCAAGCATGTGTTCAGAACACTTAAATGCACTTGCTGTATTAACGATAAAAAAAGAAATTGCAAAAAAATTTTAATTTTTCTGAAGTAATTGATATATTTAGCAAAAAAAATTAATGCATTAAATAAATATGAATTAATAATATATGTTCTTTTTTTCTTTAGCTTTACAAAAAATTAGGGTCCTAAATGACCTTTTGCACCCAGGCTCCTTTGAAGAGAAGATCGGCTCTGACCATAAGCCCTTTAATCTACTTTGTCATAACCGGCTATAAATATATGGCGACGAATTATGTTATGAATTTGTAAATTTTTGTCACTATAATTTTTCAAATTCAAGTCCTTATAAGATTCCTCTATCAGATTTATGATTGTCAACGCTACTGATTTTCTGTATGTGACTACAACAATTCTTTGTCAAATACACATCTTAAATTCTTTTTTATTTTTTAGGATAAAAAATATATAATTCTTACGTATATCTAAAAAACATTGCACTTGTTGTTGCTACCATAAATACACGTTCTGCATGTTTTGAATTTGATGCTTGTAATGAAATTTTGGGGCATTAAAACGCAAAGTCAAAAATTAGGTGTATAGTTTTGTCAAACTAAATAAAAAGTTCATTAAAGTTATGAGTAGCCTCTTAGCCGATGCAGTTCCAAAGAACTACAACGTTGCCCAGGGAACAACACGTGGAGGTGGACTACTTTTGTGCCCCATCCACCCACCCTCCATCGCTGCATCCGATGACAGTTCTGATCTGAAAACTGCATCGGGCAGTCGACGACAGTTTTGATGTTAAACTACGTCCTTCTGCGACTGGTATCTCACTGGAATATCCAAGGCTAAGCAGAACTGGTAGATCGCAAAGGATTCTACAACTGGCACTCCGACAGGAGCCATCCGTGCAGGCAAACCCAGAGCAGAACACAGCTTGTAGACCGTATAGGATTCTACAACAGGGATATCAAACTTCTGGATTGCAGATGGAGCCAGTTTCGCTGGAAGTTCTAAAGCCTGGCAAATCCTAAATACCGTGTAGGAGCGAACCACTGGGACGGATTCTACTCTAGTCGCAGGTGGATCAGATGGTGTATCAACATCTTGATCCAAATCGGGATCGAAAAACAGATCTCCGATTGAGGGTAAGTGAGGGAACATGTAATATTTCAACAGTTCCAAGGTCGTCCATAGGACGATCTATCCAACGATGGCCATAGCCTCATTGAAATGTACACAAAACGCACCAAGCATAGCTCAGTAAAAAAAAAGTCACACAACGATCAGTTGCAAAAAGAGAAATGATTCTTAACAAAGCAGCAGAAGGTGGATTCATTGTTTCATCTATTATATTGTTTGCATTTTGTGCGTTTCTTTAACATTAAACAGTAATATTTCTGCTAACAACAATAATAAGAGTGATTGTTGAAACCTTCTGCATCCATAACAATTGAAATATAACCAATGATTATTACTAAGTTAACAATGGAATAAATCTAATAATCAAGGATAGAATACTGGAGGGAGGCAAAGAGGGGAGTTAATATTTAATTGAATTATGTGGGTTTTAATTTATATATTTTTTCGAAAATTAACTAGATTTTTCATAAGTGATTTAAAATGAATACTATCGATTGAGATTGAAATTGATTAAAATTTGTAAAAAATGTGTTAATTAAAATTTGAGTACTAATTTCCTTTTTACGTAATATGTTAAGAAATAAGTTTCTGCTCTGCGCTGTATTTAAGGTAAATTGCCAACTCATATTAGTGTAGTAATTAGTTAAACAGAGGAAATGGAAGGTAAAAGAAAAGTGAAAGAAAAGGAGAAGAAACGCGCAAAAATATACTAAAAGATAAAATTCGCTCAAAACTAATGCAAAAAAAAAAAAACATCAAGAAGCACCAATTATCAAAATTCCTTACAAGAGCGTTTAGGGCTTCGTAGAAAAATGAAGAAAACCGAATATGCATTTTGGACGCTCATTTGTCAATCAAATAAAACTCAAAATTCCATATCAAACTATTTTAATGATAAGATCAATTATCAGATTAAGCCGCTATAACTACATTTACACCCTTGTGAACGAGCAGATCGGCAGACAGTCAATCCAAATTTGAAATACTTTAGATGTTAAACCGCTGCTTGCTGGCCTAGGGGTAGCGCGTCTTCCACGTGTTCTGGGTGTCACGGTTCGGGCATGGTTATTCATCCCTGTGTGCTCCTTCTGTGAGGTGTGTGGTAGAACTCGATCCACCTCCTGTGAAAAGGGGGTGCGCAAGTGAGTGTCACTTTCTTATGAGCTGAAAGTCAGACTTCTGCCATCGGGTGTTCGGGGGGTTTTGCCCTCAAAAGCTAGTGTACACCTCTTTCGGTTGTAACGCGGGCGTGACATCATCAGCTCTAAAATCTGTACATAAAATATTACTGAATAGCGTTCTTCGTTTTGTTTCTACCGTGTTAAATTACTTTCGGATAACTGAATTGACAAATTTCTTCTGAATGCACTTCGTTCCAAATTTGATATAAATTTAAAAATCTGAAGTAGAGACTGGAGAGGTTCAATAATGATGACGGACCTTTTTTGATTTTTAAAGATTTTATTGTTTCTCCGCTTTCGGGAGTTCCTTTGAGCTTTGCCTTTCGGCGTGCTGCTACGTCGATGATGTTACAAAGACTGATGGTTTTTTACATATACCGCTAGAGGGCGTTACAAGTGAGAGGCGGGGCAACATGATTACGTAACATACTCCCGCCTTGAAATTGCACAATTTCAACATTCAGACACTATATGAATTTCACACATCACAATAAATTCGACAGAATTATTACAAAAAATGAATAAATATAAAATAAAATAGAAAAAATACTGAAATAATTCTTATGTACAAATTTACATAAAATAATACTGAAATAATTCTTATATATACAAATGAGTTAAAGTCTCTATATATTATCTTACAATCATATAAATATGTAAATCCAATTAATTGTTTGGGAGTAAACATATTTGACTAATACCTCTTTTAATAACCCCATTCAAAACTCTTATTACAACAACTCTGACTAAACCATCTGAACCTTTTATTAATTCTTGAATTCTACCCAGTCTCCATTTATATGGAGGTAAATCTGGATCTTTGATTACAACCATATCATTAAGATTTACATTATTCTTAGCAAACTGCCATTTGTTTCTAAGATGTAAATTATTCAAATAATCACGTTTCCAATTTTTCCAAACTTGTACTAATTTAGTTAATTTTTGCCATTTTGACAAATAATTATCTGATTTTTCAATTCATTGTGGTTCAGTAATTGAAGTTAATTAAGAAATGTCCCGGAGTCAAAGCTATATAATCATTAGGATCCGTAGATAAAGGTACAATATGTCTACTGTTTAGAATACCTTCGATTTCTGCAGTTAATGTTAAAAACTCTTCAAATGTGAGTTTTATAGAACCTACTGCTCTCTTTAAATGAAATTTAAAAGATTTGACACCTGATTCCCACAAGCCTCCAAAATTAGGAGACCTTGGGGGAATAAATTTCCAATCAATACTTTCTGTAGTTAAATAATTATTTAAAGTATCATCAGGATTACTCATTAATTTTTTCAATCCTTTTAATTCTGAATTTGTTCCAACAAAATTTCCTGCGTTATCCGAAAATAAACATGCACATTTACCACGTCGGGCAAAGAAGCGTTTTAAAGTTGCAATTAAAGCATTAGACGTTAGATCGGTAACTAATTCCAAATGTATGGCTCTAGTTGAGAAACAAATGAAGACTGCAATCTAAATCTTCTGAAAAATACCTTTGCGTTGGCCTTTATATTTAATTAAGAATGGTCCACAAAAATCGATACCACAATTTAAAAACGGTGGGCTACGAGTTACTCTTTCCGCTGGCAGATTTCCTAATAATTGATTACAACTTACTGGTTTATTTTTGAAACAAACAATGCATTCATTAACTATTTTTCTAGCCAAATTTCTTCCTCCAACTGGCCAAAATTCTTGTCTGACAAGATGGAGTAAGGTTTGGGGACCTACATGTAAATACCTTTTGTGAAAAGATTCCATAATTATTTTTGTAAGTCTATGATGGGCAGGAAGAAGCTTAGGATGCTTTTCATTTTGAGTTAATGTAGACTTTTGTAAACGACCACCTACACGAAGAATATTATCCTCATCTAGAAATGGTGCTAAATTTTTAATCTTACTTTGTTTAATATGAATACCTTTTGACAAATCTTTAATTTCCTCTGAAAATTCAGAAGACTGCACCTTGCTTACCATGAAATTGGATGCTGCTTGAATTTCCTTTATTGTTACCTTCCCTTTTTTACGTTCAGAAGAACACTTCAAATTATTAATAAATCTGAAAAGATAGCTTACAATTCGACAGATTTTAGTATAGTTGTTACTTAAATTTAAAATACCACAAATGAAATCACTAGAAATATTAGTTAGTAAAATTAATTCCCCAGAAGATTTAACTTCCTTCAGAAAGTCATTATTTGTATTACAATTTACAGTATCCTTTTTATAGGGAATTTCAGACTGTAGAAATTGTGGTCCAATGAACCAAATTTGACTGTTTATCAAATTTGTTGCTGACGTTCCTCTAGAGATTAAGTCTGCTGGATTGTCTATAGATTTAATATGTCTCCAGTCATAATTTGGACACAAACTGTTAATTTTTTTAACACGATTGGACAAAAATGGTTTCAATTTTTCTGGGGTAGTTTTTATCCAAGCTAAGGTGATTGTGGAATCTGACCACATATAGACGTGATTTAATGTCACTGGTAAGATCGAAATCACCCTTGATGCAAGTCGTGTCAAAAGTAGTGCTGCTGACAGCTCCAGACGAGGTGTTGTTGATTCTTTGATTGGACACACTCGAGATTTGCTGCACAAAAGACTTGTTTTCACTTCACCAGATTTATTTTTTGAGCACACATAGATGACTGCACCGTAGGCCTAATTTGAAGCATCACAGAAGCAATGTAGGTCTATGGTGGTGGGATTCTTGATGATAACACATCTTTGAAATTTTAATTGGTTCACTGCCGGTAGGTCCTTTAAGAATTTTAACCAGTCATTCAAATCATTTTGTGGAATTGTGTCATTCCAATTTAGCTTTTGTTGCCAAAGTCTCTGAAGAAACATCTTAGCGCTAGTTATAATTGGGCTGATAAGACCCAAAGGATCAAACAGTCTTGCTATGATTGAAAGGACTTCCTGCTTTGAGTAGCTGTTATTCAAACTGACAGTCACTTCAAACGTGAAAATGTCTGATGTGGGACGCCACTGCATTTCGAGCGTTTTAACTGTTGTTAAGTCTGGAAATTCAAAATTTAAGTTTTGATTATTCCCTAATAATCCAGGATGGTTTGAAACCCATTTGTGAAGTTGCATGCCTCCTTACTTAAAAGTTCTATTAACTGCTGTTGTAAAGCCTTGGTTTCTAGTAAGTTATTTGAACCAGTTAAAATGTCGTCAACATAAACATCAGTAAGAAGTGCTGCAGATGCTCGAGGAAATTCATTTTTTTTCTTTCTCAGCTAATGTCTTGAGTGTTCTGGTGGCTAAAAATGGAGCACATTTTGTTCCATATGTCACAGTCCGTAATCTGTATGTTTCCACAGGAGCAAATCTATTAGGTTTCCACAGAATTTTTTGCAGATCTCTATCAGCTTCTGTGACCAAAATTTGGCGATACATTTTCTTTATATCTGCACTAAATACAAACTGATATGTTCGGAATCTCAAGATGATACAAAATAGTTCCTGTTGAATTGTTACGCCGTTCAATAAAATGGAATTAAGTGAAACTCCATTGCTAGAATTTGCAGATGCATCAAATACGACACGCAAGGGTGTTGATGTGCTTTCTGGGCGAAATACGGCATGATGAGGAATATAATATTAACTATTTGCAATTTTAGGAGAATCTAAAATTCTTTCCATATGATTTAACTGGAAATATTCATCCATAAAATCCTTGTATTGCTTTATTTTTATCTAATCTTTTCCAAAGTAAATTTAAACGCCTTTCTGCCATTTCTTTTGAATCGCCTAGTGTAGAACGTTTTTCTTCAATTATTGGTAATTTAACAACATACCTTCCGGTACTATCCTTCTTATGATTTGAACGAAAATGTTCCACACAGTAAGT
The DNA here is from genome assembly GCA_026543865.1 of Argiope aurantia. Classification (NCBI taxonomy): domain Eukaryota; kingdom Metazoa; phylum Arthropoda; class Arachnida; order Araneae; family Araneidae; genus Argiope; species Argiope aurantia. The sequence continues at coordinate 160,624 of JAPMOR010087184.1, forward strand.
TTGTTCATATGTTTTTGATTCGACTGAATCATCTGTATTATCACCAGGAAAAGATTCTAAGTTAAAGAAATTTTTAACAGAATTCTCCAGATTATCATTTTTAAAAATCAATCCAGAAAAGAAATGAGACTTTCTGCCGTTGATTGTTCCCGTTACTAAATATCCGAATACACTATTTTGTAACAAGAGTGAATTATCATATGATCTAAATTTTTCTGCCTTCAATAAATCAAAGAACAACTCACATCCGAGTAATGCATTAATTTTACTAGGAATATGAAAAGTCTTATCCGCAAGTTTAATCTCACTTGGGAAGTTAACTTTTGAGATATCAATTTCTTTAGAAGGAGTTAAATGCGTTATTTTAGGCATAATTAAAAATGATGCAGTTCTGGAAAAATCATTGTCTTCATTAAAAATGGTAGTGGTTGTTTTATTTTTAACGAAGAATTCTCCTCCGTTAATACCAGAGATGGATGCATTAACCTTTTCCCGCTTCAAATCTAAAGAATTGGCCAAATCTGCAATTATTATGTTTACCGAACTCCCAGAATCCAACAGGGCCTTTATTTTTATTTTTTGACCAAACGCATCTTCAATAAATAACTGCGCGGTGCATAGAATGTTTGAAGATAGTTTCGAGTTACTTGTAAGCGCTGACTCAGCATCAGTGGTAAGTTTTTGTGGCAACCTTGACGAGCTAGAAGTTTCATTGTTTACATTAAGTTGCTCCCCCGCTCCTGGAGGCGTGACCTCTGCAAGGCGCGTATCCAGATGTATCAAAGAATTATGGCCTGACTTTTGACAGCTTCGGCAGAGGAATGTGGATTTGCAGGGTGGCTTATGCAATTTCAAACAGTTCTTACAAATGTTATATTTTTCTAAAAGCTCGATTCTTTTAGAAACACTCAATTTTAAAAATTCAGAGCATCTTTGTAAAGGATGTTCAAATTTACATAAAATACATGGCTTTACATTACTTAGTTTATTCGCATTAAGAAGAAAGTTTTTTGGCTTATTTATTGCGCCTTGAAATTCCTTTTGGAATTTGTTACTTGTAGGGTATTTCCCTAATTGATCGAGTACCATCGCTCTTGATTCTAAAAATTGCAAGAGCTCCTTCAATGAAGGTATTTGTTTTGATTGTATGGACATTTCATATGCCTTTCTACTCTCTTTGTCAAGTCTTTCTAGTATTATATTTACTAATATAGCATTTGTTAAGTCATTACATTCTAAATTCAAACTTTTTAAACCTCTCAAACTTTTATTTATTGTGTCTGTTATATTTCGTAAGCCTTTTACAGACTCAAAATTTAATTTTTCTAGTTTTAGCATATTTCGAATGTGAATATCAACAACTGCTTGCTTATTTTCAAAGCGTTCTTCGAGAGCAGCAAACAGTGACTCAAATGTATCGTCACTTGTTTCTATAAATTTAGCTTCACCACGGAGGGCAGCTTTTAAATAAAATTACTTTTGATCATTCGTTAATTCGGTATTATCGTTTATTAGACACATAAATTGATTTTTGAAGTTACTGAATTCTTCCATTTTTCCGTAAAATAGCGGTAAAGGAATTTCCGGAAGTTTCGTTTTTAATTCAATATGATTGATATAGGCTTTCAAATTTGAATTTTGATCATTTATATTATGAATTACATTTTCTTTAACATTATAATTAGAGAGTAAGCATTTCAAACTTACCTCTATTTCGTTTCTTTCTTCTTCGATATCCAACATTTCTTGATCGCACTTCTGGCTAAGTGTTTCATCTTCGTCGATTTCTAAATAATCCTTGAATAAAAATTCCAATTCATTTTTTATTTCTCCCACGATTGCCAGCTTTTGTTGACAGCTGAATATAAATTTATTTTCTTCTTCAACCGTTGAACTACTTTCAACAAATTTTTTAATACCTGTTAGTTTCGC
>JAPMOR010087184.1:172555-182951 GCA_026543865.1 Argiope aurantia
GAGAGCGACATTGAAAATCAAAAGTAAGATATTTGAGAAGTGACCTCGGTCACACTTTGGGATATCAAAAACATATGTCAAGAGAGTCTTTCCGACAACGAATCAAGAGCATATTAGCAGTCCGGAAATATAATGTGACAGCGACATAGAAAAACAAAAAAATACTTCTTTGCTCGAAGAAGTGAACTCACTTTAATCTTCATTTTCCGGGGGGGGGACGATGAACCTGGAGAACCTTATAACGTATTCAAAGAATATCAAAATCACAATTAACACGAACAAGATCCTGCAGGCCTCCCACTGTGAGGAGAATCTGGTCTTTATTGGTTTTTCTACAAGAATTTACAGTGGCATAATACGTTTGCAAGATGCAGTTTTAGCAATACAGTAAGCGGAATAATATGAAAAAAATGTATATACATAGCAAAGAAACTATCGTCAAAATTCGATTAGAAACACATAATTGTTACAGTAATAAAATATGACAAACACAGCAATGTTATATGAATATGTCAAATAGTAAAACATTTTACCATCACCAACACAGTACATCTTACATCACCAACATAAAATACAGTAAACTTAGTAAAAACACGACAAATTATATGAATATATCAAATAGTAAAGTATTTTTCCAACACCACAACCAAATTAAAATACACTAAGCATCAACAGTAGAGCATATTTTCATCACCAAAGTTTATATATATTAAAATAATGTTTGCGCCATTAAAATCCTATAAGCAAAGCATTCACCAACACAAAATGAGTTGAGTTACACATAATGTTTGCGATATTAGAAGATAATAAGCATAGCAAAAGAACTACTATATTTGCTTACACTAGAGAACCGGACATTTATCGGATCAGAGGTGATCGTTCTCTGTTTCAGGTCTAAATTACGATCAGTGAATGAGTGAATAAAATGCATGAATGTAGACCGCGCCGTAAAAACGGTTGTGACGCATGAATAGCTAAGTCGCACTCTTATCCCTAGATGGTGCTACTGAAACAAGAGACGCTCCCTCGGCTGGAAATCGCTGACTTCTTCAGCGGGCTTGTCTGTGACAAATATTATGAAACAACAACAACAGACTAATTATATATTGATGACCCTTAAAAAATCAGAACTCTCCTCTGTATGGTCTTTTGTATTTAAGGTAGATTTCTTTTAATAATACCGCTTATTTCAATTATTCTTTCTAAAGATCTTCACCTTTCATGGAGCCTAGAATTCAACCCCATTTCTAGCTCAAAAGTCTATCGATTTTATGCGAAATGGTGACATTATTTTATTTAACAACAGTTGATTTTCACACCCTTCCTTTGTAGATAGAAGCGTCCAAAAAGACATAAATTTAATAAATGTAAATACAGAAAAGACCGGGATTGCAGATTTCCTGGGATATAATACAGATAGCTAATACGGCGTTTTAAGAAATGAAGGACAAAAGATTAAAGAAGGGATAAAATGGGGCATTCCTGATTAAAATAGTTGAAGTGAAACAAAGTGGGATATAATAAATTTAATCATGTCTTATGAGTAAAGGTTTATCTTACACGTATTTTTACAATTTTAAGTATTTTGGCATCTTGGAGATTTTTTTGGCACCAAATTTAGCGATATATTTTGCGAAATAGTGACACAATTGGGGATATATTTTTGCGACTTGGTATATGGAAATGTCTTTTTTTTTCTGGAAGATTTAGTAGTCATTCGAGAGTACACAAAAGCGTAATAAATTAGCAATTATATTTATTAGTCACAAAATATAAGCAGCAATCTCATGTCCCGAAAAGCAGTTGGTAATTGTTTGGTTTTCCACTACACTGTTGACCTTGCAGAAGGCATGAAAATGTTAAATCTGACATTCATAATCACTTCATGACAGATCAATAGAGTAACATAATTGCAAAAAAATTCCACTAACAGATATTTAATATGATTTAAACAAGAAGATTTGTCTAATTTCTCCTAATTTTCATTCAGTGTATAATAAAAGAGACATTTGAATTGGACGGTCATTGAATGCCATAAGAAACATGGGGAACGTGTAGGAGGAGGATGTTGCTGAGTGCTAACCAGACATTTGCAGAAGAGCTGCAGCGGAGATGGCTTATTGTCCTCTTTAAAGACTGGCTTAGAAATATCAGTATTTTTAGTGGATACATTTCATCTACTCATGCGTGAACGTAGTAAATGTTTTACTTTCTCATATACGAAGTTTAGAGAAAGTATAGCATTCATCAAAAAAATTCAAACTTGAAATTTTGAAGGATCACCACGTTTTAGACTTTCCAGGGTTCAAAAAATTCATTTTTGAAAATGTCTGTCTATTTGTCTGTGACAAAAATATCTCAAAAACGCTTAGGGATAGATGTATGAAATTTGATACTCTGTCTTTATACCAGTTTGTAGATTTCTTTCAAAATTTGTGCTGTGGAAGTTTGTTTGCGAGCATGATATATCTACGAAACCAAAACAGCAGCTAGTATGATAAAATTCTGTACAGAGATTCAACGCCTTTAGTATAAACGTCTCCAAAGTTTGAGCCAAATTCAACAAGGAGTTAACTATCTGTCGGTCTGTACTTTCAAAAACATGTAAACTCTATAACTCAAAAATGCAATGACTTAAATATATCGAATTTGGTGCGATTTTATGACTTCATGAGTAGTTTTACTTCAAATTTTTGTTTCATTCGGTTAAGAAAAACGCGCCTGAAAAGCAAATTCAATTTTTATTTATTTATTTTGATCGCCAAAACGCTCGCCAAGGGTCACATGATAGATTTCTGAAAATTGCTAAATTCACTCCAAAAATTAATATTTCGTAACTATTGTGCACCAGTGTCATGCAAGGCTTTCACTGGGATAATTATTTTATTAGAATGTATATGATAAAGTTTTAGAGAGACCAATCCAAATTCGATCCAAAATTCGATCTACAGGACAAAATATATAAAAATTTCAACCGAATAACAGAAAGATTAAGAAATATAATCAGAGTTATTGTAAGTACTGTAGGAGTATTTCATATTACTTTCGAAGAGAAACTAAAAGGCGAGGATTTTTTTCCGTAAATTATTTTCTTTTAATTTGAGTCCCCAAATGAATCTTATGCAAAATTAGAAATATACTTGTGACCTATGTTAGAAATATACTTGTGCTTAGAAATATACCTTGTAAATATACTTGTACCCACTTCATACTTGTAAGTGAAGTACTTCTTCTTCTATTAATAATAAAGATTCTATATTCAATATTGTCTCAAGTAAAATAGAATATAACTTTAAAACATTAGAATATTAAGGGTATCTTGTTAAATGTGTTTATTAGGATTTTAAAACTAAATAAAATTATATTTTTTGTAGTTTTTTCAGCAATATATTCATAGCCTTATACACTTTAGAAAAACATTTATTATGTCATTTATAATGCAGCAGCTCCAGTTTCAAAGTAAATTTATAATTTTTAAGGAGCAATTCTTGTATATATACAGGTAATTATCAAAATAATGCAAACACCTGTGAATAAAAGTGGCATTTTTGAATGCGATTCGTAAGCATTAAAATATAATAATGGCCACCAATTATTTTATAAATAGCAATGCACATATTCTGGTGGTATGTGTTAGCTTTATTGAAGTTCTGTAATTCTTGGATTTTTTTCAAAAGCGTAAAATATCTGACCTCTCAGATTTTCAAAGAGGTGAAATTGGTGGAGCCTATAGCTGGAGCAAGCGTGATCGAAACATTCCAACTTTTAAGCGTTTCTAGATGTACGGTGTCTAAAGTCATGGCAGCATACACATAACGCGGCAATACATGCTCAGTAAAGCAAAATAGTGGTCGGATATAGAAGCTCAGGGAAAGACACCAACGGGTATTGAAGTGAATTGTTATGTCTAAAAAGTGATCAACTGCAGCTAAAGTGACCGCAGAGCTCAATACCCAACTGGATTCTCCAGTGTCAGTGATTACAGTTAGAAGACACCTTCATAAATAGAACATTTATGGCAGAGCAGCACTTCCCAAGCCACTTGTCACAGATACTACGTCTACAGGGATGTCACAGTCACAAAACTTGGTCGATTGATAAGTGGAAGAAAGTAATATGGTCTGACGAATCCTGTTTCATACTTTTCCTTACAACAGGACGGGTGCATGTTTGGAGGACAAGAGAATGATCGTGATTGTCTCCTTCCTACTGTCAAGCATGGAGGTGTATATGTTATGATATGGGCAACCATGTCGTGATTTTCTGCTGGGCCAATCATAACGCTGAAAGGAAGGATCACTGGAGAGATGTATAGAGAAATTTTAAATGCAGCGAGACAAGGATGAAGTTAAATCTCTACCTTGGCCCGCACAGTCACCCGACCTCAATATAATTGAACTGTTATGGTCTATTTTAGAGCGTTCAATACGGAATCGATCTCTCCCAGAACTTTCACAATATTTCCAGGAAGAATGGTAAAAGTATTCCTCTAAACACTATTGAACACTTGTATAAATCGATTCCTAGGTGAATCCAAGATGTATTACATGCCAAAGGCGGTCCTACACCATACTATAAAGCATTCTTTATAAATCTAAGGTGTTTCCATTATTTTGATAACTACTTGTATATATAAATTTATTTCGTGTATCTCGGAAACGGCTCTAACGATTTCAGTCAAATTTTATATTCATATACGATTTTGTTTCTTAAGTGTATCTGTATCAGTGCCTTTCCTGAAAAAAAGTGATTCTACACGCAAAAAAGGGGTTTTTATAATTAACTATTAAAATAAGTTTATTGAACTTCCGCATCGTAGTGTGCGCAGTGCAATATAGAAATAAGAACAGCATAAATGGCATTTGTATTGCGAATCCTCGGTTCGAGTCTCGTTTTTGGATTTATTTTTTACTTATGTATTTATATTTAATATTTTTTTTTATTTTAAGTTTATCTATATAGGTGTCCTTCCTGAAAAAATGCGATTTTACACACACAAAAATATTTTTTATAACTAACTATTAAAGCTCTTTTTCTATCTGCTCTCGTGCTGACATTGTTATACAGCGCCATTTCGGACCCGTTTTCACCATGGTAAAATGGACTGCAAGTTCAAAAATATGATAAATAAACTACAAAATGAATGCTGTGGTATAGCAGATTGTTTCGAATAATAACATTGGCTTTTTTTATTTAAATGACCAATTCATATGTAGGTAAGATTGGAAAATATTCATATGTAATAAAAATGTGACTCGCTTCTAAATATTTTCTTTTCTGCAAAAAAACCACGATTTTAGAAGAAATAAAAAACTGCCGAGCTAAACTTGTTCTTTCAGATATTATAGAATATAAATTAAAGACATTAGAATGCCAAGAATATCTTGTTAAACATGATCATTAGGATTGAAAAATTAAATAAAATTATCTTCTTTTTGGTTTTTTTAGCAACGCATTTATTGCCTTAAAAACTTTAGGATAAAATTTTTTTATGATGTTTGTTTTTTGAAATGTATACCTATTTAAAAAGGTATAGAAATCAGCTTTTAGACCATAATCAGCTTGGGCACCTTGCATGTTCTAATTGCGCCTAGTGGAAAACGCTCGAATGCGTGATCCTCACGCGGTGTGAGTGTGATCTCCACCGGTTTCATGTAAGGTCATTATCTCTCCCCGCCCTTGTCAACAGGTTGGAAACAATAAAATGAATAACTCTGGTTTATAAAACTTATTAATGAATGAGTGATATATATTACAATTCTCTGCGAATCGATAACAACCCAATGTAAGAAAAACTAAAATAAGTTTTAAATAAGATATAAATTTTTGTTACAATCTATTCGGTTAGTTAACTTTAGATCATTGGAAATGATTGCTGAAATGTAAAGAAATGAATATTAATTGACGACTGATCTAAGAATTGATCCGTAGATATGAGACTTATGCTTGTTGATTCATATTTAATGTATGAATGATAAGATAAAAATTACATATATTCTATACATTTTATCAATATTAAATAATTTAATTAAAAAGGGCTGCTCGTTATTCGTATAGATTATAAAACTGAGTTGTTGACCATAAAGGCATGTTTAACAAATTTGATGGGACATAGACGTATCATTTCAAATGTAGACATCTTTTTAATGCATTCTAATTCAAGTATTAAATCGAAACTAGAGTGAGTGGTCTCCCCAAAACTTTCTAGCATACTCTCTAACAACTTATCATGCCAGAGAAAGCCTTACAGTAATTGCAATATAGTAAAATTTGGCATGAATTTAACATTTTTACTGAAATATATTGCGTCATCCTTGGCGCGTTTTTGGCAAAATAATCCCTGGCATGCAGTTACTAGTATCTGAAAATCGAACTTGTGCTTTAAGCCCGTTTTTCTCAATCGTTTGAAACAAAAATCTGACACAAAACTCTACTTGTAGTCACAAAATCCCATACCTAATTTGATATACTTAAGTCATTACGTTTTTGAATTATCACGTTTAAAAGTTTCTGAAAGTACAGGACTCATTGATAAATGTCTATAGATTTTAAATCCGTGAATCGAATCATATCTATCTAGCTCTCTTCGTTTTATAGTTACAGACTTATATAGAAACAGCCAGAGGCAGACTGAACGGGATTTTTTTCAAAATTTGATAAAAATTAGCCAATTTTATAAAAACACTGAATAAAAAATTTCCATACCATTTTGTAATTTTGTTTTACATACCATTGTCCATAAAATTTCCAAAAAGTCCATACCATTTTGTTTAAAAAGTGTTAGTAATATTTTTAATTCAAAGTTATTAACGTGATTTAACTACGCGTCTATACAATAAAATTTAAAAGTAATCAAAAAAGGATACTATCATTAAATTATGACGTGCTATTTTATGGCAAATGGCTAATGTTTCCTGTTTAAGATTGTATTATATCATTAGTTATTTCTCGCCATTTGCATAATTCGCGAACAGGTTTAGAGTTCAAATATTATCTGCGGTGATTTAGTATCATCTTCACTCATAATGAAGATGAAACCAGTTTGGAATTGTTATGAATTTATGTGGTCGAAACACGTGCGCATGTTGCATAATAAATATCTCAAAAGATGTTCCTCAATTTATTGAATATTAATTATTATTTTAGAAACATTGATTCTTATTTTAGTTATTCTATTTTTGTAGTTACGGTCGTTTATAAAATTTTAATTAATTAGAGTTCAACGTCCCATTTATTAGTGTATTAAGTGATCTGGTTGGATCTACATAATAAAAATGCCTTTACCATTGCAGTTTGTTTCTTCAAATAGAAAAAGAGTAATTGGAAAAGGGAAAGGTATCTTAATAAAGATATCTGCAAATGACAGATTTTGTTTTTATTAAATATGAAATATGAATTTTTAAAATTAATATTAGGCAGGATGACTTATGACTTGACATTAGTATCAATATCTCCAAATGATGGCAAATTTCTTTATTAAACATGAGGCATAAACTTTTAAAATTAATATGAAGCCGAACGATTTATGACTGTAACATTAGTATCAATATCGGCAAATTAAAAATATATAAAACATAAACTTTTAAAATTAATATTAGACAGCCTTAACCTTAACCTTAGTATATATATCTACAAATGACTGCAATCAAATATGAAGTGTTCGATGAGCAAAGAATTTTGGGTAATAATAAATAAGTACGCATAATAATAATAAATAAGTATAAGTTAATAAATAATTTTGATACGGAAATTAATGTCTTATATTCAATATACTTTGCTGTCATTTAAAATTAACATTAGATAGAATGACTTATGCCTCTGACATTAGTATTAATATATGCAAATGATAGCAATTTTTTTTAAATATAAAATGTAAACTTTTAAAATTAATATGAAGCAGAACGATTTATGACCATGATATTAGTATTAATATCCATAAATTAAATATTTTTTATTAAATATGAGGCATAAACTTTTAAAATTAATATTAGAAAGGAGGATTCATGAATAAGATTTTAGTATCGATACTTGCCCATCACAGCTATCAAATATGAAAAATTCAATAACCAAAGAATTTTGGGTAATAATAAATAACTACACATTAATTTTGATAATGGAATCAATGTCTTTATTCAATATACTTGGCTGTTATTTAATAAATAAAACATACTTGAAGCAAATAAATAAATTAGAGCATTAATTAATTGTATTTAGGAAATTATTTCTTGGAAAGAAGAAGATGAGTTTTTTTTTAGTTATAATTAAATATGAAATCAAATCGCTTAAAGGTTACAAGATTTTTAAATGCAGATTTTCAGTTTGAAAATAAAAAGTTATTCATAGAACGTTTTGGCAAATAGTTTTGAGTGTAGAAGAATCAAGCATTCACAAAGAAACACCAAACTAAACGAAGACAATATTAAAGAAAAGGATGTCAAAATAAATACTGAAGCGAAAAAAAACACCAGAAAAACAGAGTGTTTTGAATAAGAATAAAGAACACTGAAACAATTAATATGCGTAAATTGTATTAAATATATATTAAATATACACATACAAGAGGGTTTTAGTAAGAAACGCAAATAATAATAATATGCGAGTATTATAATTATTTAGAAACCTTTTTATAATAACAATACGCAAATGATTATTCTTATGAACACGGAAATGAAAGTATTAAATTATCAATTTTCTACATAACTGCCAATCATACTGAGGCATTTGTCTTAGCTCTGGATCAGTTTGAAGATCCCGGCTTCATAGAAGTCATCGTCAGAACCGAGGAACCTCTACTTGTGTCCTAACAGATGAAAATTCCAGTTTTGTTTAATAGGCTATTTAGGGCCTAGAGGGCTATTTTGAGACAGACCTCGTGATTTTGAACCGTGGTCAGATGACGAGAACGGCACCTGAGTTGTCCTCCCCTCTCCAAACTCCCACACCACACCAGAGGGACGTTTGACCCCCGACGGATTTAATGCGCGCCATACCTGATTACACGGTGGAATTCAGTGGAATTCGGTCTCGAACCTGAAGCCCTCCGTTTTCGAAGCAGAGACGTTACCACCCCTGCCATGAAAATTTGAGAATGTCAAAGCCAGGATTGTGTAGTGGATGCTCCAAGTACTCCAATTCGAATTTTTATAGTCCCCTCCCCTTTAGTGAAGGCAGTTATATAGAAAAGTAATAAATTGATAATACTTTCATTTCCGTTTCATAATTTCATATACTGCATTTTTTTTTATTATTGTTTCCATGATTCTAAAATCACACTTTAAATTAAAATTTTAAAATACACCTGATCATAGTTCAGACTGAAAACATATAACCATGTTTTAGAGTGAATTGTATAACTTATAGACTTTCTTAAAAGATTACCTGTAATTCATTCATTAAATATTCCTTCAGTTTTTTAATTGCGTTTCTAACCTATATGAAATTAATATGATGGTATTTATTATCTGTATTAAGGTTATTTTTCGTAGCTCGTGAAATGCAATGTTAAAGAATACGTCCAAAGATTTTTGCAAGAAAGTGAGCAGACATTGTGCATTCGTAACATTCAAACGGCGAACACATTTTATTGTTATCATTTGTATCTTCAAATCATCTTTTCCTATTCAGTCAGCTTCTACTCAACTTTGTAATAGATTGCCAATGAGTATGATATGCAGTTTTTGAGATTAGAATATTATCTGTCGGCGTTATTGCTATATGACGTTGCAAGTTATCTCATCTTATACGCTGCTTTTATATACCAAACTATACTTTCAAAGGTTAAAGGATTGAGAAATGATCTTACGAACATGAAACGAAACATTTCCGACAGTATTTTTGAAGTAAATAATTGTACTCGCTTTATTGTTTCGATGTCTTTCTGAGACAAAACCTTCGGCTAAAAGAAATGCTCGATGACAAGTATATGTTTCGTTTCGAAACTTTTATCTTCTTGAATCCTAATTCCACTGAGCATGCTTCTGATTTCTTGAATCATTTTTTTTATTTCACAACAAGAATGTGTTAAAAATATTTGTTGAAAGCTTCTGGATTTGAAAATTTACTTTCATTCAGATCTACATTTCAGTTCAGAAGCGAAGAAATTGGACAAAAGCGGATTTCTGACCTTCGTGGATCTAATCGCTGCCTGATAAAAGAATAAACTGCCAGATACAGGTTCCATTATTCAGTTGGTTATTAACTGATTTGAAATGGAATAAAACCTCGAATTTTCAAAAATATAGTTCTATATAAAACACTAAAGTGTATGACGTTGAAATTGCTCTTATTGCTTATTGTCGAATAGCAATGTAAACAAATCACTATACGAACATTTAAGGATGCTTTAATGAACATTTTTATAACTGCATTTAGTTCAATGTTTTGATAATTAATGAGG
>JAPMOR010087184.1:182961-194355 GCA_026543865.1 Argiope aurantia
GTACACTCTACGAATAAAAGTTCTATTTATTCGATTTTTAAAGAAATTATTATTTTAATAGATCACAAAACATTTTGATGCACTACTCATAATAAATAATTAAATGTTCGTAGCAATATTAATAATAATATTGTTAATAAAAGCATCAAGAAATTCTACATTTAAACTGAACTTCAGTATATTTGCTTTCCTTTTTCAAGAAACATTCAATGTAACCTAAAGTAAAACCTTTTTGACTCAATTTGTCCATAAATGATAAAGATTGTTTGCTCATTTCTAATTTTGTAATAATACTAATTGGTAGATTTTTTTAATATCACAAATACATACAGAAATCCTTTCCAGTGATGTCACAGTCATATGACCATCATAATTGAGCAGACCATTTGCCATTTAACTGCAATTTCTCATGAGCTGTGCTGTGAAATCATATCTTTTCATTATGCAAGATATGAAAAGGATACTAAATTTAAATGGTACAACTTATTTGGAATGAATTACCTGAATAAGAATGGGTTCGAAATTTGCCTATTTTTAGGAATCGGAGTAACCTAATAATTTACACCCAAAGCAAAATTACTGCACATTATATATATAATTTGAAGTAACATCTAAAAATAAATTATTGAAAAGGCAATATAAAATTCATGATTCACTGGACCACATATGATACACCATAGTTATAAACGAAGCCGACTATTGTCTCCATATATTTTCAGAGTGCATTAATCAATGTACGTTTGACCTACGATTATATTTAATGCATATCAACTTCATATACATCAAATGAGGAATCAAAATTACCACATTTCAACCATCGATTATGAAATTTACACTACTTATCATTAAGAAATGAGCAAACGGGAAAGCCAATATAAAATCTTTAATAGTTTCTCTTTTTTTAATTTTCAACAAAACATTTGAAATGTTTTAATTGATCTAATGGTGAAGAATTTATTGCATAATTAAAGCGTTTGGATACAGAATTCCATTTTATTGTGTGAAGAATTTTTAATGACTGTCTCCTCGATAGGTGTTATTTTTGGGACAAAATAAACACTGTGCTTAAACTTTGATATGTTGTCCAATATTTTCTATGGAAGCCATTTCTTGCGAAATTTGTGATTTTAAACATTCTCGAGCAATGTCCTTCACAAAATATCAAAAACATTGAGTAAATAATCGGCGAAAGGTAAAAAGTAGTCTGTGTTCTAAATTCAAAATCTCTCCTTATCAAATAGAACATAATAATAAATACAAATGCATGAACAAAGCTTTTTTTTACTAGAAACTATGTTCTACATGTTGATATTTGTAACAAACTGAAATTCTCTTCAATTCATCAATAGTAGACATAATCAGGAAACGAATCTGGAACCAAAAGAAAATCCACACCGGCGATCTAATGCAATGACGGCATCACGATTATTAAATCCACGTGAATAAAAATAATCCCAATCGAAAAATAAAACAAAGTTAATATCGTAGAAGAATCAAATCGTCAAGGGAAGGTCAAACTGTTCCATCAGGTAAACTTTGCATCTTTTGTATCCAAACTGGATCAGAACTGGTTTTAATTAAGCACCTTGTTTCCTAGTGAAGCACAAGAAGAAGTTTCGTGTGCCTTGCAGATGCCGAAAAGAGCAAAAGAAAAAGGACTCTACGATCATTTCCACGCATATTTGTTTTGTTTCTGCATAATTAACTGAGGCACCCCACCCATCTCAAATATGCCCGAGTTTTGCATGGTCCTTGAAAATTTTGTGGAAGAGTTAGTATATAAGAACAGGCGAGGGAATCGTGGACCATCAATCTCACCTAGAGCAACAGATCCCAGAAACAGCCATGTTCGCAAAGGTAAGTGAAGCTCTGGAAATTTCTTCAATTCTTTTCTTATAGTTTCGTTAAAAATTTCACCTTTTTTATATTTAAAACACCTATAAATTTTTGAAGTACCCATAAAGTGCTTAAGCTGCGTAAGCAATGTGAAAATTTCAACCCTATGGTATGGAGCCTATAAAATCATTGTACAAATTTTACTAGCATTCATAGAACCCCATTTTTAATCTTTTATAAACCGCATTGTCCAAAGTTGTAATCAAATTTCTAAAACTCATTCAAGTTGATAAAGAATGCTTTGGTACTAACTATTGAAGAAATATTTTGAAGACGAATTTTCATTCAGCCATTTTGTTTTTTTCTTATCCTATGCTTAATCCTTAAATTGTAAATTGAAAATACATTGAAACAAATCTCAATTTGAAAAAGGAAGAAACTCTTGAATCTCTCGATGCATTTCGAGATAAATGACTGATGAAAAACTTTTATATATTCTGTCTTTTTAAATACATTCATTACTTTTTAAAAAAAACGAATTATTAAATAATTGTTTAAATCTTTACACTTCATTCATTCAACCAGACTTTTCAAACAGCAAATATCTGTGGAGATCATTAGAACGCAATTTAGAATATTCTTAAAATATCTAGTGAAATAGCTTTGAAAATGTTTAAATCACAAATTGCGATGCAAACTTTCTTAAATCAATGATTGTTTTACTCACCGTAGACAAATATGTAACTTTCAGCTTTTGCATTCATTCCCTCAAAAATTAATTCCGTTCCGTTATTTAAATCATTGGATATATCTCCTTATTCTAACTTTTTACACTTTTAGATAGCAATATTTCTCTCATATAAACCAGTGGCAGTGGTTTGTCCCCACAAAACTTTCGCGCATACTCTTTAATATGTTTGTCATGCCAGAGAACGCCTTACACGGCGTTGGCATACCATAATTGCTAAATATTAACTTTTGGCGTGAATTTGGCATTTTTACTGAATCTATACTGTCATCTTTTGCCAGTTATTTGGCGATTATTCCCTGGCATGCAGTTAATAGCATTTGAAAATCACATTTGTGTTTTAGACACGTTTTTCCCAACAAATTAAAATAAACATTTGGCAAAAAACTGCACTTGAAAACACAAAATCTCATAACAAATTTCATATATTTAATTCACTGCGTTTTTGCATTATCGTGTTTGCATGTTTCTGAAAGTAAAGACAGACAGACATTCAGCATGTTGTTGAATTTGGCTCAAAATTTAATAGATGTCTGTGTTACAGTTGAGTACCGAATCTGAGTACCGAGATTTATCTTTCTAGCCCTTTTCGTAATAAATAATTATCGTGTTAACTTTTACTTGTAGATTTAAAAGATACACAAGATTTATTGATAAATCTTCCAATTTATTTAAGCTTGCCTTTTGTTCAAAATAGAAAATATCTTGGACTGAGCTCTAAGTCATATGTACTGTTACAGAGCTTTACTGCGAATTAGCATTTTTCAGAATTCGCATGTACAGTTACAGAGCTCTAATTAACATTTTTCCTGCCAATTCTTGAGATTTGGCATGATTTCCAGATCAAATTGATAGATATTCTATTTCGATGTGAATCGATACATCAGTTATTTGTTCTAGATCGCCATCTTGTGCGCAGCTCTCTCAGCTGTCAGTGCCAACCCCCTCTTGGCCACTTCCATCGTCAATACAGGCTCAAGCATCAGCGCACAATCCCAAGACGTAAGTAGAGACACTATTTTCTTTAATTCTTTACTTTTTATCGAGACTGACAGAAACTTCTTGACAGTCAGTCGAGACTGACAGTCTGTCATTCTTGAAATAGGTTTTATACTATTTCAAATATCAGAAGCTTTATTTTAAAACTAATAGCTCTAATGTTAATGAATAGAATTAATAAAGTATTTACGAAAATGAGATGAAATTGTTTCCGATAATAGCAAGTAAATGTTGATGTTTATGATGAAGTCTTGGAATTAGAAAGCTATAATACATAAAAAGCTGACCTTCTACAGTATTCTTAAAGATTTTTAGACAAAATACGGAAGAGATTTTTAGACAAAATACGAAAGAGATTTTTAGACAAAATACGATTATATTATATATTTTCTCTATATATAGTATGCATTACCTAGATATTCTGTGGAGTAACAAATATTATTTAGGCTCTTCACATGACTAATTCGAAGCGATTCTGCAATATATTTTTTTATTTTTCTGGTTTGTCATTCGTTAATAAGTTTGTGAAAAAACTAGGAAATTTCCGATAATTCTTTGATACATTTCGCTAAAATGTATAAGCATTTTATACAAAGTCGGATTTCAAACTATCTGTAACATATACATAATTTAAAGTAGAAAATTCTATATATTTTGAGAAACTCTATAAAACAAAATAAATCACTTTTTTAAACAATAAAAAAAATTTACAGCTCCTTTTATGCTATGAGCTATGATGTGTTCATGCTGTTACATAAATGAGCTAAATGATGAAGTTACATAGAACTTTTATAATACTAAACTTGAATTTTATGGTAAATTTTGCTCTTTTCTGCATAGAAAACGTTAGAGCATTGCGAATTTACAATCTATATTTAATACAAAATATGTAATAAAATTTCTTTTTGCTTTTTATTCTTTAATTTTTAGTATGAAACAATTTGCTCTTCGGCAAGTAAGCTTTCAAAGTGAATTTCATATTGAAATGCAATAAGAAATAAATTATAAGTTAGATTATACTCTACGAACGCATATTATTTTACGCAACTCTAAAACCGCAAGTTTATAGTTTTTTAGTAAACACTTTGATTTCAGAAGATTTTTCAAGAGAGGATCAATGACCTTTCGATCTACAAAATTTATTTAGTTTTGAGATATATTTAGAACAATTTCGGGAATTAAAGTAGAGAATACTCTAAAATGTTTCGTAACAAATATAATATTGCAAAAAGGAATACAACAGATTATGATTAAAATAAACATGAGATATTAATCTGAAAAGTTGAATTGAATTCTATTCATATGCGGTAAGTGTTTCAATATCTCATGACTCTATAAGTTAAAAATGTAATAATGACCCAAAAAAAAGGGGGGGGTCATTTCTATTCTAAATTAATAAAAAAATGGTATTTTACATCAATCTAAGATTTCGAATTATAAGCAAAGGCGAATCTAAATCAAAATGTCAGTGTTTTTAGGGTTTAGTGAGGTAAATCTTCCGCGCATGTATGCTGTGTATGTCGAAATTTGTTGCTTGATTGCATATTTAAAAATTACATGATTACTGATCTAGATGATTTATTAATGAAAATTAGCTTTTTAACACCCAGGACTCGAAAACTATGCCTTCGACTAAAAAAGTTTTGTTGCAATCAGCTCTAGGCTGTAAATCGTTTTAATGTAAATCACATTTTAACAATACTAACTATTTTTTTAGTCCAAAGAAATCTACTTTTGAACTGAATTTTAGTTTTATCAAGAACATGCAACATAACGATTAATGGGACAATAAAATTAATTTGAATTACATTATAGTAATAAAAAATTGTAGTATATTGCTTATCAAATTAATTTATTTTAAAAAGACATTAAAATTAAAGAAAAATTTTACATCAATGAAATTGATATGACTTAAAAGGTCAATTTTTTTAAGTTTTAAGATAAATAAAAATCATTTTTATGAGATAATATTTTATGGAAATATAGTTGATAAATACTAAGTTCTTACATAATCTTTAATTAACCCTTGGCTTACTTTAGTATTGGATTTTAAAAGTTAACAGCAACTTTCTCTTAATCCTATAAAGTGTTTCTACTAAATTTCTTCAAGACTGGACAAAAAAAAACTGTAGATTTGTATAAATTTTTAACAAATAGACATTCATCGTTATATATATAGAGATTATCAATATTTCATGAATGTAGGGGAATTAAATGTCAAAAGACAATTGTCTAATGAAATTTATCACCAAATGAATTATAGGCAATTGGCAACTATGCTTTTAACTATGGCACCGCCACCAACGCCAGGGCTGAAGTCGGAGATGCCGCCGGAAACAAGCAAGGAAGCTACACCATCACCGACATTGATGGCCGAGCCCGTAGAGTCGACTACGTCGCCGATGCTGCAGGTTTCAGAGCTTCCGTCAAGACCAACGAACCTGGAACCGCCCTTAGCGCCCCAGCTTCAGCTGCCATCGCTAGTCCCTACGCTCCTCCAGTCGCACCAGTAGCCCCCGCTGTTGTTGCTCCAGCCCTTGCTGCTGCTCCTCTTCTTGCTGCTCCCGGTCTCGCCTACAGCGGTCTTATTGGACACGGAGCTCTCGGTTTCCCATATGGAGCCGGACTTCTCGCTCCTGGAGTCGCCAAAACATTCGTCTGGTAAATTAAGGTAAGTTTTTTTTTTTTTTTTTTTTTTAGGAATAACGCCATATTTGTAAAACAACTTTTTTTTAAATATGGTGGTTTAATTACAATGATTATATTTTATGTTTATTTTTACAAAAGAAAATCGTTGCTATTTATGTTCAGTAATGTATTTTTGCAAAAAAAAATGGTATTTTTTTTTCTGTGATATATTTTTTCATCATTACGAATAGATAAAATATTGTACGGATTGAGTAAATGGACACCATTGATTTCACATACTATTTTACATTGAACCCTCCAGCTGCTTATTCCGCGATTTTCGCTGGTTGGCAGTCAATTTATATTTTATTACATTCTGCGTTTTTCACAGTTTAGAGTGCCTTCAAAGTAACGAATTATATAGCAACATTGAGTATAAGGAATCAGCATTAGTCTTTTTGTGAGAGATGCAAATATTATGCGAATCGAACTTTTTACTTTGTATCAAGCTGGTACAGAAATAGTACCATTACACTATAAAAGAATCATTTCTTTAAAAATGTACCATTCACTATCAGAAAGGCACCATGAATGTAATTAACTATCAGAATGCACCATTATGTTACTGGAGGCTGTGCAAGAATCTTTAGGTGAGTGACATAGAACTTTTCTTAGTCATTTGGACTGAAGCAGATACTGTGTCACTAAACCACTATGATTTAAAGAACCGCGAGGTTCTAATATATTTATTATCTAATTACCCTTCGGAAATTTTTACTTTCTTATTCCCTTCATTGCCCACATAAAAGATAAAGTGATTGATTACTTAAAAGGAAACTAATATCAAGTAACTTCACAGGTAGAAAGGAATAACATCCGTTATGTCCCAATACTTCAAAAATAGGAGGATAACACTCTTCAAGTCTTTTTGTCATATTCTTTGCCGTAAAATGAAAAGTTGAACATAATTTTAAAAGCTGGTAACATTAAAAGAAACACAGAAATGCGAGTCAGAATATCAAAGTGAATGTGGAGTAAATACTTTAGTTATTTGATTACATCCTTCCTTAAAATTGATACGAAAGTAACAATGATCCATCCTGCATTATTCTAAAAATTACTACCAGAAATGTAACTTTAATATTCTTGTTTCTGGCAGAAATTATTTCCATTCGTTATAGAGTAAATAGTTAAGTTCATGATACAAGGGAATTATGATAACTTTCATTGGTTAAAGCAATCCGGAGCTCCTAGTTCGTGACGAAGGTGGAAATAACTCCAACATATACGTAGATGCTATCATCTGGGAAGACTTTTGCAGCAAATTGGCCAGCATTTGTGTTTGGCTTTGAAACGAAACATTCAATATCCAGCTTGAGCCTTCTGAGTAATTCGTTCCTCGCAGGAAATTAGCCGGCATTTGAGTTTGACTTAAAGCAAAACCTTCAATAGTCAACTTGAGCCCACTGAGCAGTTCATTCCTTGAGGAAATTGGCAGTCATTTGTGTTTGGCTTAGAACAAAACCTCCAATAGCAACTTGACCCCGCAGAACAATTCGTTGCTCACGGACATCAGTTTTCTAGTAGCATCGTATAGGGTTATAGCTAGAGAGGAGCCTATGTCTTTTTCTCCTTTAGTTTAAATCCTCCTTCAATTCTTGCTCTAACCATTATGTCATTGGTAAAAAGCAAATAATATTTTGAAAAAATACTTACTTATCAAATTAGTTAGCGATTTTTTTCAAATCATTACTAGAATGCACAGTATAACATAAAAGTGTACACATTTTTTTTTTCAATTTAAAATAAAATAATTTTCAAGTAATTATTTGAAATACAAAACAAAATTTTCTAACTAAAGAAATAAAATTATATTGTTAATGTGTTATATTTATAATCATTACTCTGTTTCTTATAGATTTTTCTGAATCAGAACGAAAATTGAACTTATGGAATGGAAAATTGACAATGTACAACGCTATTTAAAATACCAAATCAACAAATTAGGTGTTGGCGGCAGAAACGGCTTCTGTGTTGCAGCTTCAATAAGCTCTTTGTTTTCAGTCTTTCATGTAAATAATACTTTTAGCAATAAAAAAAATTATTCAACATGATTTCTAGTAGTATTTTCTTAAGTTTTCAATGTGATTGTATTTTTTCAGTTCCATTTGTGTTATTTTAAGAAATGATTGATTACTTAGAAATCATTATCACAATTCTATAAAATCATAATTATTATATATTCTAGAAAATCAATTGCGTCTCAAATGTAAATTTTGATTTTTCAATATGAAAGATGCTTTGTAAATTCTAATCAAAAATATTTTTGCAAAAATGCATGTATTATTTATTAATCAGCATATTCAAAGATATGTTTAACATCTTAAAAAACGAGTCAAGTATCGATCTGAAACTTTTACCAGATATTCATTTTTCAAAGCCCATATTTAAGAGAAATGGCGAACTTCTAATTTTCTTACTTAAGCTTTTCCTCTGAGATAAATAACTCTCTATTTAAACGCGAAAAGCCGATGTTATCGCTTTACTATTTCTTCCCTCCTTATACGGTCTGATATATATGAGCATATATAGTAACCTATTTTGTTAGGTTAACCTACGTAATTATTAATTTAAACTGCTATTAAGTATTTTTTTTATTAAACTACTACTAAGCATTTTTTTATATATTTGTATTTTTCATGAAATTTTAAATAAATTATTTCCTAAAGAATATTTAGTTTCAAATTACAGGGTAGTTATAATTAAACTTCCCCTATAAAGAGCATCCTACAGCGCAAACGGTTGAACGGATTGCAACGAAATTTGGTATATAGACTGTACACGAGATGCGCTCACGAAATTTGGAAAAAAAATTCCAAAATGTCCACCAGAGGGTGGCTTTAAACATTAAAAACATTAAATTTAACACAATAAACGGCCAAATACAAAAACAATATTAACAATCTAGAACAAGAATTATGAGTAATAAAATGTAAAACCGGGAAAAGCTGTCAGTTCTGTTATTTTTTCCTTACCCTTACTTAATGCGGTTCGATGACAAGGTGATCAGAAACTAATCAATGAATGTTAATATTGTTTCTGTATTCCGTTTTGGTAGTTTATTGTGTTGAAATTAATGTTTTTCCACAAAAAGGCGCCCTCTGGTGGGCATTTTGGAAGTAATTTTTTTTTCGAAATTCCTTGAGCGCATGTCGTGTATAGCCTATGTACCAAATTTCACTGTAATCCGTTCATCGATTTGCGTTGCATGATGCTGTTTCTAGGGGAAGTTTAATTATAACCACCCTGTACATATAGAAATCCAATTTCATTGAACAGATCATATGTCAACCAACATTTTATTTTTAAGCCGCTGTTTTCAAAAACTTGCAAAAAGACACAGCGGTTTAATCTTTTGTAAAAAGTCTCCAGGAGTGTTCTCCTTAAAACTTTCTCGCATACTCTCTAATAAAGATGAATTTGTGTTTACGACGCGTTTATTCCCACTGGTTTAAATGAAAATTTGACACAAAACTGCAATAGCAATCACAAAATCGCATAACAAACTTAATATTTTTAAGGCATTATGTATTTGAGTTATCGTATTTACATGCTTCTAAAAGTACAGACCGACAGACTTTCACCTTTTTTCGATTTGGTTGAAAGTTTTGTACGTGTGTACAACGTAGATGATAAATCTGTGCATCGAATCATATAGTCTTGTAATCATTATGTTCACGTATGTCTGAACATCCGGACAGACAGACGAAAATCAGTTTTGCTCAAAATTGGATGGAAATCTACATGTTTTGTGTTAAGACCATATATTAAATTTTCATTTCCAAATTTCTTTCCGTTTAGATCAAAGCGTTTTTGAGTTATCTTTTGCAAGGACAGATATTTTCCAAAAATATGCTTCTCGAACTCATGCAGTTCTAAAACCTTACGATTCATTCAATATTTCGAGTCCGAATTATTCATCGATTATAATACTTTTTCTATATATATCTACTAGAAAATAAAGATTGAAATTCTTGAGATATAAAACCTGTATTGTCAGCAAACTCTCAAGGTCCAATTTTTGAGAATTTCAATACTTTTACTATTCTATATATTGTATATGATAAAGTATAAAAAGAAACGGCAGGTACAAAATTGAATAAAAGAAGTTGTCTAGACTATGTCCCTGAGAAACGACTTTTGTTTGTTTTTTTACTCTAACGTATTTTGACTATTTGAATTTGCATTTCATAAAAAAGATAGATAAGACTTATGTCGGAAATCAGTGACTGTCGCAAAATTTTTCTTCCTTGAAATTTTAATTACAAGAGGAAAAGAGGAAAACAAAATTTTCATGTTGATATAAATTTATAATCGCTTTCTACTTGAAAATGCTTTTCTTTGGCATTATATAATAAATCTTGCAAGCAGCAATCTTTAATAGGAGTAGGTAGAAAGAACAAGTTAAGATAGAAAGAATTTTTAAACTATTTATCTTTGTATAAAACTTGTCCCGAGTGAAATTTTGTAAGGAGGTTGTTGCCCTTATGTTGACATTTTTACAGTAATAATTCAAAGGTGTAAAAATTGCATTTACATTCAATCAGAGATTATTCATTCTTTCATTTTCAAGAAATAATTTCAATTCAGTACTCAAGAATGCTAAAATAAGATTTTAGTACATAAATATTTAGGTATTACTTTTTAAATAAAAGGAAAAAAGTTTTAACACTAAGTCTATTTCATAAATGGATCAAAAGCAACTTTATTCTTTGTTTATTCTTCCTTACGTTGCTTTTGTTGCCTCTTATGGCAATTGTTTTAGACAAGCCCACTGTCGAAGTCAGTGATTTTAAGCCGACAGAGCGTCTCTTATTTCAAGAGTGCCATCTAGGGGCAAAGGTGCGTTTTAACTATTCTTGCGTCACTTTCGCTTACACAACCTCGTTTTACAGAGAAGGGGTTTACATTCACACACTTCACAGATAAAACACAGATGAAGAGTAACCATGCCCGAACAAGGACGCCCAGAGGACGGGGAAGACGCGTTACCCCTATGCCAGGACGTCGGTATTCTCCGATGTAGTATAGATAGTAAATAATATAGTAAAGATTTATGTGTGTGTGGTGAGGGTGATATATATATATATATATATATATATATATATATATATATATATATA
>JAPMOR010087184.1:194365-255388 GCA_026543865.1 Argiope aurantia
TATATATATATATATATATATATATATATATATATATATATATATATTGTTACAAACCTGCAATTCGGCTTCCCAGCATAGTTTGTTCCATCAACATAAAGAACGTTTTACAGTCATCTGAATGGACGGAGTCCGTGTGGCACGTCGGAGGTCCCAGAGCTTGGCGACAAACTTGGCGACCATTTGGCGACGAATTTGGCGACTTTGGTGCCAAAATAGATTATACCCGAAACTTCGAGAATTTTCCCGATCCGTCCAGTAGGAACCGAGATACGCCTCGAACGTTCCTGATTGGTTGAGAGGCTTCTAGCCCCGGCTCCCGAGACCTATAAAAGGAAGCAGCCGCAACTGCCAAAGGAAGGTAGAAGTCAGTAATCCGAGACCGAGTCGGAGAAGCAGAAGACGGAGTAGTCGGAAGCGACTGAGTCAAGCTAGTGCTGAATTGAGCTGTGCGCTACTGTCTGCAGTAGGTTCTGATTATATGCTGCTGTGTGTGCTGCTGTATGCTACACGTCTCGGGTGAAGATAATCGTCTTCTGTGCTGTATATAGTTGTCGCTTTTGTGCTGTCCTGTGTGTCTTCGTGTAAATAAACGTCGTTATTTTTATTCTACTTCTGCCTGCTGATTGAGCGTTCTTTACACCATATCACTTCCACTATCCAAACGAACCCCGGCAGAAAATTTCGTAACAATATATATATATATGTGTGTGTGTGTGTGTGTGTGTGTGTGTGTGTGTGTGTGTGTGTGTGTGTATGGTGGAAATGTGCACTTCGAAGCGACTTTTTTTTTTCGAAAATTTTATTACAATCATAAATAAAATTTAGGCAAAATTTTAATGCTTTCCTTGATTACTTACAAAAATATTAAAAAATATTACAATACAAAAAAAATTACATCAACTTAAAAGTAAAAAATTATCTTTGTAATGATATTAATTTTTTCACCGTTTAAAGTTTTATCTTCTATATTTAATTATTTTCTACAAAATATTAACTGATTATTGATTTTATAGGCTATTAAATTATTAATATTGTATGCATTTCTTTAAAAAAAATTATTCTACTTCGCAATTTGACACGACTAAAACATGTGAATTCAATTAAAACAGTTTACTGCAAATTACAAATTGTATATATTACGAAATAAAAGCGAAAGTGAAAATCTTACAACGAATTTACTTGGTGACTTGACTAAATGATTTGATGCATGGGATTGAAATTCATCAGCATTTAAAAACATTGTTTCAAATTGTGTATTAAATTGAATTAAAATATTATTAAAATTAAGCCAAGAAATTGCACTAAAATAAAATTTATATATTAAAAATGTAATTTTTTTTATTATTAAGGTGAACAAAAAGCATTTCTTATAAGATAATTGTTTCGGAAGACTATGATTATCAATTTCCGAAGGCAAGTCATAGAGATTACGCCTAGACTGATAGCTTAATATACGGGCGCCAAAACTGAAACATTTTGGAACAATTTCTCACAAAATGCAATTGTTACAATTTGTTATTGTAACTGTAGAAGTCTTTTGTTAGCATTTTTGATATATACTCAGGAATGCAGACTTTTAGAGAATTTGTGGACAATTGGCACGATTTTAACGTTCTTGGCGAGAAACCGTGCATTACTTTTAAATCTGTTTCTTATCTGGCGACGGTTAAGCCTATTTATGCGCTCCATTAAACTTTTTATTTGAAGCCTATTTCTTGATTTCTTTTATATCTTCTTTCTTCTAGCTGAATGTTCTCTGTGGTGCCACAGCGAATTACTGTCTTCTTCTTACGCACTTCTAACGCTTACTTCTAACGCAGTACTTCTAAATTAGTATTCTTCTTTATTTCTAACGCAGTATTCTACGTTGTTCAAAGAACTTCTTTTACAGTTCCATTAATTAGTTAAACGAAGCGTTTGATTTAGTAGAGCTACAAAGATTTTTCATAAATGAAATTTGTAGGATGTTTTATTTATATTTGACTGTTGCTATTCGGTAGTTAGTAATAAGCTTAACCCCTGTGCCACGCACTTTAACGTTATATATATAGAGAGAGATAGATAGATAGATAGATTTTATTTTCTATGATACCAGCTTTTTTGCTATATAATGTTTTTCAGTATTTAATTACTTTTTTAAAAAGTTTTAACTATTACAGTTTACACCTGTACAATTTCATTACTGAAATAAAACTCAAATCATTTTCATTGTTGCTACTAATATTTCATTCTGGATTTTTTTATATCGAAGATATCGAAAGTCAGCTTATTTTCTAGTATAAGGCTAATTTTTAATAAGCTTTTTAAAATTTGGTCAATAAATTTCACTAAGGCTTTACTTCAAAATCAAAAATTTTTTCAGTTCTATAGCTTTAAAGTTTAAAAAATATTTTGCTGAGGAAGCCGTTAAATAATAGTTACCCAAAATATATACATTTAATCACATGAAATAACATTCTACATCGTGTAGAATCATATATCCAGCTCGAAAAATTCCTTAATTAGCAAAGCGGAATTTGAATAATGATGAAATAAATTTGCCTTGATTTATTTAACAAAAAACAAAAGCAATTTACAAATTTTATCTTAAATGTTGATGCAGCGCCATCTATTGACTTAAACTTTAACTTTTCTTCAGTTTTCAGAAAACAAAAATGCTTGTAGTACGACTTTTTTTTTTTTTTTTACTGGGAAACATTTTTTTCTTTTGAAGTTATAAAAACAGACCCAAAACTTCGTTAATAAACGAAGTTTAAAAATTGCAGCTTTACTTGTTGTTCTTCTGTCTTATTTTTTTAGTGACAAAAACTAAATAATAACAATAAATAAAGCCGAGACATTATATGTATTTATTTGCTTATCGTCATTCGTAAAAGGAATAATTCTTGAAACAACAAAAAGGATGCAAACTGAAATATTTAAAAGTATGAAAATAATATTTAAATTGGAAGAAGATTATTACTACTGATAAATGGCAAAATATGAAATATGTACACAGTAAACGTAGTTCATTTTATGGCATAAAATCCTCATTAAATGGTTGTCGTAAAATTACCGTACTTCTTCAGAATCACTATCTTATCAGGTCGGTGGATGTCTTTTCATCTTTTGATATTCTATAAATATACGAATAAATAAATTTATGGTTACACAATAAATTTGGAAAATAAAAATCATTAACTCTAGATTTTATTGCTATATTTAGACAGTTCTTTTAATCCTGCACAAGAACCACTAATAATTTAAAGTTTGAGAAAAGCGTATTATACCATTAAAAAAATCTTATTACTGTCCTGTTTAAGAAATCCTATAATGCTATTAAAAGCTTAGCATTTTTTTTCCCAAATAAAATTTTTAATCAACTTTCTTAAGATTTTTACCTGCGAAGACGAGCGTTGCTTATGCTTATTCAAGTATGTACGCAGATCCAGAGAATATTTTTTTCTCAATAAAAATACAGAAAATTACATTTTTGCTATCGAAAGCATTAATTATATGAAAGCATAATGCATAAACATGCAAATAGTTTTCACGTAAATACTTCATTTAATATTTATCATGTAAAAACATTAATAATTAAGTTTTCTTTAATTTAAAGATTATTGTGCTTAAAATAAAATTGAAAAATACAAACATATGCAATACATAAATTGAAATTATTATTTGTTAATGACAAAACAAATTTATATTTCTAAATTTAAAATAAAACTTAAATGAAATCTTCTTCTAAGAAATTTATTTCTAAAACTGAATCTTTTTTTTAATTTTGCTATTTGGTCTATTATTTGAACTTTTTAAAAAATATTTTATGTCGACCATCAATATCTTATATAAATATAACTTACCTTACATGCCACACATGCGACGATAGATTTCGTAATAAGGAAGTTTCTTCTTCAGAGTTAAATTGATCAAAAATTCTTTGTATTCTACAATATTCATGGTGATTTTGGAGCTGAAAATTGAAGGAAATTGATTTTATTTATATAAAACGTATCATTCGAAATTTGAATGCACTTTCATAAAACATTTTATACGGTTAATATTTCAAACCCAAAGTACATATAAAATTATCATCCCTTCCAGTAACTCCGTATTAGATTTTATTTAGCCTTAATATGATTTATGATTATATAAGCCATAAGGAAATATCATATACATTGATTTGTGAGCACGTTGTCAAGGTTCCGATTAAAAATGAATTGACTCATTATTTCAAGTTTTAAAATGGCATTAAAACCACTGAGCTTATCGCCAAAAGACATCTAAATTAGAAAATGAAAAATGAATTATTTTATTATCACCAGTAGACATCTAAACTGAAAAAATGGTAAAAAAAAAAAGAAACATTAATGTAATCCCCTCTAATCCAAAAAACCTGGACATCGTTGGAAAATCAAAATTTTATTACATCTAAAAAATTGTGAACTAAATATTGCACCAATAAAAAATAAGTAGCATTAGAGTGAAACTGTAATCATTAATATTCTTTTTTACTTTATCATAAAGTCATTTTAATTTAACAATTGCCAGAAGGTTTTGGAAACCGTGAAATAAAAATATAAAAGCATTATATATTTGCTTCTATATAAATTCTTTATATAAAATGAGCCTCTAATTCTTGTAATACTTGAAATGACACTCTTTGCTTTACATCTTGAATCCAATTTCGATTCAATTCCGAGTCTGTGGCTTATTTATACAGGCCATAAACTCATTGTACTCCGCAATATCAACGATTTGAAACTTATTTATAAGAAATCAAAATCTTTGAACAGTTCAGTCAATATTAGATTAAAATTAAATCGACAGAAAGGTCTCGCCTCGAAACTTTCTCACACACTCGGTAATAAAGATGTTATCCCCTCTCCTCCTCTTCCCGAATGAAATGGTGGAACTTGGGTATACCATGAACGTCACGAGAAATCCTACCTTTATTTTCAGGTGTGAGTTTTGTACGTATCTGTGAGTTTTGTACTTCGTAGAAAAGAAAACAGCATGTACATTTTGACTCCGTTTATTGATTGACTAAATCCAAAAGGTAACAAGGCGCTACAATTTCAATAACGAACTCACATACCAGACTTCGCTTATTCAAGTCATTGAATATCTGAAGGATGCCTGATAAAGTGCCGAATGACAGGCAATCAATGGCAGAATTTCAAGAAATTTACTTCAAAAATTGATAAAAATATTTTATGTTAAAATTGTGTACTAAATTTCATTTATATAATTATTGCATTTATACACATATAGTCGCACAGATCGACAGGCTGTAAACTCATTTATGGATATAATTTAAATACTGATATAGATGTGCATTTAAGATGCTACAACTGTCTACTATATTTCATTCATCTAATCACTCCGCGCGCATGCATGCAGAAGTAAAAGACAGACAACTCATCTGCAGGTATAGTTCAAAATTTGACAATGGCCTAAAATTCATATATTAATTCTTTGTATGAATTTTATTTATCTTGTTGTCTATACTTTGCAGTAATCATGTTCCTCTGTAGGCAGGCAGCTAGACAGACGCACTTCCTGTAAATTCCTTTCATTCAAATTTTTATAGAAATCTATAAATTTCATTAAGACTAAGATTTGATTAAAGGCTTTTGAGTTCTGAAACAGACAGAAATAATTCCAAAAATGTTTTTATCAGACTCTGGGAAGTCTGAAACGTAGAAATTCATCAAAATTTCGGACATAACACTTTGGTTTCGCATACCTCTGTCCCCCAAAAATAAAAATCAATGATTCCCAAATTATAAAACAAAGATGTACTTAAGGGGTTATTTAGCATTAGAAAAGACTCTTAAAAGCATTGACGAAGACAGCAAAAAAGATTTTTTCCCTATTTACACTAATAGATTTACACTAATAGAAAAAATAGATTTGCCAATGAGTCAATATGAAGATATCGACTTATACGAATCAAAGTAGCGATACATTAAAAAAAAGCGATTCGCCATAGCGCCACTATAAATATATCTCCTCATACGAATCAAAATAGCGAGACTTCAAATAAGATCTATTTGGCATAGGTCATTATGACTTCTTTGACAAACGGGTCGAAAGGAAATTATCTATTATTCATATATCTAAACAGCATTTAGAACAAATAAAATTTCATTGTAAAGCCTTTTCAAAAAAATTAAAGCTTTCATACGCAATCTCTCGGAGAAGGAAAGAGAAACAATGTAAGATGACATCAAAAATATTATGACTCACCCAACATTAGTTTATTTATGCAAACACCTGTTAGTCAGTGCCCACAAATTTAGAAATGTTCAAGGAAAAAAGTGTCAAATCGCATCACGGACCATTGTCTGTTATTAAGTATAACATTCCATGAAAATTATGACTTAAAATATGGCGTAACTATTAACACTTTTTTCCAACGAAAGGATAATTATTCCGCCCTTGAATGCGTGCGTGCAAATAGCATTCTTAGAATTGCAAGGAGGAAGAGTTTCAAGGCAGGAAGACAAGGTTTCTGAGGATCAGGCTGAGACTTCCCTCCTCCCCCCTCTCGCCACACTAATAATCCCTCTTCCGCTGTCCTCAGTTGATAAGAAAAAAAATTTCTATTCACATGTTTTCACGATGACGAAGGATCTCCATTTCCTAAGATTAAAAATATTTTTTTTCGTGTATCGTTAAAATCTTTAGTCTAGTTGTCCTTTGTCGTTTTTCAGTTTGCATTTTAAGAGAATGAAGTCCTAAGAAATAGAATCTCTCGTATGAATGCACTTAAATAATAAAAAGCACTTTTCAGAATTGCTAAAAAGGGTTCTTTTCTTAGTTTAATTATTTTCTATTTTTCAGAGGGGTTGTTTTTCTTTATAATCTATTCTTATAAGTATTGCAGAATTTTGGAATAAAATTTTCTGAAACTCATTGGCAGACGTTGCATGCTAATAGAGAAATCAGTGTTTCATTAAATTAATTGATTAAATATTAGAATATTACAGTGTCATCAAGAAAGTTTCAAAAACCTTGCATTAAAAAAGCGAGCATAAAATCAATTACAAAATTTACTTCTACAATTAAGAAATAAGTTAAATCCTATCAATGTATTAAAGAAAAAAAACGTCGATGAGAATGTTTTCCCATCGATTAAAAAATAGAGTTTGCTATATTCACTTATAAAAAAATGTGGAAATTCAGATATAAATTCTTTTTCCTATTTCCCATAGACTTTCTATCACGGAAGTTTGACAATAGTAGAATTAATGGTTCGTGTTCGTAAAGATTGAATTTTAATTAATAATTTTATTTCATTTATTAGCTTACTAAAAACAATACAATACTAAATTCACGTATTGTATTGTACAAACAATTTTCATTATTCTGGAAGTGCAGACTGATAGACGGTTAACTTCTTGTTAAATTTGGCTCAACATTTGGCCACCAAGACCCATTATATGAGTATTATTACAAAAAATCTTAAATATCTCTAGAGAATTAAAAACCTTAAATAACTGTGATTAAAATTTCAAAAAGAGCTTATTTTTGTTATATCTTTATACTTTCTAAAATTATTTTCTGCTTTTTAGTATACCAGTAAAATCTTAGTTTCAAAGTTGTTTTTTCTTTTATTTTCTAAGTAATGATTTTCCAATTGCCTAAATATTGAAATCTCCACATAATTCCCTCATTTGTTTTTATCGCAAAATAAAAATAATTACCACTCAAATATTCCAAAATATTCCTATTATACTTAAAAGAAGACTGGAAGCCTTAAAAAAAATGCTTATAAAATGAAACTTTGGAACTAGCTGACCCAGTTTGGCAAAGAACCGCGGAAGGAAACAGGTATGCAACCTTACCCTGCGGCCTTCTTGAATTCGACGTCGGCGTCTTTCTCCGTGAGTAAATCACCGACAACTCCCATATTGCTCATCCATTCGGTACTGATCTTGCGCGGAATCACTTCACCCGAATATCTCTTCGTGGTGGCGTACCTGGGAACGGTTTAAAACAGCCTTAAGAGTTCAGGAATCTTGTAAAAATAAGTTACAGTTCCAATTCCAAAAACAAAATAAAATCTACCCGAACGTAATTTAGATTTAAAATCTGTCGTTTCCGAAAGACAAGTCATTAAGTGACAAGTGTGCGGAAAAAGTTGATAAAAATTTATTCACTTGGAAGATCGAAAATTAAAATGTTCACAGAACAAGGGATTTTGAAGGTCAATGACTTTCTAATAATTGATTTCCTTTTATTCTTTCTTCAGATTTCAAACATTTAAGAAAGATTTACTATAAACATAAAAAAAAATAATTAAAGAGAGTATAAAAAATTGAAATCGGCTATCGCAAATTTCATGTTTTCATGTGAGAACATTATTATTTTTTAAGTCATTGTTTGCCTTAATTGATTTAAGTCATTAACCAGTTTAAACCGATTTGAAACAATCACATGATTATCAAATTACGCATACGTCGATATTTAGAAAACGATGCAGGTTTTTTCATCTCAAACTGCTTTGGAATGATCACGTGACTATTGTACAGTGTAATTGTCAACTTTTAAAGAAGCCATGTTCTTTTTTCTTGTTTTTTTTTTTTAATCTCAGAATCATCCGAACATCCAAAAATTTTTTGCCATCTAGAAAAATTGAAAATTAAAAAAAGTTTATATATATCCCTTTATTGGCCAGACAGTTGAATCGGGTACATGGCAGGCACTCGTGCCAAGTTGTAGCCTTTTTGATTGATTGTTGATTTTTATCACGTTCTAATAACTCTAAAAGCAATAAATTGCCAATTTTCTGTCGCGAATTTTGTGGCTTCAAAAATCTCAAATCAAAACAACATCATGTTTCTCACGATAAAATACTGAAATGTGCAGCAGCAATTTTGCTTCAACTTAAAGGGACAGTAGGCTTTGAAATAAGAAAAAAAGGGATAAAAATAGGAAATTTGATTTTTGTTGTTTCATCGCTAAAATATAAATTTATATTCAACTAAAATATCATTATAAAATAATTCTTTTAATAAAATGATTATTTGAAAAATCAAGAGCAAAAAATGCATTATAATGACATTTCTTAAAACTATATTCTAATTCGATTTAAACATCTCTGAAATATTGCTGATATCTTAATTCTGGAAGAAATTAAATAATGCTGATAATAAAAATTTCGGCTAAATATTAAAAGAAAACAGGATGCGCATTTTATGTTTCGAGTATTTTTTAGGCAGTTAAAAGTCACTTTTAACTCAGAAAAACATTTAACTATTTTGAAAAATCAATACATGGGCATAAAATCATTTCTAAAAAATTAACATTTCATTGGGATTACAAAATTGTACACAGTTTTATTCCAAATAAATTTAAGTAGGATAATAAGGAAAGAGTAATAGAAAATATAATAAATGAAGTTTCGTCTGGAATATTTTGAAATTTTTAAAAACCTTAAATCATTTTAATTCATAAAATATCTCATTCATAATATTATAATATATTACTAAATAATTAAAAATTAAAAAAAATAATATATTACTAATAATTTTTAATTGTAATATAATATATTATTTAAAAAAATTCAGTAATATATAACAATTAAAAAATAATATATAATAAGCCACTGTATAATTAGAAAACCACCTAAACTATAACTCCTATTTCTAATCCTCTGCACCATACCAGTAGGAAGGCGTTTTGTCCAATAAAATTGGCCTGCAACAAGCCCTCTTATACAGCGTCGTTTCGATGTTTTCGGATATCGAGCCTGCAGCTCTCCAATTCCAAGACCTCACCATTAGGCCAAAGCGGCCCTTCTGTTTAAAACATAGCTATTACGTAGTGAATGTGAGGGGAAATGGAGTGGAAATGTTCAATGAGCTAGTCTTAGAAGGTGCCATGAAGATATTTTATCAGTTAACCATTATAACAGTTCCTAAGTTATTACCTGATAAATTTTTTACTAACTAAAGAATAAGATTAGGCTAAGGAAATAGGGTTAAGGATAAAATTATTATCTGATAAAAGGGTTTATAAATAGTTATCTGATTAAATTATGAATTATCCCTGCTAGCTATTTTACTTGTTATACCAATGATGGCGAACCAAAAAAAAAACTATTATAACAAGGACGGCATTTTCAATCTTCAAACCATTAACAATGTAGTGGTTTAACTAGCGAGAGTGGTCTACCTAATACTTTCTCGTACAATCTCTAACGAACATATCATGTTAGAGAACGCCTTACATGGCATTGGCGTACAATAGTTACGAAATATTAACTTTTGGCGTGAATTTAGCATTTTTTACTGAATTTATTATGTCATACTTGGCGAGATTTTTGGCATACTGTTAAATGTATCCGAAAATCGAATTTGAGTTTTAGACATGTTCTTCCAAGCCGATTGAATCGAAAGTTTGACAGAAAACTACATTTTAAGCACAAACTATTAATTTTTTGTCATCATTTCAGAGTCAACAAATTATATTCATATTTTATCCAAGATTATGGACTTCAGGTCAAAATCCTGATATCCTTATTTGTTCAGAAATTCTCTATCTCGTAAAAATACCATTATCCTTTTGATTTAATACAACCAACTTTAATTTTTTAAAAAAAATATTTCAAAGAAAATCTGTGATAAAACAAAAATTTGTTAATGAAAACTTAACTTTGAATTCTAAAAATAGTACTTAACATATACCTAAGTCTTTTCTTTTCTTTTCTTTTGGTGACAGTAATCGAAATAATCTTTGATAATAAAACAAAATGTTGAGAAATTTTGTATTTTAGCTCTAATTTTCACATAATATTTGAAGATTAAACTAAAAATGAATCAAATGGAATGTAAAAAAAAATACTTTAATTTTTCTTTTTTCGATTGAGGTTATAGAAAAGAGTAGTAAATATAAGATACTAGATGCTATTTTCAAAATTAAAGACTCCTGCTCTCAAGAGTGAGGTGAAGCAACCTTTTACGCACTATTTTATAAGCAGTCGGAACTGTCTCCTCTAAACTTTCTCGCATACTCTCTAAGAAGGGGTAACCCCTGAGAAAGCCGGGCATAGCAATGCCGTGCAATAATTAGGAAATGTTAACTTTTGAATGAATTTAACATTTTTTCTGAATCTACCGTGTCATCTTTGGCGAATTATTTAATTAAAATTTTCTTCCTTGTTGAGATGAAATTTAATTCGTAATCTATTCCTGTGAAAAGAGAACATTCTGCAAAAATCAATCCAAAACTTTCAGTCCAAAAATCCGAAACTTTCTCGCATACTCTCAATAAAGGTGCTATCCTAGGGAAAGCCTTGCGTGACATTGGCGTGCTATAATTGAGAAATACTAACTTTTGGCTTGGAGTTAGCATTTTTATTGAATTTATCGTGAGATTCTTGGTGAATTTTTTTTTGACGAATACTCCCTGGGACGTGGTTAATAAAGTTTGAAAATCAAGTTTGGGTTTTTGATACGTTTTTCTCCATCTAAGGAAACAAAAATTTGACATAAATCTACACTTATAGTCACAAAATCACATAACAAATTTTATATAATAAAGCCATTGCTTCCTTGAGTTTTGCCTTTATTTGTTTCTAAAAGTACAGACGGGCAGACGATCAATTCCTTGTTCAATTTGGTTCAACATTTGATAGGTTTCTAGATTGCATATGTTTGTTCTGCGTATCAAATCTTATCTATCTAGCTTTCTTCTAGCGTTTTTTAGTTATCGTGTTCGATTGTACTGGTGTACTGGAATAACCAGAGAGTCAAATTTTGATAGAAATGGCTCAAATTTGATAGAAATCTTCTAATTTGGTATAAATACCATAAAAAATTTCATCCGTTTAGATCAAAGCATTGTCGAGTTATCTTTGTCACAGACATACAGACGGACATTTTTAAAAAGGTTTTTTTTTTTAATTTAGGAATGTCTAATAGGGGAATTCATCAATATCTGGTGCTCGAATTGTTTGACGATTGCTATACTTTTTGTACACAACGTACACGATAAAGTAAAATATCTAAATTGATCTAGTAATCGTGATAGCAAGGGAGAGCGGCATCTTTTTAGATTCAGTATTTTTCAGTGTTTGCCTTGACTTAAACAGCCTCTTCTAGCATTATAAAAGTTTATACAAACTCATATTTGGGGGCAAAAAAAATCTTTCCCTTAATAGTTTAACCAAATATTTAATGAGTATTTTGGAAAGTATAGGCAAATTCTTCAGATCATAAAATAGGTAGAAAACCTTTTTTTCATTTTCAAAATTTCAATCAAATAAGCTGTGAAAGGGCACTTTAATTCCTCAAGAAATACTCCGTAAATCAAGCATCAATATTTACTTTCATCATATTGTATAGCTGTGATGATTCTTTTTAATTTACGATATCTATGATTTGTATTCTATAGAAAAAAAAATATATCTTTAATTCGAAATTTGACTGCGTACCTGGCATAAATCTATTGCTACAGTTGTACAAATGCTATAACGATATCATGGAGGTTTCTAGATAAAAGTTATATCATTCTAGAAGTTTTCAAGTTTATGGCTGTCTGATTATATAATTTAGTGTATTCCTGAAAATTCTTTCCTTTTATGGAAAATAATCAAACGAAAGATAAATCGAATGAAAGAAGCACATAGTCCTAAAACTTTTTACCATAAAACATTAAGCTTTAAGACACATATATTTTTCGAGCAATAATGTCCTAGATTCAGTTTCAATATCGCTGAAGAACAATCGTGAAAGTTTTGTAATTGTGAAGATGGTCGTATGGTTCTGTTTTAAGCAAATTTGAAAAGCTTCTCATGAAAAATTCAATTTTTTCATTTAGTGGTCATCTTCTGTTAAGCACAAATACTTTTATAAGTTTCATGAGTTTGAAACTTTTTCCTTTATATAAAGTGATATTAAAGTTTAAATTTTTTTCTATCATGTCACAAAAGTGATGTCAGAGACTGTGATGTCAATTAGAGAAGGTGTTATTTAATTGTCGTCAAATGGTATCACAAACTCGAAAAGAGTTATTATGATAATGCTAATTTCTGAGTGAAACTTTGTCTTCAATTTTTTTAATAATATGATAAAAATAGAAAATTGAACTATCGAATTAAGAACAAGCATTTGTTTCGAATTTTTCAGCCAAATTACAAGTAAATAGATATATTGTTGTTGTTGTTGTTTCTAATGGCACTTGCCATGACAAGCTCTCTGGCAAAGTCAAAGATTTTAAGCCAAGGGAGCGTCTCTTGTTTTAGTAGCACCAACTATGGCCAAGAGTACGTCGTAGCTACTCACGCATCACAATCGCTTTCACAGCCCCTTTTTACAGGGGGGGGGCACATTCACATATCTCACAGATAGAACAGATGAAGAACAACCATGCCCAAATCGGGACTCGAACCTAGGACGCTCAGATGACGCGCTACCCCCATACCAGGACGCCGGCAAATAGATATATAAAACACACAAATGAAAAAAGGTAAGATAATTATGCCATAACAGCTGAAGAAATCTGATTTTGATTCGCTTTTTTGATACAGTATTATTAAATTTGGAAAATACTTTTAAAAATAATGATATATTTTAAATAATAAAATAATTTACAGAAAAATTCGATAAGGCTTGAGATTAATGTACGGATTTTTCCCAAGCATGCCAAACTGTACCAATAATCTAAAAAAACTCGGCAAAAGTTTTCCATCTTGGATGTCTACCAATAATAGTAACAAACAGTTTTTAAGATTACGCTAAACAATTCTGGCGAGAAATTGTCCCAAAGTAACTTAGCTTTGGCGACCATACATTAATCTTAAGTTTAACCAGGAATGCTATAGTTACCTTTTAAAATTGTATTCAAATCGCTTCCATAATTGCTCCTCTGATACCTTTGGCCTTCTTATTTTATGAATATGTTTTGCTTTGGTGTGAGGATATATTTTTTGTCGATTTTCATTTAAATATTCTTTCCTGTTCTTGTAATCATTCTTTGGCATTTGATTTTGAAACTCTTTTCTTTCCTGGAATTTAAATCTTTCCGAAACGTTAGCAGTGTGAAATTTCGGTTCCCTATTGAGGTTTTGCTTTCGCAGGTTCCGACGATACATTAAAAATTCCTTATAATCTGAAAGTTCCTTCCTCAAAAAACTGTCAGTGGTGAAACGACTGTCAGTTTTTTTGGAACAATTTTCATTGGCTGATTCTTCATAAGGTCGCTCATAATTTGACATACGGACAACATTCGATATGTACTTCATACTATCGAATAATGGATTTGTTGGAATACTTTGCTTTAAGCTCTGTTGAAAATTTGTATAGGGCATATTTCTTTCATTTGTTAGGTTTCCTTTTTCAGCAACGTACCTTAAATCGGCTTCGGAATATGAACTGCAACGATCTGTTTCATCAGAATTTCTTGTGTTTGGTACATATTTTATTTCATCCACTGAATCAAGCGAACCATTCTCGTGAGAAGGCATTTTAAAATTTCCCATTAGCTGTATTCTTTTAACTGGAATCTTCAGTCTTCTTCTGGAATCCAACCTTTTCCTGGTATTAATGTTTTTATTTCTTTTATTGCCTTTCATTTCCTGTTTTCTGTCATTATTTGAAGGTTGAACTTTTGCAGGAACTTTATTGGAAATTGTTTTTGGTTGTTCAACTAAGCATTTTCCATTCTTGAAATTGCTTTTTGTTTGCTGTTTATTATCACTTCTTTCATTTGATAAATGCTGAGTTGATGCAGATGGAAGAAGGGACGGCGCACTTTGAGAGCCAAGACATTTTCTATGAGGCCTAACAGGAAAATTATTATTCCCAATTTGTTTCGTTTGTATTATTCTTTTATCTTTGAAAAGATTTTCTCGTCGTTCTGCGGGAAGAGACACTGGACTGCCATCATCAAAATGCTGGGCACCTACATTTTCCAATTTGTTGTTGTTTTTCAATAGACATTCCTTATTTTGACTTTGTAAAGCATAAGCTTTATTGAACTGAAATGTATTTTGGGAATTCTCATTTTTATTTTCAAAGGGATTGATCTTCATTAAGTGATCTTCGCTTAAGTCATACGAATTATTGTTCAATTCAACATCTCTAAGATTAAAACGCTGATCTGGCTTTGATTCAGATGTGTTTCGGTAATCTCCTGCATACATGCTTGTATAATTCATGTTTTGGAAATTGCACAAAATTCTTAGAAATCATGGAACCTATTGAAAAATATACATAATTCTCATTTTATTTCAAACTAAAATATACAGAATATTCTTTATATATTGATATACATACACACAATGATATATATATATATATATACATACATCCTGTGTGTGTGAGAGAGAGAGAGAGTGGTTGCATAAGATTACAGAACCAGTGGAAGTGGTCTCACCAAAACTTTCTCACATACTCTCTAATAAAAGTTCTATCCCAGAGAATGCCTTCCATGATGTTGATGTACAGTCATTGTGAAATATTAATGTTTTTTGTAAATTTAGCATTTTTACTAGATCCTATGAAAATTTTTCAACGATTAATCGCTGTTAGGCTATTAAAAGTATTCGAAAATCGAATTTAAATTTTATACATGTTCTTCTCAACCGATTGAATAATACTTTTGACATAAAACTATATTTGTATTCACAAAATCACATACTAAAATTGATATATTTAAATCATTGCATTTTTTTAATTATTGCTTTTACATGTTTTTGAAAGCATAGACCGATAGAAGATCAACTCGCATTGGATTTGGCTCAAAATGTGATAGATATCTACGCTATAGATGTTAAATCTATCTACCGAATCTATTATTTTATTCACTTAATCAACTTTGGCGAACTACGTCTTATCACAACAAAAAGAAATATTATTTATATTTATGCTTTATAATAGAGCCTCCTGATTGATAAGTTATACTACAAAGTGGCGAACTTAATTGGCGATAAAAACATACGAAATCCCCCTATTGTTGAATAGTATGAGTTTAATTTGGAATATTTCTCGAAACAGAAAGAAAAGGGGTAGGCGACCATTGATGACGTATCTAAGGATCATGAGCGCTCATAAAAAATTTCGAAATCAGTGTGGTTTTTGAGTATGGAGAACTTTTTCAAGGAATTTTCCCTTAGAGAATGT
Source organism: Argiope aurantia (assembly GCA_026543865.1). Taxonomy (NCBI): domain Eukaryota; kingdom Metazoa; phylum Arthropoda; class Arachnida; order Araneae; family Araneidae; genus Argiope; species Argiope aurantia. The sequence goes on from JAPMOR010087184.1 coordinate 210,484, forward strand.
ATATTAAAGCGGTGTTTTTAAAACTTCTCTCAAACACGACAAATTAAGGAAAAAGACAGCCATTGATGACATACATATTTAAAGATCAAAAATTTTCATATGAGATAAAAGTTATGGGAAAATCTGGGAGATTGATTCTTTTGTCTTCCTTATTATTTCAAATATATAGATTATGCGGCCTTGAATCTATTGATCTGAAGTTGTATTTATTTAAACTATTCTATTAAATTATAATTAAATTCTGAAAATATTTATTTTAATATATTGTCAATAAAAACACAATAAGAAGTGTCCAATATATTTCAGAAGCTACAGCATACCAGAATTTGGAGGAAAAATCAATTTCAAAGTTGTTCCCTTATAAACATAAAACAAGTGGAGTTAAATGAAAGTATATAAAATCAAAATCCCTAGATTTGCACTCTGTTTTAAATAAAAAAAAACAAAGATTGGTGCATTCGTTAAAAAGATGAAGTAAAGTAATTAATAAATTTTGACGCAACTTTTTCAACATAACGTAGTAAAAAAAGATAAATTTAACAAAACCTAAGAACAAGGGTCAAAATATTCAATGCTGTCTTACCTGCTTAAAACGATTATCATGTATAATTTTGTTTAAAAACAGAACTATTAAAATTTATGTTAAATATTTGTTTACCAAAAGGGTTTTAATTTAACCGCATATTGCCAGCATTTGAATTTATTTTTTTAAATAAAAACACGTGATTAACATTCACACTAAGTTAATTTTTCTTAGTTTGGTAAAATTGGGAAACTGGACTTTTGCCAGAGATACTCGCAAATTATTTTAAAAATAATATATGTTATAAAAATATTCCACCAAATCTTTAAAAAAATAAAATATTTTTGAGAGCATTCTGCATCATTATTACCCATATAGCAATGTCATATTTGTTTGTTTTTTTCAGTTATAAACAAGAAATTTGTTTTGCTGATTTACCTGCTACACAAACCTGAAGATGTAAATGAAATTTCCAGTATAATTAACCATAAACTCAATAACCATGATTTTGTCGATAAATAGCATTAAAATTTAATGCTATTTTTTTTATTTTACTTTCTCGTGGGCGTAGTATAGAGAAAGTTGTTAATTCGTCAAAAGTTTGTTTAATCGTCAAAAAAAATTCGAACTCGAGATTTTGACAAATATATGACACGTTTCAGACCACACTGAGTTTGAAAACATGTCTTTGAAAATTTCAGTCTATCAGTGACAAAAATAACTCAAAAATAATTTGATCTAGATGGATGGAATTTGGTTTATGATCTTTACACCAAATTTGTCTGAGGAAATCTGTCTGTCCGGATGTTTGAATATAATTTAACACGATAATTACGAAACGAAGAGAGATAGATAGATAGATAAAATATGATACATATATTTAACATCCATGGTGCAGGAACCTGTCTGATTTTGAGCCAAATATAACAAGGAATTGATCGTCTGTCGATCTAAACTTTCAGAAACATGTAAACATTATCATTCAAAATTGCCCATTAAAGTGAATACATGGGTATGGGATGTTGTGACTGCAGGTGCTTTTTATGTCAAATCTTTGTTTCAATCGGTTGAGAAAAACTTGTAGAAAGTACCAAGGGGATTTTTGGATACCATTAACTGCATGCCATGGAATAATCGCCAAAAAAATCATCTAAAATGACACAACAGATTCATTAAAAATACCAAAAATATTTCTTAACGAATGTACGCCAATGCCAAGCAAGGCGTTCTCTGGCAAGACAAGTTTATTATAGAGTACACGAGAAAGTTTTGGGCAGACCACTTCCACTGGTTTCAATTGCACGGGTGCGACATGTGAAAATGCGAAACATTAAATTTTTGCCAACATATTTTTTAATGATTTCCAGAACACATATAAACTCTGCTGCAATTTGTCTAAAATGATAGAATAACCGCTCTGCCTACACTTTTGGGCGATTCCTATGCTTAATGTAGGATACTTTGAATTAAATCGAAATGCGAAATGATTTTTAAATTATAAGCTTTACAAATTACGAGAAACTTATGAGTATACACTTATTTAAATAAAAAGAAGAATATTCAAAGAACTGAGAAAAATCGATGAATTCCAATAATTGTGTACTGATCAGATATTTTTCAAATGTGAACCCGAACCATCAAACTGCAAGGGCTTAATGACTTCCTGCAACATAAGCTTATTATAATCAAGAGCATCCCTCTCCATAAAGTAGTGCAAATGCAAATGAGAAAAAAAATCTTAGATGGTTCCAAAATATTTTTTAAAAAATAAAACATAAAAAGTCGAAATTTGAGATAGCAAATTTGAAGTTATCATGGGAGAACATTATTAAGACACGTTTTATAAACCCTACAAAAAAATATCATGTTCTCACACAATTCATATTTGAAAATCACCAATATTTGGAAAAGCGATGGCTTTTGACCACCTCAAAATCAGTCGAGTTCTAAAAAAAATTTTCTCGACGCCAGAATTTGTTTTCGTGAAAAACCAGTTTAAACCGGTTTTAAACAATCACGTGACAAACAGATTATGCATGCTTCAATATTTAGAAAACAATGTTGTTTTTTTTTTTTTTGCTTTTTTTTAAAATTCATTTTAAAATCGTTCGAGCTCCAAAACTTTTTTGGCCTGCTATAAAAATAGAAAAATTCAAAAAAAATTATGTAATATATATACGTATATATAAGTTTCAATACCTCATCTCACTCTTTCGCGTTCATTCCCATTTTCTTCTTTGTGCTTCTTCGTGTGATAACTTCTTACGACCCTGCCCTTTATTGGACAGTCAGTAGAATCGGGTACAAGACAGACATTCACGCCATGTGGTGTCTTCTTGTTGGCGATAAGTTGACATTTGAGGCAAATTTTCTTTATCATTTTCTAATAACCCTAAAAGCGAAAAACTGATGCCTCAAAAGCGACAAATCGCCAATTTTCTGCCCATGCATTTTCAATCTTCACAGACCCTAAACTAAAACAACATCATGCTAATCAAACACACATGATAAAAAGGATTCTAAATAAAAATTATACTAACTTGAGGAAAAATGTAAGTATTTATAAATGTTTATTTAATGTGCGATGACTTTTGCATGACAAGAAGAATAACTTTTCAACACATGTTGTGCGTTGCATCATGATTAAAAAAGGTTTAAAAAATTTTCGCATTTACAGCTGTCGTAAAAAGAACAAATTTTTAACTTGAATGACATTATTAAATAATTTATGATAACAAAGTTAAAATTCACTCATACATTAATCTTTATGAGTTCCAACAGAGCACACTGAGCAACTAAACTCATTGGCATCTTTGTAATTTTCGAAGCTTAGGCTTTCACAGCAGGGTGAGCACAAACCATTGTGGCATTATATACATTCTTTCCAAGAATTTTAAAGTATAGAACTGTTTTGACCCTTTTTGAACCAATAATTTTGCAGGCTTTTGCACAATTGTTACTCAGTTTAATTTTTCCAATAATTTGATCTTTTCAAAAATTGCTTGCAAGTATTTTAAGTAGTCTTTAATTTTTTTTCATGGTTAAAATTAACGAAATGTCTTTTTTAATTATATGGGCACAGTGCATTTAAGAAATAGCATTAGCCAATCCAAACAGTTATTTTTGCCTATTTATTAAAATCAGTTTGAGTTAGCTGGATTCAGTGAAATTGTGAACCAACTTCTGAATACCAACAAAACAACCATGCTAATTTTAAAGAATGTACAGCTAGTTCTTTTTCTTGTAAAACTGGGAGAATAGACATTCTTCTAAAATAATTTTCTGAAAGATTAAATGACAGACATGTGTCTCATATAAGAGAGATACAGGCATTCCAAATGTTTTCCTTTTCCCCCGATATATCAACCTCCCTGTAAAATATTGAGTTGTTCGGAAAGTAATTTCGTTTTTTTTTTTTTTTTGAAATGAAAGACAGTTTTAGTATAATAAACAAACACTTTATTAAATTATATATTGGCCGTTCTGGTCCAACACCTTTTGCCATCTTTCTGGTAGTAGCATAATTCCACGCTCATAAAACTTTTGGTCTTTGCTGCCAAAAAACTGATTGAGGTAGTTTTTGACCTCCTCATTTGAGGTGAAGGTTTTACCGTCTAAAAAATTTAGCGAACCAGTTCTGGCACTGGCGTACTGTCAACACACCTTCTCCATACACATCGGTCCATTTCTTTCTGGCTTGAACAGCATTTTTACCCTTTCTGTAGTAAAACAGTAAGATATGTCGAAAATGCTGCTTATCGCTCTCCATATTTAAAAGGGCACCAGCCACTACTGCGTAGAATTAATTGAAATTTTTCACACACAATCCTTGCTATATGAGCTTTCAAAGCATATAAAAATTATACGGCTTAAATATGAAGTTGGGTGCAAAAAATACAATTAAATCCTCTGTCGGGAAAAAACGAAATTACTTTCCGAACAACCCAATATTTTCAATAACTTCTACTAGTTGAGCCTAGCTTCAAGATATCTTTCCCAGCTTCAAGATTCATGTATAGTTTCTAAGACTCTACAAACACATGCCCATTAGTTAAAGGATATTAGTGTGGGGTAATAACGTACTTTATTTTGACACAAGAGGGATACTGTGCCACATTTGCCATATTGCGCATAATTACCCCACACACAGCGCATTCATTCAGCTGGCGTTGTTCCAATTGAAACTGACTTAATTGGTTAAAAAATAGCTTATTGTATTGGAAAACGTTGAGTTTTACAATATGTGCACTTAGAAGTAGTTTTCATTACATAAAAAAGGAGTTTTAACTTTAAAATTGCAAGCCCGATATTATAAGGAGAAAAAAGTCGATTTCTTTCAATATCAAAGAATGCTCTAATAAAACGAGAAATAGGTGGCTTATTCATGCACATATCCCTTTCACCATGTAGGCAAAAAGTCCAATACCATTTCTTGCGCTTTTCGCTACTGAAGGCTGCTGCGCGCGGAATAGCTCACTGCGCGGTATTAATCCGGTCTCCCCTACTTTATTGTTATACCATTCTAATAAAAGATTTACAACCTGTTGCTTGATTATATCTGTGCACAAAGAAAAAAATTCTTTTAATTGCTATGTGGATGAATAAATAGAAGTTTCGATTTATTTTTAAAATGCTATATGTATGTATAGTCTGACAATATAAAAAAGCATTTTGATCTATCTCTGTTGAAACTTATTGATGATGACAGCTCAGCGAAATTGGCTATTTTACCGATAGACCTTTTATTGGGATTCAATAACAGTAATTATTTATTAACTATTCACAAAAAAAATTATATATATATTTTTTTTTTTTTTGTTGCTAGATTTGCTAGATTTGTTTCTTCAAATGACGTTATGATCAGCAAGCTTCAAACGCAGAACCCTGGGGCATAGCAAAGGCCATGAAGTACTACAGTAGCGGGAAAAGAAAAAAAAAGCCCCCCAATAGCAGAAATGCTAATTCTGGCGAAAAAGAAAACTCGCGGCACGGACGCCGGAAATCGAAGATTGATGCTAATGACTTCATACTCCTTTCATTGGATTAAAAAGAGATTGATAATAACTATTTTTAAGGTTTTTGACTTAAAACATACTGTTGGGTTAAAAATTTAGTTTTTTTTTATCTTTCTTTCTTTCTCGTATATATAGTATGAAGAAAGTATAGCAATTATCAAAAAATTCATGCTCGAGATTTTGACAATCTCTACGTTTCACAATCCCCTGAATTCGAAAAGCGCATTCCTAGAATTATGACTGTCTCTGTGACAAAAACAGTTCATAAACCTTTCAGCTAGACGAATGAAATTTGGTATACAGTTTTTACACCAAATTTATAGATTTCTATCAAATTTTGAAAATAATACATTCAGAGAAAGTATGCCACTCCATCTGGTAGAATATGAGTTAACACGATAATTACAAAACGAAGAGAACTAAATAAATTTCGGTACACAGATTAAACATTATAGTGTAGACACCAAACCAACAAGTTGTTTGCCGTCTATCGGTCCGTACTTTCAGAGAGATGTAAACGAAATAATTCAAATACACAATAGTTTCAGCATATCAAATTTGATTGCTTGATATCAAATGTGATTTTGTATCTATAAATGTTGTTTAGGGTCAAACTTTTGTTTAAATCGACTCTGAAAACCGCGTCTAAAATACTAGTTCGAATTTCACATATTCTTAGCCATGCGATTGCGAGCCATGGATTAATCGCCAAAAACCTCGCCAAGGTTTACATGATAATTTCAATAAAAATCTACATTCACACGAATGTTTAATATTTCGTAACTATTGTATGCCAATGGCATACAAGGCGTTATCTGGGATAACATATTTGTTCGAGAGTATGCGACAAAATTTTGGAGCAACCACTCATACTAGTTTCGTTTTTTATCAATTTATTTCGTGTTTCCTTTAGAACTCTTATTTTTCCCTACATTTCACTTGGTCCATTTCATTCCTTCATGTTCTTTATTTCCATTTTTTAATGAATAATATGGAGAGAAAATTTGGGGGCAAGGGTGCAATATAGAGAATTTGCTGTAGGTTTACTATATACGTCGTCAAATATTTTAGCCTTAATTCCAGAACGGACGTGTGATTAAGAGCTGGAAAGTTGAAAAGAACTGGAAAAATAGCAATTAATTTGATGACAAATAATGATTTTCAATCGGTAAACCAAAAGCAATCATTAAATAATTCCCATACAATTCTTCTTATTCCCAAAACAGAACGTGTGTCTATTAATAAAAGAAAGACGAAAAAGTGACAGCAGCTATTTATCATTTGATTTTACATGGATGGGGAATGAAGATTAATCCCAGTAGATTGTGTGTTGATTTTGAAAAAATCATCGTAAACAATAGCCTAAATTCTTCTAAATTGAAAATGCATATGGAATTATACATTATCCATACATTAGCAAAAAAAAACATTGAAAATTTATCAAGCAGATAAGATGAATTCATTAGAAAAAAATGGTGTTTTTTCCAAAAATAAATTTTTTAATAACCAAACCCTTTTAAATTTCCCTTTGAATTAGTTGTTGTATTGCAGATATGATTGGTTATATACGATTGATGAAAAGTTGATGAAATCTTGCATTAAAAATGTGATATCTTACTAATTTTATTACAAATATTTAAAAGAAATTAATAGTTCGCCCCTTTCAAATAATAAAATCATTCTACAAATTGGGATAGTGGCGCAATTTTGTGAAAAAGAATTAGTGACGTGATAAAAATCGTTATTTTCTCAATGCAGTTCGATGAATATACGCATATTCCTGGTGCTAGTTATTTGATAGTGTTGTTTCGTTATTTTGGGGGAATTTCATACTCAAGAAGATATGCTATTATATTACTCTCATTCAGAACGGATTGCTGAAGAAAAAATATGTGAGCTAATCAATAATTACATGAACGCGAATAAACTTTTCTGGATGAGAATCTTCTTTTCTTTTGCATGGATTGAGTAAAATCGCTGTTGAACTCCAACAAAGATGTAAGCTATCCATCCCTCAAAACTGACATCTCGAATAATTGCAATCACATCATACGTCAAACATAGTGATTGGGAAAACGCGTTTTTCCCAATCAGTCGGGGGGGGGGGGACCCAGAACTTCCATTGTTGTGGATTTTTTAAATGTATATTGAAAGCACAACGATGCGTACAGCATCAGCCCATATGAATGTAAATTTATGAAGCGCGACCTTTTAATTTTAGTTGCAAATAAGAGAAATTCCTTCAAGGTGCATGTGTGTGTCTTTTTATTTTGCTCAGTAAACAATGTCAAATTGTTCTATTAAAACTCACATAATTTTTATTCCCTTTTTATATTAGATATATAATCCATCGCGAAGAATGAAATACTTTCTTGTCTAATATTGCTGTATATATTATTTTCATATTAAATACTATAATATACAAAATCCTGAAAAAATTTTTCAAATAAGAATATCTGTCAAACCAAACGATTTTTAGAAATTGCCAGGAAATTAATTTTCTCCATAAGTTAAAATAATATTTAAAAATAATTGATGCAAAATTTGATTGAATACCAACTAAAATGACTCGAAGACTTAAAAATATAATGAATTTAAAATATTTTTAAAACTCTAATTTAATTAGTTGCAATACTAAAAATAAATTAATATTTTCTGTAAATGTAAACTTTGATTTTAATTCACAAAAATAACTTTTTTAATTAATACTTAGAGCTTTTAGTGAAACTTTCACTAGAACCTCTTTTATTCTTAAATTATATAAAAATTCAATAAAAATAGAGAAAAAATTAGATAAAAATTTCTTGAGTGGCTTCTATATCTATAGTACACAAATTATTAATTTTACTTAATTTATAAAGATATTTTTTAAATAATTTAAATCCCACAATAGCAATTAATAGCTGTCTAACTGGTACTTTAATGTTTTATAAATGGCCTCATTCTTTGGAATAAGCATCTTATAACTAAAATCGCTTTAATAAAATAAGCTGTTCTACATTTTATTCTTATGAAAAATAATAACTTATACAGGGTAATCAGCATTGACTACCATTTGGAAATTTAATGTTTTAAAAAAATAATATATCTACCCTTTTAAAATTTAAGCAGGAAGGAAAACACTAATGTTATTTTTAAAAATATTCCACGATTATTAAATTTTATTTGCAAACACTTCAAAAATTAGAAGAATATTTTTTCAATCTAATTTCATTTTTTTAATCAAAAGTACTCGATGATGAAAGGAAGCACAGAGATACATCTTGCGCATGCTTATTACAAAATTGTTTCAATTTTTTACTTTCATATTCACACGGAATTTTATCATCACGCGCAAGAAAACAGGAAGAATTTTAATGGTTTGGTGCGAACGTGTTAATAGCTCTTACGTGATCAGTCCAAAATAAAATTTAATATTGTCAGCTCATTACCATCAAAAGGTCATTGGCAAAGCCAGTATAAACACTCTACACGATCAACTCATTTTTATCTTCTCATTCTTTTTGATGGCAACTATTTAAATTAATCTATTTTTCATTTTATTTGACTGTAATAATTATCATGCTGTTCAGTAAGGCGATTATAACATCAAGACTGTTGAATACCTTCAATCTTCATCATGATCACATATATCACGATGGTAACAAAATCATTAATATTGAGTACATAAGCTGATGTTCCTTTTTTATTTAAAAAAAAGAAAAGAAAAAGTTCTGTGGTACTTGTCCGTTTTAACGGCCAACAAAAAATTCCGCCAAATTATAAAAAATATTTTCAAGTACATTATTATTCATTGTAAAAAATTTTGAACGTGTAAATCATATGCTATATAGTTAGGTGATTGAAATCTTCGAATTGGCAAAATTTTTTCTTAACACTTTTTGATCGCCTTTTCAACTGACAAGTACCAGCTCTATTTTCACAGGAATAGACTTCGGACTAAATTTCGGAATAAGGTAAAAGTGAATATTAGTGTCAACAATGCCAAGTCGCCAATAAAGATGGCGGACAAAATAAACAAATACTTCCGTGGAACAGTTACGGTTACCACTTTCCGCCATCTAATTAGGACTTTGTACTGATAAGTACTGTTGTTTTTTTTATACTGCCCGGTGCCTTCTACAGATGCCTTTGGCATCTGTAGAAGGCACCGGGCAGAATTTTTTAATTAAAAAAGCATCCTACGGCTTTGCTAGCAGCGGGAGTGGGAACCTAGTAGCTTCGCTAGCACATTGAACATAAGGACTGTGTGGATAACAGAAACAGTACATAACGAAAAGAAAAGAAAGAACAGAGAAAAAGGAACATTCTCCATACAAAATTTCAAACAAACATAGTTTTCCCAGCTTCATCAACTCGTAAAAAATATATATCCCACTCACCCTTCATCCATTCTGCCAGTTCGATATCAAATCACTCTCAATACAAAATTTCAAACACGCATCCTTTCCTAACTTCATCAACTCGTAAAATACTCCCGACATAACAAATTATGAAGGGAACCAACCGTTATAACACGAAAAGAATTACGTGAAGAATTCCATTGCAGCTGTCTTTTAAAGTGAGAATGCAGACGATTTTTTTAAACGCATACTGACAGTTAAAAATTGCAAAAGAATAAATATTTTTTGTTCGTATTCACATTAAAAAAAAGAAGAAAATAACTTTTAATGATACGCTTAACTTTCTTTATTTAATAAATTTTAATTATAATAAAGAACAAAATTAAAATCTTTAATCGATATTTTTTTAAATATTTTTAATTTAACATTTTTTATAATGTAATTGTAGTTTATATACAACTCAATCATTGCAAAAATTACTAAACAAAACAGCAGTACGGTTGCTACAAGAGGGATCCGATGGGTTGCAATATTGGCGACAAATAGCTGGTGCACACTAATCTTCACTTAGGTCCGGAATAAATTCAAACAAGGAAAATAAAATTTTTTAATCTTCGCTGATTGAAATCAGAGGTACTTACGTACTATCGCAACCATGCCAAATTTCAAGATAACTCACCAAATTGGCAACCTCGATTTCACATTTGCCGAAGGTGCAGAATTGGAAATTTTAATACTGGCGACATTGGATTTTATTCAATGGAGCCACTATGGTTGCTATAGTACATTAAGTACCAAATCAGATTTTCATGTGTCTTTACAATCGATGAAATATTTCAAATCTATTAGCTGCATTGCTATATGGTTGAAAAAAATGATGGTCCCTGTTGCTTTTTCCCACAAAAATTTCTAAGAATCCTGACGCATTTTTAACGTGCATAAGTAAAAATATTTTCATTTCACATCACTAATATTTTTTGCAATTAGTATCATTTTTTCTATACAAAAAATAAGGTCTATAATAGCGAATAGGATATCTATGTGCATTTTCTGCCAAGTTCTAACGTAGTATATGTACTTGGCATTTAAATAATAACTTTTTAAAGCAAGTTAAAAGAAAAGTTAAGATACTGCAAACAATATCAATCATATTACACCAATAATATTTATAAACGAACCCAATAATGTCAAAAATATAAAGACATAAAAAAATCATTAAATATATTACGTAAAAACTGTAGATGACGATTGCAAAACATACAACAGTTATGATTCTATATAAAAAATTAACAAAGAATGAAACCGTATACCTCTGACCTTATTATTGTATTCTTCTAAAAGACTGGATTGAGCATCTAGATTATTTATAATCTTTGTTTCATTTCACATTTTAGATTTGACAACTTTGACACTATTATTATAAAATTCTTTTGAACTGTCAAACATGGTGATGTATCAACTCTTAATTACGTCTAATATATATGTGTAAATATCAGCCAAAAATAACACATTTTCTTTATAAATTTAGAATAAACAGATGTTTATAAAATTCCGACTGTTCAACTATCCAAAATACACGCGCTGCTTCATCAAATTCATAACACTTATACCTCTAGAATTTTTAAATTGTTTAAATTCAACAGACTTGCGAAAATTCTCATTCGTGTACTCCATTTAGAAAAGAAAAATTTATTCCTTGGTCTCTTTGATCTTGCACACTTTTGCTTTGACCAGCATCTTACATAAGAAATAAGAATAAGCCTCCAAGCCAAAAAGCAACAAGAGAAAATTTCTCCAAATTATAAAAATATATTCAAGAAGCGAATCACATCCTATATAGTTTGACGATTGAAATGGCCAAATTGGCGAAATTTTTTGTTGACGCATTTTGGACGCCGTTACAAACGACAAGTACCATAATTTGACCTTTTGTTGGATTTCTGATAAACAAGTTGTTGATATGAACGTGACAAAATTCTGCAATAACTACTTAATACATAACTTTTCATCCCGGAATTTAATCATCTTGATTTTTTGTCATTTTCGGTAATTTTGATAAAAATATTGTTAGATTAAATTGTTGTTTAAAAAATAAATTAATTATAAAAAAAATTATCACATTGATCAGACCTTTAAATACCAAAAAGGATTAATCAAGGTATAAAAAGGGTTTTCAATTCCATGTCATTGCTCAGTTAACTGACTCTGGAAACAAGGCTTTCATTCTAGGAATTAACCACGCTCTATGCCCTCCAAAATATCAAGTGGCTCCAAGATTAAGTGGCTATTATATAATTCTATTATGTTCATATCAACAACTTGTTTATCAGAAATATAATAAAAAAATCAAATCATTTTTTTGTGGGGAAAGAGAGGTTAAATGTGGGAAAATTTCGTATTGGCATGGAGGCTTTATTCTTATTTCTTCTGTAAGATGCTGGCTAAAGCAAAAGTGGACAAGATAAAAGAGACCAAGGAATGATTTTTTCTTTTCTTTATAGAATATATGAAGGAGAATTTTCTGAAAGCAGAAATTGAGAGCATTTTCTTGCGAATTACGCAAAAAAGGGAGAGAAAAAAAATTCATACACATGAAAAAATTATAGTGAAACCGCAGTTTTAGTCTATTTATTAAGAAAGGTTATTTCTGTCGAGATGCCCGACAAAGCAATCTTGATATTAAAAAAACCAATCTCTCAGATTCCATGATTGTTCCGATTTTGTCAACTTATTTCATATGATTTGCTGGATACGTCATCAATGGTTGCTTAGTTTCCATCACTTTCGATTTTCGAGAGATGTTACAGAAAAGAAAACTTTAATAATGTTACCAACTTTAACTCCTGTATCGAATTTATCAATTTCATTCTCTTCTTTTTCCTCCAATAAGTTAAAATTACTAACTATTCAGGATGCTCCCTATTTATTGTGAAAATATAATTTAAAATAATATTTCTTTTCATTGCGATAGGATGTAGCTCAGTATAGTGGTTAGCATTACTAAATTAATATTATTAATATGGCGGGCGAAGTATTGGTCACCGAAAGCTACTAGTTAATGTTGTCAGAAATAGATATAAATAATGTTATTCATTAACTATTATTGTTGAAAATGATAGAGTGATCACGTTAAGCAATAAAAGCTGTTATTTATTTTATTAATAAATTTTAATATCAACTACTATAAGTCTTTCTACATAGAAATAAATTTTAGCTTGTATCTAGGAAACAGTTTATACCTATCTTTTCGTTTTTCATTTAAAGTTTTTCAACTGAAACTTTTTTGATAGAAATTGCTCTTTAAAACTTTCATTTTCATGTTTTAAAATTATATTTAGAGTAAATATTATATCGTCGGAGAATTTCAAGAACAGGTGGAACTGCAGTTATATATGTAAATTCATGAAAGGTCTAAGAAAATATTTCCAAAAATTATCTATCAAATCAAAGTGAAATCGCACTTTCCTTCCGCAAAGCGTAATCTAATTATATAAAAAGAATTATATTTAATATTCTACGTGTCCTATGACACTCGAAAAAATTATTTTGTTTTAACTTAAACGTAATCTTTATTTGTAAATTCATTTTTAATAACTCTATAAATAAAACTTTTCGTTTCTATCACAATTATTCTATTATTTTCATTATAAGTGAAGAATTAATCTTTGTCCTTTTTCTTGATACAGTTTTCACGCTTTTTATAAGTAAAACACAATTGTTGTAATCGTTCATTATTCATATTATCGGTGTGCTTCTAAAATTGACTAGTTTGAAAGAAAAACAAAGAATGTAATCATGTACTCCGGTTGTTTTAGAATGCCATCTCTGAAACAGAAAAAAATCATATTATCAGTACGCCGTCAGTATACAATGTATATAACAAATGTATTGAGATGCACAATTTTTACTTTTTCGTACATAAAATATACACAGAGAAAATGTTGTATACCACAAAAATTTCAAACTCGAAACTTTGTCAAATCTCCACATTTCGAACTACCCGTGCATGAAAAAAAGAATAATAATAATTTTGTCTATCTGTTTATGAATTCGACAATTCAAAAACCTGTAAGCTAGACAAATGAAATTTGATGCGTGACTTTACATTAAGTTTATGAATTTTCAATAAATATAAATGAAATCCATGTACAGGCCGTCTCTGAGTCTGTTTGTCTGAAAGTAAATACAATAATTAAAAAATATAAAGAATTTAAAAAATAAAATTTAGTGCACAGTTTCAACATTTAATATGTAGATGTGCATCAAATTTTAAGCAAAACCTTCCAAAAGACAGTCCGTCAGTCTATACATTAGCATACATTTTCAGGCGATAACTAAAAAATAAGAAATGAAATCTTCTATATGCTTGTTATAAAAATTGTTATTAAGTATCAAATTTTGGTTTTAATCAGTTGAAAAAAAATGTCCAAAATAAATAAATGTTTTCGCCCCTATACTTCGAAGTATGAAACTCTCATGTACTGGATTTAGAAATAAAAATCTGAACATTTGTGGCTCAGATTTTTATTTTCTGTGCTATGTCCAAGATCCCTAATAATCCTGGAAGTTGTCTCCCTAAAACTTTCTGGCATGCTCTCTAATAAAGTTCTCATGCCAGAAAACGTCTTACATGGCACTGGTGTACAATAGTTACGAAATATCAACCTTCTGGCGTGAATTTAGCATTTTTACTGAATCTATAGTGCCATCCCTGGTACATTATCTGACTATTAACTCCTACCACGCGTGAATAGTATCCAAAAACCGAATTTTTGTTTTAGATACGTTTTTCTTAATCGATTGAAATAAAAATTTGACACCAAACTGCATTTGTAATCAGAAAATCCCATACCAAATTTGATATATTTAATCCATTGCGTTTACATGTTTCTGACAATCAACCCCTTGTTGGATTTGGTTCAAAATTTAACAAGTGTCTATACAATAGATGAATTTTATTTACTTCGCTTCTTCATTTTGTAATTATCGTGTTAACTTATATTCGAACATAAGGACTTATTCTGAATAGATTTTGCTGGAAATTTAATAGAAATCTGTACTGCAAATTTGGTGTAAAGACCGCATACCGAATTTCAACCATCTAGCTGAAAGCATTCTTGAATTTTCCTTGCCGCAGGCAGACAGATGGGCATTTTCCAAAAATGTGTTTTTCAAACTTAAGGAAGTCTAAAACGTTTAGGCTATTCAAAATCTCGAGTTTGATTTTTTTGACAGTTACATATTTTCTCTATACTAAGTATATGAAAGTAAAAAAGAATAAAAAGCAAAATTTCGATTTTTTTTTTTTTTATGATTACTATACTTTCTCTATACTGCGTATATGAGAGAAAAAAATAATAATGGAAAAACATTATTATGTACAATAGAAATAAACTATTTAGCAATAAAATCGTTACATTTAGGAAATATCAATCTGAGTCCTCGATACGCGTAAAGTCTAGACGAAAATTTTAGTAAGGTTATAACGAGGATAAGGAATAATCCTATACGCATGCGCAGTAATACAATGGTAACTAAATCGAGATGCGTGATTTGTAAAGCTTAAGGAAATCCGATCCAAATACGAGGCACGTGAATTTCTTTTATTCACTCGGAAATATTTTTTTAGTCAGGTGATATGACGATAATGTCACATGAAAGAAGTATTTTTAGTAACGCAAATTCCATGTTGTAAAAGAAACAAGATTCTGTGATGGGTGTGGAATTATGAAATTAAATTTAAATTGATAGAAATTAATTATTAAAATAGTTTTGTAAGATTTATGAATATTCACATTATTCAATAATTTCAAGAAAAAGAAATTAAAAGTTCAAACATCAGTGATCTCCAAATTTTAAAAGGTATCTAATTTACGCAAGTGTGTAAAATACCTATTAATAAAGAATATATTAATGAAAAATATTGTAAGTTTAGTACTAGATACATCAATTTGATTTTAATATTATAAATTTTAGGGATTTACGTTTTAAAAGTTAATGAATTATTCTTTTTAAAAATATACAGCAAAGTTTTATTTTTAACTGATGTGAAAAAGAGATAAAATTTATATAATACTCTATTATTTTTAAGTATATTTTTTTTCTTTTAATAAGCTTAAAATTAAAAAGAATCGTTTTACTTTATTATTTAGCTGCTTAAAAAAAAGATTTTAAAATTTACAGCAGATGTTCCTTTCTGAGAAAATTCTTCGGAACTAATGTTATATTATTTTAAGAATAATTTGAAGTAGTGGAGAGTTTACAAATTTATTTTAATTCTTTCCCTGTTTTAATGATTTGTCAAATTCTCTTTATAAACGAAAATATAAAGAGAATTTGACAAATACTTAAATAAAAAAAATGTTTTAATTCTTAAATAAATTAAATATCTTCTTTTTATTCTTCTTTAAATTCTTCAATAAAAAATATTTGAATTCTCTCCATGTTTCAATGATTTATCAAATTCTTTTTATATTCAAAAATGTAAACAAAATTTGACAAAACTTATATTTATAAAAGTTAATAAATATAAGTTTTGTTTAATTGTGATGAGTTCGAGTTTCTAATTTTCCAATTTTGTTTCGAAAAGCCTTTGAAATTAGATAAGTGAAATTAGACTGGTCATGGGAGTGATTTCTTTTCGTATTTCATGAAAGTCAAGTATCTCCAATTTTTTGTTTAAGTATACCGTTGAAAGTAATCAACAAATAATTATTTTCTTTTATTATTGAATTTTTGAATTTTTAATCAATAAGTATTTTTAAATTATGGAAATATTTAATTTAACAACACATTTGTATTTAATTCATAAATTAATTATGAGATATAACATGTTTAAACGAGGATAAAAGAATTTGTCGCTATTTCCCATTCTGTTTACATTCAAATTTCAAATTCAACATGCTTATATGCAAATAAAAAATATTCTTTTGAAAAAATATCAAAAAAAAATAAATAAAGATATTCAATATAAGGTGTTTGTAGTTGTCAATTTTTATTCCAAATTAATTTCATTTTTGGAAAGTTAATTATTTGAATAAAATAAATAAATTGTATTCATAACTGTTTATTATTTGAATTTATTATTAATTTTATAATTATTTGAAATTTTTATAACATAAAAATATAAAACTATAGCATCATAAAAACAAACATCCTGAATATTTTAATTTTTAATACAATGAATGCCCATGATTGGAATCTATCGTAGTATGTAATTATTAATCATCAAAAAGTTATTAAAATTTGTGTTTCGCTTCCAATATTGAACCCAACTTGCTTAAGAGGTCCCCAGATTCCCGATGGAAACTTCCTCCTGATCCTTTTGAAATAAAGAAAATATGAAAAGAAAGCTGCTGTGTGAGAAATAATGAAAAGATGAGCGGTGCCTCTTCCTTCAGTCACGTCATCGGCAGTCTTCTTCCTTAATCCCTTCCCAAATAAAAATGACGTTTTCATTTACACGCGTGGACGAAAAAGCAGTCAACAAACGGTATCGAAAAATTACAGAGCAACTCACGGAAACGCATCCCCTATTCTGCCTCGAAGCTACTGCCTTGGTTCGAGTTTAAAGACAGAATGAGAGAGAGACAAAAATCCGGTTTTAGGTAGTCTCCTTGCCTGGCGCTCTCCTCAACAGGTAGGTAAAAAATCGCTGACCTTCAATGACTGAGAGAGAGAGAGAGACGCATACTTGTGCTAAAGTTGCAGCAGGTTTCTCATTGGCCAGCTACCTGTTCAACCAGGTACGACCTTCCAATGGTTGCAGAGATCGTACCGACGCGGGTTGAGCAGGAAATCTCGTAGTGCAGTTGAAGCGGACACGTTTCCTCTTCGCCATATTTGTTACCATCATTTGTTATTGACGGTTCAATCGGTTTTGCTGGAAGGGTTGTTGAGTTGAAAAAGTGGAAGAAATACTCCCATATGGATTGTGATTAAGGATTTTGTGAGTGTGAATCAACGATGACCACCCCAATATGCAGGTGTCGGGTGTTGTACCTGGGGTCGGCAGTTCCGCACATCACCAAGGATGGCCTGCAGGGAATTCAGGAACCGCTCCGGGATTTGTATCCGGAACAGGGATCTTTCTCCGCCAAGGGGATCGACTCCTGGTTAAGTGTCTGGAGCAATGGGATACTGATGGAAAATGTGGATGAATCCATGAGGCAGGTAACTCGGTTTTTCAATATCGAAACCCTTCATTATTGTGCTGCTATTCGGTATGTAGTTGTTCCAGGAAATAATGGGGAAAGGGTCGAGAAATTTTTGCCTTTGGATAGCCCTTTTGCTAGGTATGCTGATCCCAGTCATCCTCCTTTATTTGCCTGCATTCTCAGACGGACGACTGGAATTAAGGTTCTTGAATGTCACGCATTTATTTGCAAGAAAGAAGCTGCTGCAAATGCCTTGGTCAGATGTTGTTTTCATTCATATGCTGATATGATGCAAGCAAAGCAACTGGATGAAAATCCATATTACATGGAAAACAGGCGATCTCAGTCTTTGTCTGGATTGAATACTTTGGAAAAAGTAGAAGTGTGGCGCTCTAAAGGAGAAGGTTCTGCATTAACTACTGCATCGAATGGAACTCATAAAGGAGGAACAAATGGAATAAAACCCAATCCACCTCCAAGAAACAATGTCACAAGTAGTCAGGATGATGATAATTACAAGATTTGGACTGGAATTGCTCCTACTGAGAGAGAAATGCTATATGTAGATGCTACGGGTACAATGCGAAGTTTAAAATCAGCAACAGGAACAATGAGGTCCGCTCAAGCTAAAATCAGACAGATGGCAGGAGGCATTCCACGACCACCTCCACCCCCATCTCCAAGTCTTTTTAATGGAAAGGAACATAAAAGTAACAAGCCTTCAAAGCCTTCGAAATCGAAAAGTAAAAAGAAACAGAAAGAACAACAAATCCTCATGAATGGTTCGAGTAGAGTGATGAATGGTATGAGACCCGTTTCAGTGATGGGTCACTATGGATCTATGCCTCAACCGCCTCCTCAATTACCATATCGCAATTCCGGATATTATACAGAGCGCAGAATGCCTAAAAACGGCCGTCTTCCCATACCAGGACATGAGGAACCAATTTACATTTCAAGTAGTCGTCCCCTTAGTCCGGTTTCAACGTACCAGCCTGGAGCATTTCCTTATGAACAATATTTTATGCAATACGGAACCGCTCCAAGAAACATGCCGTTTCGGGAGGGTCTAGTTCGTGGACGCTCCTACCAAGCATTACAGCAACAACATTACTACCAACCTCAAACATTCCATGCACCAGCACCCCCAGAAAAACCTTCTTTTATTGTAGATGCTCCTGAAGGCAATGATAAGGGCTCTTCAGAAGATCAGGATGGGTCTCCTTTCAATACAGGGATATATAAAAAGAAAGGACATCTCAACGAAAGAGCTTTCTCTTATTCTATAAGGCAGGAACACCGTTCAAGATCGAATAGCTTGGCCAGTCTTCAGTTTTATTCTAACAATGACTCTTTGAATAAGGATGGAGAGGGTCCAGAAAGGTCGAGGGATGAAGACAGAAAAGAGAGAGAGCTAGCTCAGTTGGTCAGTGGATTGGACTTAAATGACAACGGTATGCCAGGAACAACTTCAAGTCGTAGAGGAGAATCGAATTTTATTAAGAAAAAATCAGCTGCATATCAGAGGTGAAAATTATATTAACGGTGAGTAGATTTCCTTTTCAATTTTTTTTAAATTAACCAATTTTTAGAAATGTAAAAAAGACAAATATTTAAGGTTAATTAATTTTTTATCATGGAAAACTGTTAGAAACTCCTTTTTATATAATAGTTATATTATATTTACTTACAAATTATGTTATTGATTTGATTTGACTAATATGAGTTCTTTGATATAAATGTCTACTTTGGATCAAACATTATAAAATGATGAAGGTATTTAGCCTCTACAAATTAAATAAAATTCTTAAATTGATATCTCTGTACAAAATACAAAATTTGAAACATGTAAAATTCAGTCGAGTAAGAGGAAAAGCAAACAATATTTCAGTCATTATGCTGTTAACAAAGCTATTACTATACAACCTACTGAAAAACACAACTTTATAAGAATATCGTTGTTGATATTATTGATTGATGTCGTTTTATCGTTAATTGATTGATTAACGATGAAACGTTTAATTAACGATTGATATCGTTTTTATTACACTTTTCTTCAATATTTAGAAAGGTTGAGAAAAGCTTCTAACAAAATTAGAATTTAAAAAATTATTGAATACACAAAATTATTCTGAATGTCATATTTGTTTGCAAGAAAAAAAAACATTATTACAGTTGATATTCATAAAATAATACTAGAAAACAGCAATAAAACACTAATAAGAATACAAAGAAATTCTGTATAATTTTTAACGAAATTCAGAATTGACTGAGAAATAAATATAAATGCTGAATGATATCTTTAGAAAATGAATCTTCATTATACTATTAAAAATGTTATAGATAATATTTTCTCAACTTGTCTTGCCCATTCAAAGTACATGGAAAAAATTGTTATTTATAAATTGATTTATAAAAAATATTATTATTTATACATTGTTATTAAAAATGCTATTTATATATTATTATATAAAAAGTTTTATAAACCAAATATCAAAAAAAAAGAATTCGGTTTTATAAATTTTTGCAATTTCTAAGTTGTTTTTTACAAAGCCATTTTTCTAGAAAATCTGGAATGAATACGAAAGATATTAAATTTCAAAATAAAAAGGTGATAAAAAATAAATTTTTACTTATTATTTTTACCAGCAAGGAAAAGTATTTGAAAAACGTGATATTTCAAATACTTTTACAAATATAATACAATACAAATACAATAACGTGAACACAATGTTAATCCTAACCCCGAAAATGATTCCAAAGTTGTAATTTAGTAAATTAGATACGAATTGTGAATTCTTGAATGGTAGATCCTATAGAATCTTGATATCGTTTCTATGATACACGTGTTGCACTGTTTTTTCATGCATTGCAACTCTGGGTTATTAGGAATTAGTGAAGCGATTTACCCCAAAATAAATACATTCTTTTCTTTCAGTGCATAAATACATGCAGGGGTTACTGTCTTTTGTGGATTCTAAATAGTAGAATAGTGTACTCACGCGTGTAAAAAAGGAGAATTTATCTTGCACATTTATCTAAATCAAAATTCCAATGACATGGCAGATATACATTTTGTAAGCAAATAATCGCTAGTACTTTGTTACTATATTCAGAAAGCTTAAAGAATTATATATAAAGAAGATTGTTGAATAAAAAAAATGAAGGAAATGAAGTATAAAAAAATGGCATCCGCTCTTTAAAAAAATAAATGTTGAAAAAAAAAACATTTAACGTTACAAATATTGGTTTCAGAATTGATTAAATATTGAGAAAATTTTAATACTTAACGGAATAAAACTTTGATGGAGTATAGAAAAATGATTCAGTTATGCATGAATTGTTTGCATATTATGTTTTTAACTGTTTGGAAGAGAAAATAAAAAATGGAGGAAAAAGTTAAAAGAACTGATGAAAAAAAATTGAATAACAAAATATTTTTAAAGGATATAAAGTATTTCTTATTAAAAACATTAGTTAAAAATAAGTATTTTAAAATAAATTAATTAAGAAATTAATCAAACATAAATTTGTTGAAAGCAAAATATTAATTAAAAAAATTCGAAATCTTTATTTTTTACTATTTTTTTTTCCCTTTATATTAAGTGAAAATAAGTTATCAGATTTCTTGGATTCAATTGCAATTCATTTATTTAAAATAGAAAAGTGAGTTTTTTCTATTTTCATGAAAGTTTATTAACCTTACTATATTATATTATATTATTATTGTGTATATTTGTTTTGTCAATATATTAAATATGCATAGTTACAATGTAACGAAGTTAAAAAGTTTTATGACAAAAGAAAAATATATTCATGCACTGATCTTAAAACGAGATTATCTGTATTCTATAGAACAATTTTTTATGATATTATAATTTTTATTTAACAAAAAACTATTATCTTGAAATAATAATACAAAAATAATAGTTAAATATCTGAAATTTTATAATTTTCTTTACTAATACGATGTTTGTAAAAGGATTAACCTTTAAAAGAAGTATTACTAAAAGTATTTTGGTATTTTTAATAACCTGTTTTGACAATAATATGATGGTTTCTATATGCTAGTTCCTTTGTTCATTACTACTGGCGTATTTTTCAACCTTTTGATCCTTTTTTCAAATATATCTTTGAGACGAGGCGGCTTGGTAACAATGTTTTCTTTTAATGGTCCATGGGGAATCATAGTTTCAAACATTTGTCAACTCCATTAGTTTGGTGAATAAATTTAGAAAGATGGTCATTGTCTTCTTTTTGGATAATGGATTAAATTTATGATAATCAACCCAAAGCATCATGGAGTTTTTGAAGCGGGTGTTGAGACTAAATTCATCTATAAAGCGTATTTTATACTAATATATTCTGCAAAAAAATTTCATAAGGGATTCGAACCTCTTGTCTGAAGAAATGTAACATGATATTGTTTCAGGTTCGAATCGTCTATTTTTATTTTATATTTTTAAAATCCACTGCAGCATTAACGTGCAAAATGCTTTAAAAAAACATATTTTTTTATTGCTGCGACGCATTTTATTGTGTAAATTTAGATACTAAAGCAATGGAAAGTATTGGTGTAAAATATATCTAAAAGTTTTTTCTTGAAAAAAATCATTAAAATTTGTGAAAACCTTATGGAGAAACAGTTGCCATCGTTGTGATGTTATTTCTTTCTTTCTTTCTTTTTAATTTTAAGTTGGATAAAAGATTTTTGTGAAAGAATATTCTTCAATTTCATTCAGAAAGAACGCTGAAAATGTTTTTATAATAGTGTAATTGATAATGAAAAACGTATTTGATGATATTCATCTCCCAAATATTGATAGCACCCTTTTCAAAATCAGTAAAACAAACGTTTCAAAACTCACGGCAAATATGTTCCCTCAATCTCAAATCACCAACTGCCTTTAAACGTGATATTTTAAGAGATAAGGAAATTGCGTGTCCCAAACCGCTAAGCAAAAGCACAGCAAGATGATAATAATGAGCATCGAAGCAACAATTGTAAGACATTTTGCAGACGTGACTGGTCTGTTAACGTAATGGTGAGCAACAGATAACTCCCACGGAAGAATCGTAGACAATTCGAAAAGCGACCCACGGATTCTCTTTTTTGCCTATTTGGGCCGGAAACCTATTGAGCCCACAAACGAACACCTAACTTGCGACCACAGAACCTGATTTCGAGATTGATCTACATTTATTTTTTGGTTGTTTGATTTTTAATCGCTTTTTTCGGCTGTTATGCAACGAACGACAGGACACAGTTCGACACATTTTTTTTTTTTTAGAATTCGATTATAATTGTGGGATTGGGTGAAAAAAAAGAGAATAAGGCTTAAAATGTATGTTATATAATTGTGAGCTGGGGTTTATATTAGTAAATCACTGTTTTTCAATGCAGTTAATTAATTTATTGATATTTTATAAGGATTAATTTAATGAATTTAATGTTGCTGTAAATTGTTTAATAAATCTAGAAAAGCAAATGATCTAAATTTCATGAAATAATTTCCAATAATTTGCTTTTGCTTTGTTATGAAATTGAGATTTAATGACAAATTATTATACATTTCTTAATTAATAAAAATATATTTATTTTAAAGCCTAGTGAACTATTTTATAACTTTAAATTATTTAGAAAAATTATACAAAATAGTGATAAATTATTAAAATTTGTATTCTCCATATTCTCATCATTCTTCGAATTAATCTGTATTACATTTATAATTTTATTTCATTCCTCTCTTTTATCATCAAAAAATAATAGTTTTTTCTGAATAGTTTTTTTTTCTTCGTTTTTATAACATTTTTTCCTAAAGATACTTAAAAGATACTTTTTTAATGTGTGATCATGAATATAAATCCTAATAAAAAGATGTTTACTGAAACGTAATAATACATATGCGCATAAACAATTATAAAACAATATTAGAAACTTCCTGCAATAGGAAATCAGAAAACTATGGCTGAAAGCATTTGTAACCTTTATTTTATACTTTTGGCTTTTTCGATTGATATTTTAACATACGTTGACATGATAAAATATCAATCATACTTTTGTTTCGAATGGCTAAACTCTCTGCCATAATTAATATCAAAAATATATCGACAAATTTACCCTAGTATTTAAAAGATTAGCAATAAATAAATAAAGCGATTGCTAGAATAAAAAAATTACAGTTACGAAATTATGTACATGTTATGATTTTTACATATTCTTTTTACTTTTTGTCATTTTAAAATTATTTAATATATGTCATATAATATATCAAGAAAAAAGTGATATCTCACCTTTTACATTATATTGTTTTTTTAAATAAATGAAAAAAATATTAAAATAATATTGTATAAATGCAAAAATATTAAAATAATATTGTATACATTTTTTTATTCATTTTAAAATTACATCCTTGCTTTACTAATTTTATTTTTAAGTAATATATCATAAAAATACAGCCATTTTTTTTTTTGTTTTATCCTCAATGTCAATTAATTTTGTGAAGTTAGTCAAAGACATGTTCATATAATAACGACAACCATTAAAATAAAATAAATTTCGTCCGCAAATCCTTTTAAAACTTGAAAAAAACTAAGTGCGCAAAATGAAACTCCTTATTAAATGATTTTACAGGAAATCTTTTAATTGCTTATTCAACTCACAATTCCCAGCAATTTGCATTAGATTAGCTTTATATGTAGAGTCGTAAAACATTTTTCAAGGTTAAAAAACATGGGATTTTAGCAGTTCAGAAAGCTTCACACTTTGATATGAATACATAATAATTCCATGCATGGAATTTCTGATCCCTTATCTACGTTTTGTTTTATTTTTTGCATTTAAACTCAACATTTCATATCTTTGCTTTTCTATAGGAAATAAAATCTTTTTATGCACATTTATTTCAATAGCTTTTAATTCCTCAATTTTAGTAATAAATTGGTTATTTTTATTTATTGTTAATTATTAATTTTAAACTACTTTTTTTTATTCAAATACTCAGCACAAGAGATAGGAAAGTTCTTAAATAAATGATTCGATTGATTATAAAATAGCATTTTCTTTGAGAAAAAAATAAAAAACTATTTTCTACATAAATTTAAACGCACAATTTATAATTACAAATTGTATGTTTATATTTAAGTAGAAAATAATTTTAACATAAATTTTGAACACAAAAAAAGGAAATCTAATTAAAAAATAAATTATACAGATTAAAAAAGAATTATCAATTAAATATTATTTTTATTAATAAAATAAAATTTTATTTTCTAAAATTCCATTTAGAATTTATTTTTAAAAAAAAATCATCAGAAAGTAAAAATTGGTGTGCAGGCATAAAAATTTAAAGGAAAGAAAATGTAAAATTTTTATTTATAATATACCAAGCCTTATAAGTTTTTTATTTGTTCTACTTTTCTTCAATGGTCCTTTTTCTCTCCATTATTGGTATAAATATTTTTTGTGTATGATGTTTTCACTCTTTAAGAAATACTTCCTTGTAGTTATTGTTCTGTATTATTCCCCTTCTAAAGGTTTCTTTCTTCTTCTAAATCCAATTTCTTTTGTTCTTTAGTGATACTTATTCTACGGAAATCCATTATTCTTCGATAATCAAATCACTTTTAAGATTTTAGTCCAGTTACGAATGCAGTTAACTTCCTCGTTTGATTTAACAATACAATTCAAGTATCTTGATGTTTGAAGAATGCCATTTAATTTCCTGAAGTAAAATAATGATCTTGTTTTGTTATGACGCTTACGAGTTCCATTCTTCACACGCTTATTCTTTAAATATTGGAACATTCTGTACATAGTTTATTAGAAGCATATATACATCTTGCTTTAAACAAGGAAATATTTATATTTCAAAAATATTTACATGAAATGTTTAATTATATTACATTAATACTTCCAAAATTCTTATAACATTTTCAAACATTTAAGTTTTTTTTCTAACTTTATTAATGTGATAAATAAAAATAAACTGACTGTCATAAAGTGTTATAACTGCAGTTCAGTTTAATTTATTTGTAGTAAAATTATAAAGTTAATTTTAACTTTATCTTTATAATATTTTTCTTTGCTAAATACTATGGCAACCAATTTGTTAGTTTTTATAACATTATTTTCATTTCAAAGGAATGCATTCGAAAATTGATTGTTATTCTAAACTTAAATATAATTAATAAGTTTATCCATATATCCTAAATGTTCGATGTGGCAGGAATTCCTTTTATTGATCTAACCTTCTGAGCTTGGCCTTAGCCGGTATTTTTGGAACTTGATAGTACTCAAAATGATATTTAGGTATATGAATCTGGATAAGTTCATATGTTTTTTTTAAAAAGTGGCAAAATAAAGATGACAACACTTTTAACCATTTGATCTCTTTGATACTATCTAGTTGTCAATATCTTGGAATCAGGTCCGACTTCATAACTTAACCTATCTTTAAAATATTTAAAAATTTATTGAACTAAAAATAAAAGAATAAGTTTATCTTTTAAAAATTGCTTTAAAAAGATTTTTTTTTTAATACAGCTAGCTATTAATAGCTGGAATGTCATTTTAAACATATAACTATCCTATCTATGAAAGAATGAATTTTGTCACAAATTTCTCTAACATTCGAAATGATAAAATAAAAATAATTATTTCACTTTTGAATCATATTTAGGAATTTATAAAATGCCTGCACTTCATATATTGGGGGTAATATATAAACGCATTTTGTTTGTCTGGGATATCATACACTTTACATTAAGAATAAGAATCAGCTGTTCTCGACAGAGAAGACTTATTTATAATTATTCCAACAAAAAGGAATTATTTACAGAAAAATAAATGTCCTCTTAAGAAAGAAAATAATGTTAAATTCAATATGAGGATATTTTTTTCTATTTTCAATGCTTATTTGACATTCTAATGAATTATCGAACAAAGTTTTAAAATTACAAGATGGAGAATCGATTTCTTATTTAATTTATTACTTTCATAATAATAATATGGTATTATTAAAATTACAAGATGGAGAATCGATTTCTTGTTTAATTTACTACTTTCATAATAATAATAATATGGTATTATTATATGGAAGTATTTTTTTTATTTCAGTGCTATGGAATTTGCGCATTTCGTAAATACGCATGATGTAAGGTATTTTGAAACTCCCAATTGAGAGTATTACTACATATATATGAATTGTTGACAATAATAACAGATTGTTAAGTACACGTCACGATAGTTCAATGGTCTCTTTGGCTGTTAACAGTTTCTGTGTATATATTAACACAAAGTCTCTTTAAAGTTGCCCGTACAGTTATTTAATTGTCACGCAAGTTTATACAACACGCAGTAATCCAGTTTCTGAACAGAAAGAAATAACCTAAATATCAGTGAAGCAACTAACCATATATTTTTTTAAAGAAAACAGACGATTTTATTTATTTAATTCAAAAAATTTCGGAATTAGATTGAATTTTTGTGAAAATAATGTTTTGAAATGTGAAAATTTTTCCAGAACTTAAATTTAAAACTCTTTTTTCGTAAAGTAATCAGATTAAATAAAAAATATTTTTGTGTCCTTATTTCATTTATCTATGTCGCTTTTCTATATATACACTTGAAAAAAAAACAATTTTATTTAAAAATATTTTCGATTAAAAATCAGTAACTGAAAACTTAATAGTAAACTAATTTCTTTTTTAAAGAATTTTAATTTAATTACTTAAATTATTTAAAATTTTTATTCAGTAGTTTAAAATTCTTACTTCATAATACCATTATTAAAATAATAGTCTATAAATTTGATTATTCTTAATAATATTGATCAAATGCAAGTGCATTTAATTTTCAAAAATTGTATTAATATTCTTGGGCCATTAATATTTCAGACAGAGAATTTATTTCCCTGTTTATTTTTGCATTCAATCAAATTATAATTTACTTACATTATTTAAATTATTAAACTAGACAATGCACAATGCATAATTATTTGAGACTATCCTCCGAGTTCTTTTCCTAAAAATTTAAATTATTATTCCACTTTTCATAAGGTATCTCACCTTGACTGATATTAGGAAATATAAGAACAACATGACATTGTGATATCATGAAAAAATCAACAATGTTGTTAAACTATCCTTCCAAATTCACAAATACTTTCTTTTCCCTTCGTATCTCAATTTTTTTACACATAAAAAAATAGAATATATTTACATATTTATCATATCCAGAAATAAAAAAAGCCAAAGAACTAAAAACTGATACGGAGATAAAGATAAAATCATCTTGAATTTGTTTTAACTTTCAAGCTGTGTATAGTTCCGATCCTTAAGCTAAATCTTTTTATTCTGTCCTTTTGTTATTGTTCACATGTTATATAATCATCCGAGAGTTTGATAATGATTCTTTATACTTAATTTGAAAAAAAAAAGAAATTTAGTAGATTTTGGACGGATGTATTACATCTGTCTTGTTCATTAAAATTATAACTACACGAAGTTCTTATTTCCATTCTCTAAGAAGCAAAATGAAACTGAAATTCATTATAGAATAACATCTGTCTTTATAACTATTACCATAATAAAAAACATAAGCTTTCATGTTTCTTTTACAAAAGTTTAAGAATATATTTCAAATTCAGAACTTGTAAAAGCAGGTACAATAAAATGGATTTTTGCTATATAAAAACGGCTTTTTAAATCAGTAAAAATAAAGTAAAATCAGTAAATGTAAAGTAAAAAACTCCTTCAGAAAATTTTTACCCCGCAATTCATTTATTTTATGATTATCATCTATAAAAGGAAATTTTAAGAATGAAGAAAAAATGAAATTAATTTTTATACATAATAATCATAGACTCATCATTTTGTTGAGATTGAAATATTGTCTGGAAAATTTTTTTAAATTTTTTTAGAGAAATATTTTTTTAGGAAATTTCAATGCTTCAATTCCAAACTTATTTCTCTGCTTTCTGAATTTGGAAATATTTCGTAGAATCCGTATTTCTATTGAAATAATACTTTGGTTTGCGAAAAGATGTATGCTTGTGAGTTATGGTTTGGTATGCGTTTCATATTGTAAAATATATTTAATTACTTTTATCATTTAAGAGAATCATTATTCATTTGTATTTATATTTCAATTTTAAAAAAGAAAATATTTTTTCTTATCAGAATGCAAACAATTATTAAAAGTAAGGATAATGTATTCTGAATTAATTGCAATATAGTTTAGAATTCTTCTTATGAAATTGAATTTGTTTAGACATGTAAAAGCTGCATTTCAAAATAAATAAATATAATAGTAATTAAAAACAAATAATAAATACAATAACAGCTTATAGTAAATAAAATAGCTATTATTTTTTTATAAATCATTTCCTTAGAAAATCTTTTTTTGCTAATTTGAATGAATTTTAATCTTTAAAGGCATCCATGAATTTGTTCATTGCTGCTGTTATTTACATTTGCCATGATGCATTAAATAAATTTCTGTCGATCAAACTTTTTTCTGTCTCTTATTATAACAAGATTTATTAATGCATTATATTTGACATTAATTAAATATATTTTTTAAATAGCTGAGTAATTGCTAATAGTATTGTTTCAAGATAAAATGACGATGTGACACACTATGCATTCTCATCTGTTTTCGTTTCTTGCAATCCATGATTTTTGATTTGAATTGAAATTAACATACGCCTATTTGAGGTTCTGTAATTAATATAATTTTAACTTGCACAAATAATAATTTTTAGTATCAAATAAATAAAATAATTCAAATCAAAACAACTTTGGTTATAACTTTCTAGTTATTCTTTTGCAAATAGTATCATTGATTAGGAATATGGAATTACTACATAATTTGATATTATAAAATTAATTTTAATTGCTATATTCACTAAATTCTATTTAAAAAAAACTATATAATTAATCTTTTCAGAATTTAGTAATCTACAATGTTTAAAAGCATAAATATATTGTTCCAAGAAATGCAAAAATATATACGATCGAAAATGCGATCATACCTCATTATGTAATCATACCTCATTTAGCAAATTTTTTAAAATTATAACAATAAATATTGAACATTAGTTATATAAAGGATAAAAAAACATTTTTACTTACTTTATTAAACAGATTATTTTGATCAAAAAAATTTCCATTTTAGAAGAAGTTTTTTTTTTTAAAAAAAAACCTTGGTTTTCATCCAATCTATTAATTCTAATCTTCCATTTTTAATTCTTTACAAAAAAAGTCACCGAACTTATGAAGCATTTTTATCCCAGCAGTATTGCTTTTTATAAATTAATATGACCCATTGTTTTGTGCTACTTTTTAAACATGAAGAGACCTTCATTTAAATCTTTAAAATTCAACATATGCATTTGTAGATTTTTTTTGAGAAAATTTACACAAAAATAATTGCGTATCAAAATTGATACGATTGTAGTTAATATATATGAAACAAAAAATATATTATCAAAATATAAAATATTGAAAAAAAATCTTACTCTTTAATCAAACATTTTTCCATTTAAGATATATGAACTCATTAGCTTAGTTATTTGACTTATAATCTACAGTACCTCAAAAGTCAATAAAAGTTATTTAGAATTTTAATTAATAATGATGTTAAGTTCTGAAATTACAATTTGCAAAGCCTTTTTTAAATATCATTAACGAGAAGACAATAACCAAAGAGAAGTTCTACTTAATAGTTTAATTTGAAAAAGTTTTAATAATGCATATTAAAGAAAAATTTGTCATAAATTTATAAATCGGAAATGTTATAACTTTACGGTATATCTCTCTGAATGAAAAAATATTTGATATAAGGTAAATATCAAAATGTTGGGCTCATTGCTTTTCTGTCAATGCAGAATTTTTATAAACTCTAGTAAAAACTTATTCTTTTGTCAAAAAAAAAAAAAAACTGACTGACTGGTTTCATTTCATATGTAAACCTGAAGCTCTCTTTCTTATCGTTTGCAAAATACAGTCACAAGCAAACAAACAAAAAAGATTTCCACCTCCAATCTTATCGTCTGCAAAGTTTATATATCAGCTGTCTTGTTCGGTTTTCTTTTTATCACTTTACTATAAATTATTCCGTTATCTGTTAATTCGGTAGTGTGTAAAAGTGGGTATTCTTTTTAATTCTATAACATTTCATGTTTATGTTGTATGCTGTACCCGTTTGCGAGATAGTGTTTATTTTAATTAATGATATTTTGTAAATCAGTCTTAAACAAAATAATAATAATAATAATTAATTTGATTTTCTCTTTTATTCATTTTTTCAATTATATTTAATTTTATAACTTATATTAATTTTTACATCTTATTTTTGATTTACTTTTTATTTATTATTCCTTTAAAAAATTCTGCATAATGGTTTGGTTGTCTTTTATATTTACTTTTGTAAACTTCATGTTGTATACATGTTGGAGATTCAATAATGAATGCATGATATTGCAAACGAAACATCACATGTTAACTTCAAAACATGTGAGACCATATCTGCAAATAAAAATGATAAAAGAATCTTAAAATTGTTTTCTAGCATTTGTCTCCTCATATATTTAATTAGACTTCTTTAGGAAGAGTTAGTATTCTCCAAAATATTAAATGAATAATGAATGAATAATTTTACAAATGTTTTTGGATTTGTAAACGACCCTTGCTTTTAAACAATTTTCATATCATTTACCAAGCCTTTTTCTTGCATAGTCGCTATTTCAAACAAAGTAAAAAACTCACCGGACGGCTTAGACTTAAATTAACCCAGTTAGGCTGTTTCATCGAATGCATTTTTTTATTTTAGCCAAACAGATTCGGAACCGGTTGTATTTCGAAACTATTCCCTGAACCGATTTAACATCATGTTTGAAACAGCCTTGAATGAAGAAATGCTTTAAATTCCCATCTCGTTTAAGTATATAAAAAATTAACCTTTTCATATATCGATTTGTGTCAGATTATTATGCCTACAGTTGTTCGCAGTCTTTCGAAATATTGCTAAAAACTAAATAGACTTTCAAAGCAAAAGTTGCTGCAAACGCTTTCTCTGACTTAAAAAAAACTAAAAATTTTCAATGATTATTTATTTTAAGAATAAGCTGTCAATAACTAAATAACGCCACTGTCATAGAAATAAAGTCCAACCACTTTCAATCTAGAAATTTGTAAATAAAATAGTTAGTAATCACTGTCAATTAATTTTTTTCTATATAGATCAAAATGACATATAATATAAAATGATTTACAAAAGTAACTCAAATCAATGTAATAAATAAAAAATAAATCGTATAATAAACATATCTTAAGAAATCATATATAAATCTTCAGACAAACCATCGAATAGATTAAGGATGCAGTTAATATTATCGGTTTCGATTATTTTCAGGAAATGGACATGAATTATTTCATGAAAATACATTTCATAAAAATAGTTAAGAAAAATTGTTGCATCAGCGAAATTTCACAAGTAAACATCATACAGTTATTTTTCAAAACTTATTTGCAATATTGCTTTTTTTATGGCTGTTTTTAATAAACTTCAGAAGTAATTGTTTTCTCTGATTGATAGGGATATAACTTGCTAAAAATTCTATCACATTTTCCTTTTTAAACTTTTTTACACTCAGTGTATTAGTTAAAATGAAAAAAAAGAGCGAAATGAAATCAGAAATATATTTGTTTGTGAAATATACTGAATTACAAACTAAATAAAATAATAGTGAATTTTTTTCAGATTACATATTTAACTATTTCTTTCTTTTTTCAGGTTCTAAATCTAAAGTATTGCTTGCATAATTTTTTCTAAATTCTTGACATTTTTTTCTTCTTTTTTTAATAATGGACAGTAAACATTCCCAATTTCTAGGAAGTTTAAATAAAATAATTACTAATTAATTAAATAATTATAATTAATAAGTTACTAATTAATTCAATACTTATGATTTTTAAATTACTAGGTAGTATGTTTAATATAAAAATTCTTTAAATAAGTGACTTAAATCCTAAACATAAGATATAAAACTCAAATGCCATATTAAATCGTTTTGCTCTGAGATAATATTTTAGATTAATTGTTCGAAATATCTGGTAACTTATGGTTTACTTTAAATAGAAAGAAAAATTAGCAACTATTGCTTTAAAAAATAAGACAAAAAATGTTTATAACCGCCATAATGAACCAAATGTAAGGCTGAAACAATAATAATTTTTTTAACAATAAGCTCCTCAGAAATTCAGAAGAAAACATAAATATTTTGCAGGTGATTTAAAATTTTTATATTGCTAATAAACCTTACATTTCTTTTGTAAAAATGGCAACAGATATCATTTAAGATTTAATACGGCCGAGTCACTTAGGCAACACCCTTATTATTGTATCATATTGTTCATTTCATAGCATAACAGTAGCTTTTTTAAGATTAGTTTGTTGGTGCTATTAGGTTTTAATCTCGTTTATGTAGAGGCACGCCTGTTAAAGAAAGGTCAGTTTTCAATGCAGGCGTGCTCAATTTTATTTCCTAAGTAGAGCAATCACCTTGGAAGAAATGCAATGAGTAGAATTTCATGTAAATAAATAATATATGAATCTTGTCTATATTCCAAACTTATCGAATAAAAGGCTATTAATACCTCCTCGCATTTTTACACACCAAAAGTGTCTCAAGTGCCTAATTATCGTCACTTCTAATCATAAATGACCATACAAAATTTATCAATAAGAATGATGGATTCTTCATGCAAAATGTTTTAAATAGCTATAATAATTATTAATTCTTATTTATAATTTTTCATTTTTTATAAATTTAAAGCGCCACTTAAAAGTAATTGCAAGTATAATATGAGCGAAAATGTTCATTAAACTTGAATGATGCGTTTGTAATCAGTTTTTCTGTTTTTGATTTAAAAATTATTACTTGTCCGTGAAAGATTATTATTTAATACTCAGAATTTTTTTTTCAAAACTTATTGCATATAACGTGTAATTTATTATCATAAATTTTTATTTATTCAAACAATAAGATATAACTGAAATAAATTAAATTACAAATAAATATAATGGGTAAAAAGGTGATCTTTCTTTTTAAAATACATTTTAAATTTCTTTCGTTCTTTTTTTTTTAAATTTTAATAATTTTCATTATTTAAAAATATAACCAAGCCCCACGAAGATGTTCACACAATATTTTTTTTTATAGAATTTAATTATTGATTATAAATGGATTCAATGTATTCTTACAGAATTTAATTAATGCGACATAATTTCTTTAGAAAAAAAAAGACTTTTATTTTGCAAACAAAGCTTAAAAAGTACAAATCAACTCTAATGTAAATTGCAGTGTCACAAAAAAAGGAAGTTAAAATATGTATTTTATTTCATACTATAGCTATTTTTTTTCTAAATAATTTGGATCATTTATCTGTATTATTATTTCATTTTTTTAACAATATTGTCTTAAATTAGGAATTAGAAACTTTCAACGAATAAAATATTTAAATGTTTCAAATCAATTTTTTGAAATGGATATTGCATTCGTTATTTTATTATAAACTAGCCGCCTTTGGCTCTCTACAATTTTTAATTAAATATTTTAAGTAACTGGTCTCTTAATAGATTCTCAAACAAAACATTTTTAATCTTCAAATTTTGATAGTCATACCAAACTTATACTGTTGTTTAGATCGTTTCGTTCAATTTACTATATACATTTTGCTAATTTGGTGCCATTTCCGGTAAAACTTCAACTTTAATTTAAAGTGGAACTGATGAAATTGCAATTAATGTAAAGATATCTTTTAATAAAACCAAGCGTTTTATTTTATTTATCATCTTTATTGTTATTTATTTATTTATTTATTATTATTATTGAATATGAGTATTGCAAACAGAATCGTTCGGTATATAAGTCTAATTTGTGAACTACAAAATATTTTTCATAATTTATGTAATATCTCAAAGAATAATTCAACAAAAATTTCTCAGATTCAGCATAAAATTCAGTTTTTAGTTTTGCTTTCAAAAGGATTGAAATGAAATCAATAATAATATTTTGTTCCAGCCTATAAATATATTTTAAAAATTATGAAGTCTAAATTCAATGCAGTAAGGTTCTGAGAAATATTTAGGACACACGAAATTTTAAATAAATGAATGAATGTTTCTGTTTTCCCCGATCAACTAAGACTTATTTATGAAGTTTTAAATGTTAAAAATTTCGAAAAACTCAACATTTTCATAATCTTAGTCCAATTATTCTTGAGAAACCTGCAAGCTGATTGGTGTATTTTCTTTGTTACGATCGATGAAAAATCTAAAATTAAAATTTTATTGAATAGTGATATTCACATTTTCATAAATCAGTCAGTTTAAGTGATTGATTTAGTTTATTGGAAATTAACTCTTTTTATTTAAAATATTAGTGTTTCAAGAACATTTTGTTATTCGTAATTTCCACAGCAGAAGCTTAATGTAAAATCAAAAATTGGTTATTTATTAGAGCATTTATTAAATCAAGTTACATAAAATATAATCATTTTCCCTTTAGACCATTTTAGCAGATCTGTGACTTACTAAAGGTTTACAAATCAGCTGTGTGGTCCTGATTAGAATGGATATCCTGTTCATATTAAACAAAACTTGCCTTAAAATATAACTGATTTATTGGATTAATAATATAGAGAGTGTAAAAGATCATAAAATAATTTTTCTTGAATTTATTTTTAGAAAAAATAATATTTCATATTTGTTTTATTTCCTACAGACACGTGCCGAAAATTATATTTTTGTAGATTTCATTTCCAAAAAGATTTAATTTATTTTTAGTTGGAGCTTTAATCAATGGATGGCAACACTTTGAAAAAAGCTAATTTTTTCCCATGAATGCGAAACGTGCTCGTGCAGCTAAATTTTATTTTTATTTTGTACGAAAAAAATTGTTGAAAAATATAGTTAAAATATTTATTTAAAAATTCATTAAAAGTAGAAATCTAATTTTAAGGTTAAAACATTGGTATCATTTAAAAGATAAATTTTTGATCTTTAGCTTGATGTAAGAATCTTTTTTGAGCGGTAATATTTTCGGAAGTTATAGCAGAAACACGTCAAAATTTCGCTTAATTTTTAAATAAATTAAATTCTAATTAAAACTTCGAAAAAAAACCCAGGTGCACATTACCGGCCTCCAAGGTATACACGTGCAAATTTGGTAGCTGTAAGTTGAATGGTCTGGCCTGTAGAGCGCCAACACACACACACATTGAGCTTTATTATAAGTATAGATGATGAATTAAAAATTCATAAAAGTATCTTCTAATTTGAAAGAGATTATCTTAATTTCGACTTCT
This sequence comes from Argiope aurantia, assembly GCA_026543865.1. Taxonomy (NCBI): domain Eukaryota; kingdom Metazoa; phylum Arthropoda; class Arachnida; order Araneae; family Araneidae; genus Argiope; species Argiope aurantia. The sequence goes on from JAPMOR010087184.1 coordinate 246,893, forward strand.
AAAAATTTAAGCTAAATTAAGATTTATTTAATACTGTGTGGAAAAACAATCATTTTTATGAAAAATTCTAATTTTGTCTGAATTTTAAAATAATTTCGTTTGTTCTTTTTATACCTATACTTCCATTTTATTAAAAATTTCCTTTCTGCAAACTTTTGGAGCATACGTTCATCATAAGTTTACAACAAAAATTATTTTTTCAATTTAATTTTCTTATATTGTTATTCTCAATGAATTAACATAATTCTAATGAATTCATGTAATTGTTCTCTTTATGTCTGAAAATATTTTACCTTAATTCGTTCATTAAAACTCTTGCGTTTCATTTCATGAAACATATATTCACGTGACAAAAAATTTCCTTCATTTTTAATAAATCAAAACTATTTATTTCATGCGTAGAAACGGTCTATAATCCCCCCCCCCTCCTTTTTTTTTCTAAAAGAAATTTGGATGATTTCCAGCATTGTTATGCTATATTTATACCAGCATCTGACATATCTGTCACTTGCCGAACGCTTGCTTGCTTCGAATGGACGTGACAGTAGTTTTATTTATTTTTCTTACATTTTTAAGGCGTTACGTAACAGAAGATTCGATCAAACCACAATCTTCCGTAGCAATAACATGAAAACACATTAACGTCGACGTCACAAAAGCAACCAAACTCGATATACGAATTATGAAAACATCAAAAATGGTTAGCAGAACTGCGTGACATCCATGAAACCTGCGCTTGTGTCTTTAAGGCTTTAGTTAGATTATAATAATACCCGGCGGTGGAATGTTTTCATTCTGTATTTGAGCATTTTTTTATTTATTTATTATCCCCACCTCCCTATCCGCGAACGCAGGGCCGAGAAAAACCTGTTGAGGTATTTCTACGCTGGAAAGAATTTGCTTTCATTCTTAAAATCCAGGAAGTCGAGGGGAAAGAAGTCCGACAACATCTGCTCTGGCGTGGAGGGTTATGCTGCAGCTGCAGGGCTGCTGAGGGACTGATTACTTTTGAAATGGTAGCTTGTTTTCTGTTTGTAGATGGCAGGATGCCATTCTGTTGGGATTATAATTCTGACATAAAACAAAATAACTGAAGTATTAAAAATTCGTATCGAAATGAAGTCAATGCATGCTCCATAAATTTGAAATTCCAGTTTGAAATCCACTTAGCATCGCGCAGTTACTACGCGCAACGTTAAGAACAGTTCTTTTTTTGTTTTGTTTTTATTTTCTTCGGTTTGGTAATTCATACTGGAATTTTAATTAACTTAAATATAAGTATTGGAATTTGTCTAACTTATTTAATATCGTTTTCTATATACATTGCAATCATTTTCATTCTTTAGCATTATTAGGATAATTCTAATCGAAATTTATTGATGTATTGCGTATTAACACTGGCGCGTTTTATCCCTTAAAAAATTTCACCAAAAAACAGTAGGTTTAAACATATTCCAATTGATATTTAAAGAAAAATGTTTTTAATAGTTTTTTATGGGTTTTTTTTTTTTTGCCCGATTTATTCAATATTATTGTCTATTTACATAACAATCGTTGTTCGTTGGCATTAATAAAGAAAGTATTATCTAAATTGCCTCGATTTTTTTGGAATTTTTAATATATTTAAACAGTTTTGCTTTAATTATTTTTAGTTTACTTTATATTTTTTAAATGTTAATTAATGCATATACCCTTTACGATCGTCTGAAAGAACACATTATGACATAGGCTTAAAATGTTCTCGTCAAATCTTCGATAAACACTTGATAAAAATCCAAGATTTTTATCAAGTGTCGCAATTTTTTTTTTTCAATCGCAGATTTTTTTTTCGGAAATTTTCGCATAAAAAATGAACAGTAATGTACAAATAGTGAAGCAAAAATAAGCTATATTACTAATTTTCTTCGAAATTATCTCTGATTTTTGAAAACAGCTGTAAAAATAAAAAATAGAAAGTCCTCAAATTTGTAACCAACTAACATGCTAAAAGTCTTTAAGTAAATATAAATAAGAAAGATTACGAATTTCTTCAAGCACTTTAAATTGATGGATAATTATCGTTTGAGTTAAATTAGAATTTTCGTATTTAATAATAAGTAAATACAAAATGATATGATACTAAGCAAATGATAATACACTAAATAAATGATATAATACTAAATATATGATACTAAAAAAAATATGATAAAATCTTGTTGAACGTTTACAAAGAAACACATTAATCAATAAAAAAGAATTACATGATCTGAAATTTCCTCTAGTACACGTTCACGAACTAGCTTTTCCACGATGATTTGTCTTCAGGTGACTGATTTTCCACTACCTGCTACATTCATGTAACCTTTTGAACTTGCTGTCAAACTACTGCAAACGAGGAAAAAACACTCGTGATCCTTTTGAGAAAATCATTCGTGAGCAAGAGGTTGCAGACAATAGCTGTTTAATATTCCAAAACAAAGATTGGCTATAAAGAATTTTGAACCCAATTCTTTATGTAACTATAAATATAGAAAATATTTATTTTAATATATTATTCTAAAATGTGGCAAGCAGTGAAATAAAAAAGAAGACATCAGAGGCAGCTTATTATAATGGGCAATTTAGCTGCCTTTAGTATTAATTATTTATTATTATTTTGCGTATTGATATTTTACATAATTCATAAAAACCATTTTTTTTAATGTCACTTTTAATAAGCACGAAGGAAAATAAAATTGTTTGAAGTAAGTTAATTCCGCTTAAATGCTTTTTTAAGAAATGAAATATTAGTTTTCAAATATAAAGTTCTCAACTACTTATAGATTTTTAGTGTTACGATTCATAAGCAAAATAAAAATAGGATAAATTTACCATAAATAAAAAAAATATCAAGATTGTATATTAGATTTTTAAAGATCTTCAATTGTGTACATATTTTAACATTTAATTTGAATATATTTAAAAACATGCTTGGTTTGATTTGTTAAATTATCATCTCCATTCATATATATGAAAATTGTTTTGGAACAGATCTCGTGATTTTGAATCGTGATCAAATGGCAAAAGAGATATTTGAGCTGGCTTCGTATTCTCAAAACTTCCAAGCCACATTACCTTTAAAGCCTTTGATCCAAAAATTCGTCACATTACTCTCTTTTGCTTATTATTATAAACAAGTTATAAATGCTGATGTTATAATATTATTCTAAGGAAATTCTTTACTTTTTTTTCACCAACTCACTATTTCTGGATGAGTAAAATCTTGCCAAATTTTATTTTGCTCGACCGAAGTTATTTTCGAATACATACTTACTATTAATGACAGGTTAAAAATTGCTGCTTTTATAATATTATTCTAAAGAAAGTCTACTTTTTTTCACTTCCCCACTATTTTTGAATGAATAAAACCACAAGACAATTCATTTCGCTCTACCAAAGTTATTTTCGTCTCCTTACTTACTATTAACAACATGTTAAAAAATGCTGCTATTATAATATTATTCTAAAGAAATTCTTTACTTTTTTTCGCTACTCACTTTTTCTGGAAGGGTAAAACCTTGCCACATTTTATTTTGCTCTACCGAAGCTATTTTCGCCTCCTTACTTACTATTAATGACAGGTTAAAAATGCTGTTATTATAATATTATTCTAAAGAAATCCTTTAATTTTTTTTTCCTCTGCTCACAATTTCTGAGGAAGTAAAACCTCATTACATTTTATTTTACTCTGCTGAAGTTATTTTCGCCTTCTTACTTATTAATGACAGGTTAAAAATACTGTTATTATATTATTATTCTACAGAATTTCTTTACTTATTTTCTCTTACTCACTATTTCTAGAGGAGTGAAATCTTGTCACATTTTATTTTGCCCTACCAAAGTTATTTTCGTCTCCTTACTCACTACTTTATTCACTTATTTCTTTACTTTTTTTCTGATTTTTTAATATATTTTTTCAGTTCACGTAATATAAAATATGGCTCATGCAAGTCTCACTTGATGTGCCCTGGAACAATGGAATATAACGGAATCTTTCACAAGAGCTAATTTTTTTCCCCTCGCCACTTTCCGAGAGCAATGATTCGTTCCAAACTCTTTGTAGTCCTTCTTTTGAAAAATTCAATTTCGTAATTTCGAACGTGACTCAGGTGAAGCATCAATGGCATGTCCTTTCCGGATAGCTCACCCTTTAGTCCGTGGCCTTTGTCCATCTGCTACTACAAGGTCATAATAATCAGTAGCAGACCTAAAACAATAGCACGTACAAATGGCCACACGAACACCAAACACCTTGGTGAACATATTTGTTTTCTTTTGCGTTGTTTCCTGTAAACTTGCATTATTCATTCCAGGATAAAGGAACTAAATGACTGAGGTTTCTCTTTTTTTTTTTACTTATGCATTTTATTTTATTGGAAAATTTCAATAGCTTGTACGAAATCCTTTTGTCATTTCGGTGAATTGCTATTTTCTCTTAAACGCCTCAACAAAGGAGCAATTTTGAACAAAATAAGTTTCATGTTTACGTATAATCTTTCAAAATTTCCAAACTACTTTATACAAAAATAAAAAAGAAAAAAATGTTCCATAAACTGTCGCTGTTATATAATTAGAAGTCAATTCTAAAAAAAACCCATATTTTTAGTTATAATGTTGTCGGAAAACATTGCAATGAAAATTGTGGTACAGCATTATTTCAGAATAAACAAATTCGACCAAAACAATTTTGCAATTGATTCAATTTTTCTCGGCTTGAATATGTACACAAAGAATAAGGGCAAAATAATAGGCAAATTAAGCAATTATTTACATATAATGAAATTTTAATATCTTTTAAAGATATTTTCAAGGTAATTCAATTATCAGGGCTATTAAAATTATTCAAATCAAAAGTCAAAATTTTTGAAAAATATTCTTTTAGGACTTCTTTATGTTTTAAAATTCGTTTAAAGATCAAAGTGGTATGTTGACTTACAAGTTAAACAGCTACTGATTATTTAGTTTATTTTTAAAAAGTTTTTCTATTATTTTTAAGTCAAATTTAATTTTTTTGCATGCTCTATACTGAAACTAATTCTCTTTTTCATAATTTTGTGCTTTATTACTACAATATTTTCTATTTTGTGCTTTATTTATTACAATAATTGTTATTTAAAAATCAGTTGTGTCTTTTCTTATATTAAAGATACAAGTGTCTTTGTGTATGTTAGCATTCTACGATCAAGACTGTTTGACATACAACTTGTTAACTTAGCACATGAACTTTGGCAAATGAAAATGTGCACTTCGGAGTGATTTTTTTTTTTTTTTTACATTTAAATTAAAATTAAGCAAAATTTCGGCGTTTTACTGCAATAATTTCAGAAAATATTACAAAATAAGAAAAGATTTTTTAAATCGTCTTCAAATTCGAAAAAAAAATAATTATCTATTTTCGATTCCCAATTCTTATCATCAATTTTTTGAGGTATAAATTTCGTTATATATATAATAATTTTTTAAAAAAATATTTTAAGCAAATTTTTTTTCAATAAGAATAATACGATACCTATGAATCGTGGAAGAGTACCTAAGTTACTGCGAAAAGCATGATAAAATTTGAAGATATATTTTCGTTTTTGCCTCACAATACATTTCACTATCGTTATCAATGGATAAAATAGACAAAAAAAAAAAAAAAACAATGAAAAGGGCAAAATTGCGAAATTAAATTTCTTTCTTTCAGATAAACTATCATTAGCAAAAAGATTTCAGGAAAGCAAACAATATGTTTTCTTAATTATAAGAAAACTTTATAAAAGATTTAGATTTAAATTTAAAAATGTCACATTTTCTATTTTCTGATTTCTATTTCTATAATCAAAAATATCACATATTCTATTTTTTTAGATTAAAGGCTAGAAATAGTTGCCTGTATTCCTTTTTTAGAAATTTCAGGAGAGCTGAAAAAAATAAGGAAATGGATAGTAAAATAAACAGAACAGCAACAGACTTGTAAAGTACAATGGAATAAATACCTGTCAAAATTTGAAGCTTAAAAATATTTTGCTGAAGAAACTATTAAGACCAAGTTACATAAAATATTTAATTGAAAATTTTAGTGACGATTATTCCCAGCGAACAGCTAGAAGCCAAAGGCGGCTAGTAGATAATAAATTCAAATCAAAAATATATGACTTAGGAAGATGGATGGGATGGGATTCAGTTGTTACAATATATTTCATTCAGTTTATCTTAAAATTTGTTATTTAAAAATCGTTTGCACAAAGATTAAATAAAAATAACAAAAGAAAATTCCTGGTTTTAGCAAGTGATAGGAAAAGCAGGTGCAAAATGCATTGTTTAAGGGCCAGCCGTATTGAGGAACAATTTATAAAGAGAACTTGAAATCCTCAAAATAAAGATTTATTCCTGACTATGTAAATGCCCACAATTTTGCCATAAATTTTTGTTGTTATTTTTAAATTAATGCGCAAGTATTCCAACTAATTAACTAGTTTAAAGAAGAAAAATTTGAAATATTATTCACTCAATTTTTTTTCTGTTAATCAACAACTACTGATAAATTAAATGTTTAAGTAAACGTTTTTAAATTAACTGAAATTTTTATCAAATTTTAATTTGACTAGTTTTAATTGAATCAAATTATTGCCATTTAAAAAAAATTTAAAGTTTTCCTCTTTAAAAATTTATTATTTTGAAGAAAGCCAAATATGATTTTTTCTCAAACAGTTCGTTTAAAAAAGAAAATCGCTTTTCTATTTTCATTACTTAGAATGTTATTTTAAAATTTCAGAAAATTGTCGTTTTTATAAAAAGTAATTGACTTATTTTTTTTAAAACATTTAAATTTGGAAGAAATTTTCTATTTATATATCATACAACTGCTTATTTGTCTTACTTTCTTCCTATAAATGTTATATTTACAAAAATTTTGTATACATACTCCAGAGAAATGTATGCAATTCATCTGTTAAATTCTAAAATATTTATTACTAACTATAAGTGCATTCAATATGAGAAAAAAATATGAAAACCTTTCTCTAAATTAATTTTTTGTTTGTTTTTATTATTAAGGATCTTAAATTTTGTTTTTATTTATAATCTAATTGATCTGTTATTTTCTTTCTGAATTACGATATTTATTATTTATATTTCAAGTATATTCAAAACAGTAGTTATTCGTAAACGATAAACCACTACACTAGTTTTAGGATGGAATAAAATGTGCCAATTATTTAAATGAAATAAAAAAATAATTTGTTTTAAACAATGGTTTTACAAATTTATGGGTTCTTATCTTCTTAACATTAAATATTCGGTGACATTTAGAAAAGTTATTAAATTGTTTTATTCTTTTCATATTAGTGAAATTCTAGAAAAAGGTATTCTATGCCTTGTAAGAATAGATAACCCTTTATTATTTTCTTTTTATTAACTTATATTTCATAATTCTTATAATAAAGGAAATTAAATACAATTTCGTTTATTTGCTTTTAATAGAATGATTGAAAAATTGTTTATCATCCTGTTATAAGGAATAAATTTCTTGATATTTATCAACTCCTTGGTATAAATAAATTTCTTTCCTGATACAAAATACAGCAACAGTCAACATTTTATCGCCTTTGACAAACAATCTAGCTGGCCTAATAAAACCCAGAAAAATCTGATTGCGCCACACAATAGCATTGTTATCCAATAATTAATGTTCGTTCCAAACGCACTTTTAGGTACGCAAATTATACACATATAAAAAAAAAGACGTGAAGAGCGTACAAAATGATGAATTCATTTCACTTCCAATGTGACATGCAACATTGTTTATCATCTACGTTTATAGTGACTTTTGCCGGTTTATAGTGACTACCTTTACTTTTGTTGAGAATTTAACGACATCATGCAATGTCGTACACGAAATTTAGTCTTACATAAATATCTAACACATACAACATAATTAAAATCGTCAGATAAGATAATGTTCCCACGTCTTTGTCACTCGTTTGTTTACTTTAATTAAAATTTTCCGCTTTAATGCGCATGTGGATTGCTTTCATAAGTGCTTATCTTCGCTCGGCTTTTTTTTTTTTTCAAGTAGGAACGAGTTTTGGGATAGAAATAAACTGCTTGCATCTGAGAACGTTCGGAATCCTTTGTCGGTATAATAACAGATCTAATTTTGTAAGTTAGTGTGCGCTTGTATGACGATGGCAACATATTGTTCGCTGCTATTGATGTTAGAAGACACTTTCAATGAAAGATGAAAAGTTATTTTATTCGATGATTTTTTATGGTAACCACTTACCCTAGTTTTAGACTTCATTCTGTTATTTTGATTTCAGTATGCTTATTCTTGATATAGTTATATAAATGTTAAATTGTGCTCAGCTTTAAAATCAGTTGTTAACATTTATCTTTATTAATTCAAAATGTCTGAATCTTACATAAAAAATGTCTATCACAGTTTCCAAAATATTAAATTTACATTCATAAGATTAATGTTTACAACTTAATATG
>JAPMOR010087184.1:263882-312213 GCA_026543865.1 Argiope aurantia
CATTCGTATTGCTGAAACATAATTCTAATACCATTCGTATTGCTGAAACATAATATCATTCATATAACTGAAACATAGTTCTAATATCATTCGTATTGCTGAAAAATAAAAGCAATGATATGAAAAATTAAAACGGGTAACAAAAAAAAATTGATTTATCAAAGCGTGACAAACGTCACTTTCCATTGTCGAGTCTTCATTCGAGGACGAGTAAATTTGGGGTTTCGTACGTTGTTCTCATCGTTCATTGACTTCTGTTCCGATACAGACGAAGTTCGAAAGAACGAAAACAACAAAGAAAAAGTAAGAGAAAGAACGAAACGAAGGGGTGAAGTTTTCTCCCTTATGTAGTGGAAGCTGAAATTCCTGCTATTACCTATCAGAGTCGCTAGCTACTTACCTGCTGAACCTGCCTAATCCGTCGTCTCAGTTGACCTGTCGGCCATATTTCTTTTTAGCTGCGGAATACGGCAACGGCGGATGAGGAAGTCTGCACGCACAAATTAAGAATCTCATGAACTGTGGAGAATGCTCCGAGTTGCCATTGTTTGAAAGTGGCAATTGGACGATTAGAAATTTGCGGAATCGTGAAATTGATGGCCAGGCATTAATGCTGATGAGTAATATATGCAAATCAGAAGTTAATTTAGCAATTTTTTTTCTTGTGTTAGTGAGGTTAAGTTACGGATGATTTTCAATTACCATAGTCTTCAATTTTTCCATTTTGAAGCCAATTGATTATAATTTAACGAATTTAATTTTATATACCAAACTGTTAGTTCCAGATGAAAATATATAGACATCTTTATAATTGTAAACAAATAGATAAAAATAGTAACTGAAAATTAGTTCTGAAACTGAATTAGAATGTAAAACAAAGATAGTTTTGAAGTGGATTAATTATAATTTAATGAATTACATAATTTTGTCTATCAAACTGTTAATCCCACAAAAACAAAAAAAAATGCCATGAGATATTTAGACGTTTTTATAATTGCAAGTAAATAGATGAAAATAGTAACTCAAATTTAGTTCTGAACTGAATCAGAATGTAAAAAGAAGATAGTTTTGAAGCTTATTGATTATAATTTCACTAATTACGTAAATGTGTTTATCAAACTGCTAATGACACAAAAGAATGCCTGAAGTATTTAGACACCTTTATTAATGGAAAAAAAAACTGGTAAAAATAGTAACTCAAAATTAGTTCTGAAACTGACTAAGAATGTAAGACAAAGATAATTTGTCATACTTTCTTAATATTAAATCATTTACAAGGGTGAAAAAAAAACCTAATTACTGATACCTAATTATTTACCTAATAAAATGCCAGCCTAATAAATAACAAAAAAATATTTTAGAAAAAAAAATCTAAACTTTTAAAGTATGTCAAAAAAAATGCATTCAGTAATCTAACATATCGGATAATATTATAACCTCTCTTAAGTATTAAACAAGTAGAGCATGGATTTCTGTAATTTCAGGTGCTTAATACTTAGGCAGCATCAATTGCAATTAGATATTCTATTCTGAAATCGTTTCTAAGCTATATTAAAAAAACATTTAAAAGAATAATCTTTCTACATATTACGATACTTTTTAAGGCAGTGTATCCAATAACTATGAATATTGTAGGCTATTGAACTCTTGTTATGCACACGAAACCGCATTCTCATTTTATTAAGCCTTTTTTGAATTTATGCAATTTATTTGAGGTCTTAAATATTTTTGCAATAATTTTAATAATGTTTATACAAGGTTCTGAAAGTTTAAAAAGCAAATATATTAAAGACATTGACAATATATTTTTAAATATTGAACAAATATTCTTAAATGTCAGTTGAAATTTGCAGTCATATCACGTACTCTTAATCATTTTACATGACAAATTTTAAAGATCAAATTCTTTAATATATTACATATATATAAAAAAAATCCGTTTTAAATGCTTTGTATTCATCTGTAAGATTAATAGATGCCGTTCTATAGAACGGTTCTGTTGCTCAGAGGTTCTTCAGGGAAGCGGAAAAAAATTCCAAAAATACATGGGAAAATGACAAAGCCCGTAAAACATTAAATTCTATTAACATGGCATCATTAAATTTCTTATTCTAAAAAGATTTCCATTAAGCCTTTTTTCCCAACGTAGATGTGCGTTTATCTACAGAAAATTGCTGTGAACTTTTCACATTTCAATAGGATTAAGTAAAAACTTACTGTCTAGGCCATAGTCTAATGCTTGTAACGAATTACGTTTGTAGCATGCATATTCAGTATATTACTTAAATAATAAATTTATTCATTTCATGGCATATCAATATTGATTCTAAATTAATGGAATATATTGGAATTACTGGTATTTTTAATTTTCAAAGTTATATTTTTGTGGTTATTAAAAAAAATTTCCCCCCAAAAAATATACTTTTTGTACGCAAATTTCGTAACTTTAATTTCGGATTATATATTCGGGCCATTTAATTGTGAAATAAATAATATTTCATTATTTTAAATTTCATAATTGATATATATTAGTATTCTAAGAAGAATGTGGTCTATCAATATATTGGTTCAGTTTAGTAATGTAAGCCTTGTCAGCAACTTATTGTGGAATTTTACCTGAATTTTATTTTATTAAAAGGAAATGGCCAAACCCATTAAAATAATGGTATTTGTATGAGATAATTTTTCTAATTAACTCAATCCTTGAAAATTCTTTGTAGCATAAAATCTCTAAATAATTCGACAAGCGAACGAATTCGAAATGTATATTGGATGTTATTATATATTCATATGACTGTAAGACAAAGACAAATAAGACTTTGCCTTTGGTGAAAAAATATAAATATATTTATTGCTCTAAGAAAAATAGATAAACATAAATTCCACTTTTTATAATAATAATACATAATTGATAAAGATTAAAGTGAATTGAATAACATTTCAAGTAACGGCTTATAGCGCATATTATGGAAATAGTCATAACATATTTTTCAATAAGTTCTTATCCCAGCAAATATTGTAATATACATTTATCTAGAGAGTATCTATTAAATCTGAAATCAATACTTGAATAATTTTGGTTAAAAAGACTTATGGAATTCAAAGCTTCTTGTTAAAATTAATGTTAAGGATAATAAGAAGGATAAGAAAAGAGATTTGTATGGATTTCTTCTTAAAATGATTCCTGCAATTTTAGTAAGGAAATACATGCTTTTCAAAGATAATGTTTAATTTCACAGTCGTCAGAAAATAAAATAAAATCTACCAACATATTAAAAATACATTGGTAGATTTACATATATCAGCATTAAATAAGATTTTTTTTAATTCTTCGATTGATTTTATCCCAATTGATTTCAAACTACATAACAACAAAACAAAACAAAAAAAAGACTTGGAGATGAAAATGTATATTCCTTTTCACTTTAAACCTTATTTTTTATTTTATTCCGTTATTTATTTATTGAATTAGTATAACAAAAATGCAATTTGTAGATTAAATCAGTTTTTTTAAACGAAATTTGAGTTTGTTGAAGATTAATTTTTTTAAATTGCAGCTACTGTATGTTTTTCCCATTATTTCACACCAAAATCATCGCACATCATGTACTTTCACAAATGTTTAATTAAAAACATGTAGACAATAATTCAATATTAAGTAAATTTATTAATAAACAAGACTGGAAAATATTTTATATTCTACTATCATGCAGTTTTTTTTAAATTGTTTTTCGATTTGTACTAATTTTGCTGTACATCTATAACGATCAGTATACTTGGTATTTCAATTGATAAATGTTTGAGAACATTCCATAGTATAGAGAATTGTTTTACTCCATGCTGGTTCTCATTCCTTTTGCTTTTTGGAAAAGGAATGTATTGGAAGTATTTGACGTCTATTCCACGTCAAATACTTGAAACATTTGAGACTGCAAGAAAAAAATCACTGGCTTATGTATATTAAATATCTACAATACAGTGTAACGAAGTAATAACCATCTATTGACCTAAAGCAACTTCGTTATAAAGTCTCAACATTGGAATCGGAGGATAGAAGGCTAGACATGCAATTCATTGAGAATTAATCATGTGTGAGTTTAGTTTAGTTATACTGACTTCCCGCTTTAAAGCCACACTAGGGCTATTTTAGGATGGCCCTCGTAATTTTGATTCGCGATCAGATGACGAAAGCGATATCTGAGCTGGCACCCATCTCTCCAATTTTCGACACGACATCATTGGGAGGACGTTTAGCCCCGTCGGATTTAGCTTGCTCCAGACCCGCTTATATGACGGCTCTTTGGTGGAATAGAGTCTCGAATCTGAAACCCTCCGGTTTCGAAGCCGAGACTTTACCACCAGGCCACCTTCGCCCTAACAATGTATGAGAACCTACTGCAGGTCAGATATACTATCATCCTCAGGTTGAAGTGGTTCCAAAGTTCCAAAAATGGAATTGCTAGTAGTATTTTAGGAGAATTCTCTTCATCAATAATTACAATTCAAAATTATGTGGCAAGTGCCTAAATAACTATCATATAACTCTTAATGGGTCATATACTACCTAATAGCCAATTGTAAAATAGATTTTGTCAAAAACAAACAAACAAATAAACAATAAGTTCTTTCTTTTGACGAAATATAAAAATACTTAATGCTGATCTTTTGTCAAATTATCAAAATCATGCACCTATATTGGCCACTGAAAAAAAAAAAAAAAAACGTAAATGAAACGTCGTAACGGAATTATATACATTTCCATTTGAAATTAATACCAAATAAGATTTTTATGAATCTACATAATCTCATTATTTTAAGAGGAAAAGTACCACAAGATAAAAAGAGATTCAATTATTTTAAATGCACATTTTATTAACATTAAGATTTCAGTGCATAGTCTGGCAGTTTTCAGACCGCAAAGCCCATATTTTTCCTCGCCATAACTGCCAAAGAAATCCAGATATGCATAATAGATTTCCTCGTTATCCCTTTCGGTACAATTCAGCAGAAGGCAATTTGTCGAGAGACACCTCTGTAAGCTAGTGTTAATGGATTGAAGAAAGTGGGAAGTGAAAGACGGAAACGCAGAATGCGTCAAAAAATAACAATTTGGAAAGGATTCGGTTCATACATGGCTTCGTTCCTAAGCAACCGTTGAGTGAGCACCATACGAGCGGGAAGCGATGCAGGAAATATGACCGCAAAAATAACCATGCCGTATGTAGAACTAAATGTTCCAGAGTTATCTGGGATGTTATATATGGTAGATAAGTTTGACAACTGAAAATAAGATATAAATAAGTATTACAGTGACATTTTGATATTTTATTTCTGTTTTTGATATCTTTGAAGATTGAAATTTGGGTATTTAAATGTTAAGCACGAATGATAACATTTAAGTTATCGTTTGCACTATCATATATCAGAGAACATATCAGAAAAGTACTGCTTGTGATTTTTATTTATTTATTAGATATTGTTATTTGTTATTGTTACAGAATAGTTTTAAAAAAAAATTGAAATCCGTTATATAGAATTTTAAGCAGCAAGCAGTTCCTTTATCTTTTTATATAGAATTCCAAATAGGAATTTCCATTTTGAATCCTTTGTAGGATTCCAAATAGTTCATTTTCAACTAAGGTCTTTTATTTTTGTAAAACAGCTAAAGTGAATAAAAAAAAAAAGAATATTGAAATTTCAAAAAGTTGCTTTCGCGGCTGAATGAGAAATGTTTTCTAGACTTAATTAGACAGACAGGACCTACGGCATACATATTCTTGCTCTTATCAATACATCAGTTAAAAAATGCCTTGTGCAATAATTGTGTTTTCTTATTATTTTTCTGATAATAAGGAACAAGAACTAAACTTCATGTATCTTGAGTTACTGTACATAAAATCTAGGATCACAAAAGAGGAAGAAACATCGAATCAGATAGTTCTATCACATTTTTTTTTCGTTTTTCTAATAGATGATATCCGAACAAACGAAAATAATTGTCTGTTTTATTCTAAACAAATCGCTGTTGTATTCTAAATGTAATATTCTAAAATAAAAAAAAGATCAAACTATTTTAAACAAAGTAAATCGAGAAAAATTAAGATTCGTTGTTTTATGAAATAGTATTCTTTGTAATTTTTCTAATTAGCTAGATATTTTGTATAAAGTAAAGCTAATTCTGTTTTATCCTTTTGTGAATTTTTTTCTTTGTATAAAAGATGTACATGTACATCTGCACGTAAAACATTAGAATAATTTGCGTAAAAAAAAACGTTTAATAAAAGCTTTCCTTTATTTATTTGATCGTACCCAGGAAAGATATTAAATCAATTTTGGTGATTATACTTATTCATATACAGTGGTGGCCAAAATTGTGGACACTTTTGAAAATTTTAATGTTTTCTAAATTTGTATACTTATAGAAAATGTAAGGTTTTACAAAATGGAATTACTTACGTATCATTTTAATGGGAATTTAATGCTGATTTCAATACCAAAAGCAAAATTTAATTATTTGCAATACAAAAAAAGGTAATAATTATCAAGACACATTAGATGCTGATGATTACTGTGAGTTATTAGTGCTTAGTAAAGTAGCGTTTATTTTTTATTACAGCTTCACACTGATGTTTCATTGAGCTGACGACAGTTTTAAGCTCTTTCGTTATTTCTTGATGTCAGGAAACAATTACAGCCACAATTAATTCTCTTTTATTCTTTTTTTATTTGATGAACGCTTCATATATATAAGAGTTTTCAAACGGTGTCATAAGTTCTCAATAATTTTGAGTTTAAGACTGTTTCCTGGCCATGATAACAATTCAATGCTCTTTGTACTAAATCACGCTTTCGATATTTTTGTTGTGTGACAAGGAGCTGAATACTGCTGAAAAATAAATTATGTTTTGTTGGGAAAGAGATCACTGATGGAAGCTGTAAGTTTTGGCTCTAGAATAGTGTCAATTATATTTCTTGCATTTAATGTCACATCGATAAAATGAAAGAGACCAATACCATCTGCTGACATGCATGACCACATTATTACACTAGGTTCTTCATAGTTGCCTGAATGCAGCCAGGATGTAGCTCTTCGCCTATTCTAAGTCTTACCTATTTTCGCCATCACTTCCAAATAACAATATCTTTGTTTCATCATTCCGTGTAACTTGTAACCGCTGATCATCTGGCTTATTATTGTGTTCTTTATCTCACTGTAATATTTTTATATACTGCTGTAATTTTTTTCTTTGAATTCTACCTCTTAGTTTAACATCTAATAATCTTCTCCAGATTTTTCTTGGACTGACATAAATGCCAGCATCATTCAATTCACTTCTGGTGGCCACTGATGACATTCTTTGATCAGGGAGACAGACACTTTATCCTTCTGTCATGAACAGATGTAGTGTACCTTTTTCCGCCATTTCCTGCTTTGTTTTTTATGGAATTTGTCTCCTAGTATCGTAAACAAAACTTTTAGACGCCATATGTAGTTACTGAACCACGCACCTGTTTTGCAATTTCAGCATTGGAAAGACCATATTCATGTAACACAATAATCTTAGTTCTCTTTCTAAGTGTGCAATCTATTCTTTTATTTGATGACATTGATTCATGACTAAATATTAGAAATATTTACAACAATTCGTACTAAATATTAAAAAGCTTAGCAAAATTTCTTACTTGTGATTTGATTACAGTTTTCCTCTATAGAAAAAAGCACAATAATGACCTGTTCCAACTTTAAACATGATGTCATCTTCTTCTGGCAGTTATTAACATTTTATTGGTTCCCAGAATAAGAACAGCGATTGGTCAGGAAAGTTAGAAAATACAATCCACTTCATCACTGTGTTTGTTATTCAGATTAAAGTAAGAATAACTTTTTTGTATTGAAAATTTTTGAATTTGGCTTTTTGTATTGGAATCGGCATTAAACTCTCTTTAAAATGAAGTGCAAGAGTTTGCATTTTGTGAAATGTAGCATTTTTCATAAGCATACAAAGTTAGAAAACATAACGATTTTCAAAAGTGTCCACAATTTCGGCCACCACTGTATTATTTCCAAATATCTTATGTTCCAAATAAATACAATACATCGAATTCCAATATTAATAAAATTCTAAAAATCAAAGAAATAAGAGGACAATCAAATATCGCAAAATAAAAGCTTTTCATCATGTGAGAACATGTTTGAAAATAAAGTTTGTAAAATATAAAAGATGTTGTCCTTATAAAAGATAAAAGAGTAATATATAAAGATTGTGGATTGTTGAGGATTGTCTTCTGAGCAATTGGAGATACAGAAAATGTTATATGTCAGAAAAATTTCCAAATTCAAAACATTTGAATTTAACTTTTGAGTTGCCACCAACTACTTTTAACTCTAATTATATTATTAAAAATATCTCCGGAAAGAGATTATGGTATACAAATCAATCTACTTTTTTCAAAATATGTTTTAAAAACTCAATTTTCAGCAATAAAATTTTAAATTACAAAATAAAAATGCTGTCTCTCTCTCTCTCTCACACACACACACAGAAACACACACACACACACACACACATATATATATATATAATATGCATATATATCGAATATTAGTTTTCGATATATATGCATATTATATAAATATGAATGCCAATTATTTGCTATGGCATTCATATTTATTCATGATTCGTCATCGTTATTTCGAACATGTTTTCGTATTTTATTTGTTGCCAATCAAGGTCAATTAATTATAAAATATCTGCATAAATAATAATTTGTGTCGAAATATCCACCAGTGATTTTCTTGTGTAGAAGTATACGGGGAAAGAATATTGTGGAAAGTTTTTTCTCAGTTTTTAAAACTTTTTTCTTCCCAAATAGAAAAGAAAGAACCCTAATAATCTGAATGAAAAATCTAATTTCAATTTTGTTATTTCCCATGATTTGTGGTTTTAATTCCGTGCTGACTTCCAGTTCTCATGATGATGTTATGTGCAAAACTTCCAGATGTTGAAAGGACTTTTTTTTTCTTTTAAAGCGGTGAAGGCCTTTGTAGGTTAATGGAATGTATCGATGACCCTGCTGTTGGTAGATATGAAATAACTGAAGAATTTCAAAATCTCTTAACGGAAGTCACGTTTTATGATCTATGGATGAAATTATCTTTTTAAATAGGAGGTAGCAGTAGAAAGGCTGAATTTTAAAACACCACAGAGTTATATCAGTATAACTCCGCGGCATATTATCATCTGTGAATGAAATTATCTGACTTATAAATAGGATATAGTAGTAGAAAGGCAGAATTTTCAAGCGCTACAGAGATATATCTGTATATTTATTCATAGAAAGATGAAAGAATTTTAAAATGAAAGCTTATTATCTGCAATTTATAAAGAATAATTAGAAATCTCCTGCACAGAGTGAGAGTGCTTAGTTACTTGAAAATAAAACTTCTGATAACCTCTGGATTTATTCTGTGAGGTTCGCAATGCTTTCTCACTTGCACATTTCTAAATGGCAATCACTTTTTCAGACTTATTTATACGCAATTTCACTAAAATTTAAATTCACATTATGCGAGCAAATAACCATTGTATTTGTAAAATTCGTCACATCTAATGTGCGTTGCCTGAAAAATCTAGAAATCCATCTATACAAATTACCACTGAATATATTCACTAAAGCAAATAGCCAAGTTTTTTTCCTTTCTTTTCCTTCTTCATGAAATCATCCTACACTTCCATTTTCTTCTTCCAAATGTTATTTCTTTAATAACAGAATCTTCAGTTTCAAATGTTTCTCAACTAAACAAACTTGATGGCCTTGGTCCTATTCGCTTGCATAACGCAGTCGAAAATTCAATGTTAGACATTATAAATTTTTTATTTGAATCGACAGGCATTTTCTGTAAATCTTATTTAGATTCCAAGCATCACAAAATTTAAATGATAATGTCCAATTTTTAATTTCTGATCAAGAGATTGCTATTTAGAATATTTTTTGGATACTATGTTGTCTTAATTTAATAAAAACTTCCAAAGAAAAAAAAATGATGGAGATTCGAGTTACTTGGCCGAAGCATCATAGCATGAAAATTCTTTCTACTACTCTATCCCATTTTTAAAAATTTTCTTTTCATTATAAAGTAGATATATTGTACGCACAACAAAATAAGTGTAAAATCTCAACAACGGGCTTAAATATAAATCTAGTAATTAACAATAAAAAGAATTATTATAAAATAATCTTAAAAATATTTTTAAAAATTCATTCAAATTAGAGAAAAATTGTGCAGAAATAAGATTAGTATAATTGAGAACCTTCTTTATATATATATATTCGATTCAACTATAGTTGGATTAGTCTTTTAGTCCTTTAAACCTAAAAATATAACTAATTTAAAAAAATAATATTAGATAAATTTAATTTCTGCATTTTTATTTGGCATCTATCGTTATCAAAATATTGTCTGAAGTAAATACAACAAATGAATAATTTTTTTAAAAAAAATTAATGATTTTTTTTTTGTATTTACTATTTTTGTATTTTGTACTTACTAAAATAATATAGGTGTTTTAAGGATTTTTTCCATCATAATGAGTTTCTTAATCATTAACCTTCGTAGTTACAGTATACTTCATGGTGCATGGAAATTAAAACAGAAAAAAGAAATGAAGACTCTTCATGCTAAAAATATTCTTGATACGTAGTAGTGATGGATTCGTATTATGAAACAAATTTTATGAATTAACTGGGTTTTTTTTTTTCCTTTTACTTAGTACTTTTATAGTACTGTTTAGGAGTCATACTTCGATGTGCTTCCTTTTACCATGGGCAATGAAGGTTTGTCTTTTATGTTCGTGCAAAATAATATTGTCTCGAACAAAATAATGCCAATAACTTAACTCAGTCATTGAGGTTTATTTAAATACACTGGTGTGCAAAACTTAAGCAATAATGCAAATTTTAAGCAGATAGCCATGAAATTGCAGAAAAGGAGTTCTTGCGATCAGTACAATGAACACGTAATTCAAGAGAAAGGTCATGCGTATGCAAATATCAGGAACAAAACGTCACAGGCGACGTGAGCGTACGCAAAACACGTGCGGAAGGCGCGCGCAGCTCAACACTACAATAAAAGGAAGGGCAGAGACGCAATTAAAGACATTCGCTGCAAGTGCACGTTAGTTAATTCGTGAAATATGGCTAGCAGAAATCACCTGGACGATTTCACATGTGGAAGAATGATCGGAAAGCTGGAGGTGGGGCGTAGTGTGACCAATGTAGCTGAAGAGTTCGGAATCAACAAAAGTATCGTTTCGCGCACTTGGAAAGCCTTCCTAACCACAGGTACAGCTGTGAGAAAGGTTGGTGGTGGCCGTCCCAGGAAAACAACTGCAGTGGATGACCGACATATCGTCCTGCAGGAGAAAAGAACCCGAAACCAGTCAGCAAGCGCCATTACTCAGCAACTGTGTGCAGCAACGGGGCGCCAAGTGTCGCGTTTTACTGTGTCCAGACGCCTTCACAAAGGTGGCCTATTCGCCAGCCGTCCTGAACGCTGCATCCCTTTGACAGTTTCCCACCGGCGGCACCGTTTAGAGTGGTGCAGGGAGCACAAAAACTGGACATCTCATCAATGGAGTCGTGTCCTCTTTAGAGATGAGAGTCGTTTTAGTGCCACAAGCGATTCCTAACGCCAGTTGATTTGGAGAGAGGTCGGGACATGGTTTCATCCCAGTAACATCACGGAAAGAGACCGTTTCGGTGGTCCTGGAGTTGTCGTCTGGGGAGGCATTATGATGAACGGGCGGACTGAGCTCCACGTTTTCGACAGAGGTTCTGTAACTGGAGATCGCTATTGTCAGGAGGTGATCCTTCCCCATGTGCGTCTGTTCCGAGGTGCCATTGGATCAGATTTCGTTTTTATGGATGACAATGCACGGCCACACACAAAGGACTCATGCTGTTAAGGAGCTCCTGGAAAGTGAAGATATCACTCGGATGGATTGGCCGGCGTGCTCCCCTGATTTAAATCCGATAGAACATGTGTGGGATGCTTTGGGGAGACGCCTTGCGGCACGATTACATCCTCCTGGGAACACCCGACAACTTAAACAGATGCTGATTGAGGAATGGGCACTCTTACCTCAAGAACTGTTGGACAATCTGGTGCTGAGTATGGGGAGACGGTGCGAAGCAACCATTGCAGTAAGGGGAGAGCATATCCCATACTAAGGAACATCTGCTTGCTGTTCTTCCACTTGGACAGACAATCATGTGTAACGATACTATGAGTTCAATAAAGCCCTTTTTTTTTATTCCATACTGTATGCATTGTATTCATTTCTGCGCAATTATGCTTTCGTCATTCTTTCAGAACAAAATGATGTATCTCATTTCTGAATTTCATGTCTCTCAGATGATTTCTCGTGAAGTTATGGCAAAAAACATACCTGTTGCTTAAATTTTGCACACCAGTGTAGTAATAGAAATAAACAAAATTAATTCTATATTTTTTTAGTATTTAATATTATTTTTCTTTGTTGATAACTGTCTGATTTGTTTGGTATTCGTCTGAGTAACGGTATTTGGTATTTGTAACTAACGAAATTTCATTGCGAGGCCTTCCTTTCTTACTATTTCCTAGGATCTTATAAATGACTTAGTGAAACGGAAGGTGAGTTATTAAGTTAAAAAAATTATTCTACTAAAAATATGAATTAAATTAACACATAACTTTGTTACTGCGTTAATCGTGAGCTCAGGCAACCGTTTGCTCATCATGACAATAATTCTGCAAGTAAGATATTCTGTTTTGGAAGATAAAACAAAATTTTGACTTTTAGACCAGAAAACAAATCTACATACAAAGTATGCTTCCAGGAATTGAAAGAACCTCAGACTTTTGAGTTATGTCATTTCCAACAGCAATATTTCTAATCTCAGATGCACGTGTAGTATTCACGATGGACTAATAGATGTTTTTGTTCTCGATTTACTTCATTGTTCTTCATTCTGATGAACTATCTGTTTTTCGGGCCATTTCTCATTGATGAATGCCAGATAGGGGAATATCACAAGCGAAATCCCTGATAACTCTCTCGGCACACGTTTCTCGGAAATGATGCGTGTCCAAGCCGCGAGATTGCTTTTCGCATCCTTGATTTTACGTCCAAATGTCACAATTGCGAACATTCTGTCATAAATAATTTTTTCTCGGGTGAAGATCAAAAGTGAAGAACGTCCTCACACCGTTCACAAAACGACACATCGTTAGTGGGAAACTTTGAAGATAGAGGAGCCATAATTTTAAAGTAATACGACTGCTCACAATTTAAGAAATACTATAATAATATAAATTATATCAATATCAAAATAAGAAAAATGATAAAGAGTATTGCTTTAATTCATTTTAATTAATCCGTTAACTGAAACGCATTTTCTTGGGGTAGTATACGATTATCAATGCCATTTTCATTTTAAAGAGTAATTCTAAATTGCCATTAGAAGATTGATTTTTAAATTTATGTTTATTCTAATCCAGGTGAGAAATCTATCGTTTGCATAAAATATGCACTCTATTCTAATCTGGCTCAATAGCTAATTTCTAAACTGTTCATTTTAATTAACCTGTTAACTGAAATGCATTTTCTTGGGGTAGTATACGATTATCAATGCCATTTTTATTTTAAAGCGTAATTCTAAATTGCCATTAGAAGATTGATTTTTAAATTTATGTTTAATCTAATCCAGGTGAGAAATCTATCGTTTGCATAAAATATGTACTCTATTCTAATCTGGCTCAATAGCTAATTTCTAAACTGTTAGAGGTAGATATATACGAATACTTTCAACTAGAAACCATGTTTTAAATTATGTAAGGGATTATTTTTTATGCTGTTTGAGGCAATAAATGTAATACCAAAAAATTTCAAAATCCAAATTTTCGTATAATTTACTATAAATATTATTTTGTAAAATATTCGCGATATACTAACATTTTAAACAAAAAGAAAGCCCCATTCTTCTGCAATTAAAGTTCGCCAAGTTCCGACGCTTAGAATATCATTATGTTAGATAATTTTAGCATTCGCCGTAAGGAAAATCGTCCATTTAATTTCCTCGGGGGGGGGGCAGTTGTCTGGTCTAAAAATAATTTCAAAAATTCATAACTGTCAGTTTTGATTGAGGAGTGGAGCTTTTTTTTTATTAAAATGTCATTGATCAAGAATATTTTACTAAATATTTGTAATACAATTGAGAATTGTAATTTTTTTTTACATATATATATTTTTTAACGATGCATATATTGTCTGAAGCAACAACAACAACAAAAATCCTTATTTAAAGCATTTTTCCAATTATAAGAGTATACCAATTTCTGAAAGTTTAAAATTTAGATTTTAGCTTATGTTTAGAGTGGACATCTTGCATAACCTAAAGCCATCAAGAACGCAGACCAAATAAATAAGTTTTGTTGCCAGAGAGGCTGACCATGAACTGTTTCTAGAGCGGAATATATTTCATAAATAAAAAGGGCATTTCTTTGGCATCTGCCAAAACACAATCGGTAGAATCAGCCTTAGTTTAAAATTTCATCATATCTATGGAAGAAATGACAAAGCGTAATATGAATAAAAGCGTTAAAAAATTTCGTAAATCGAACAGTGATAGATTTATTTTCATTGTTAATTGTTGAATTAATTGGCATCACAGCAGTATTTAGATACATAATAAATAAACACGCATCAATTTTGTTTCAGAAAAAATTTTAACTTCCCAAAAAGCAAATTAATTCGCCAAGCAATAGTAACCTTTCCTATTTCTAGGTGATAGTAAAGTATTTTATTTGTTCAAACATTGATTTTCTTTTAAATATTTAAAAGAAAGACGAATAATCGAATTAAGGTATTTAGAATTATTGTTGTCACATCTTTAAGAAATTATCTTCTAAAAATAAATTTTAAGAAAGAGCTATTTTAAAAAAGATTGTGGTAATATTTAAAAAATAATATGCTCCAAAATAATAAATGAATTTTAATTAATTTCACTTGCAAAGAATTAATATAGAATCAAAATTTATAACAAATCTGGAAACTAATGTACAATTTTTAATAATCCTCTTTAGGCACAGGATATTGTACAATATCTTCAAAATACTTTTCGATATTCTGAATACCGAATAATATCGTAAAGATATCATAAAACAGTATTTTTGGGAATTTTGTGCTAATAGTTAGTCGATAGGGTTCTTTTTTTTCAGATTGCATAACTGTATCATTAGAACAAAAATACCCTATCTCCTTAGAATATAATATGAACATCGTACATTTTAGGACATTTCTGTATTTTAAAAGGCAATATAAAATGTAAAAATACTTTTTTTTTCTCATGATTCTAAGGTTCTTTTGCCCACTATTAATTTTTTAAAGTACTTGGTATAAGATGTTCAATGTTTTTTTTAAATAATTTTATATCGACCCAAATAAAGATAAATCCCAGACATAAACATACATATTTGCATGTGCTCTAATCTTTATTTGTAACATTCAATAACTTTTGATATTTTGTGAATTTTCGAGGTTTGTTCAGATGGAGATATTGACATACACCAAATGAATGCTACCAATTGATTTTCTGCATTTTTTATAATGAACAAACAAACAAAAGTACAAACGAACATTGCACTTCATTATAACTTTATCAACTATAATTTAATTGTAATTGCTGGTTGTCACTTATTTGCGACATTTCTTGGTTATTATTATCATTACAAAATTGGATAAAACCGTGTAAAATCAGCCGCATCATGCTTTTAAAAACAATTATGTATTTTTCTGTAAAATATATTAAGAATCTCTTCAAAAATAACCACTACAAACATATTCATTTTAAGAAATGTATATATTTTCATTATAATCAAATATTCCTCAGACAAACCGTTATAATTTCACGAATGAATTAAAAACAGTAACTGTAGACTAAAACTAAACAAGATTCTAAAAAGAAATAAATATTTTTTTCAAAAAAAATTTATATACAGCTTATATAAGAATATCTACACCTTATCAATTTACATTATTTTCATATAATATAAAAATTCAAAAACTAGTTATATTTTAGCTCTGTATAATTTTGCTTGAATTAAAATACAGTGATTAATAATGTTTTTTTTTCTTTTAGGAAGAACGATTATATCCTGAAGCATACGAGTATCAAAATCTGGTGCTTTTGCCATAAAGAGAGAATATTCGCCATGAACTGCAAGTCCACATGTTCTGTGACATCTAACTTCAGTGACTGTTATTGAAGCTTAATCATTTGTTAAAAAACAAGAGATATGAAATAGGATAGAGTTATGAATTACGCTTTGTGTACAACATTCAGTCATCGTTTAAAATTGACTACTTGAAAAAAATCAAATGACTATATGTTTTACAGAAAGCCAAATTTGTTTTTTCAAATTATTTATATTAGATCACTGGTCTTTATCAATGTACGAATTTCTGTTGTGCATCCTGGTTGCAATTCATAACAGAACATTCACGTGTTGATGAATCACCAAACTTGGAAAAATGCCAAGGTTTTGAACTGAATTAATCGAATGACATTCGTTCTACCGTATATGTTATTGTTTTGTATCGTCAGTGTTCGTGTGTGTAAATGAGTGATTTTCTTCTTTATATTTTTCTGTGCAAAAAGAACGGGTAACCATGCTCAAATTTTAACCCCATACTGGTGAATGCTCATACGGTGGAAATAAATTAATATTGCTGTAAGTTATGACTAACATTAGAATTTTATGTAAAATAATGTGAGAAAATTTAAACCATGTTTCAAATGTTTTTCTATCTATTTCTTGAAACTGCTTGAATATATTTTATTTGCTGTTGATAAATTTCAGTATTTTGTAAACAATAAGTCTTGCTTTGCTGACTTAATTACTAAACATTCATTTATATAATTACATATTTCACAACAAAGATACATTGATTTATAGCAGATGGTCGAATGCATTATCACTTATCTACAGATGGAAACAGTGTAATTCATATGCAAAAATGCAATTAATAACATAAGTTCACTGCGTAAGATTATAAAAAAAATTCATGGACTATAGAAAATTATAAAAGAGTTTGATACGTCTGATTTTAATTTTAAAATCCTTTCAGGGGCATAAAAAAAGACAAAAAAAATACCCCGCAGAGTCAGATATTAATTGTTTGCTAAAATATCTAAAACAAATCTTCTTAAAAGAAAAAAAAATAATAACAGTATCAGAATCAAAAATTAATTTCTTGGAGTTAATTCTTTTTCAAGAAAAAATAATTTAGAAAAATCATTTTATAAAAAAGAAATTCTAAACACCACTTTAATAAAGATTTATACTTATTTTCGTTTTTTAAAAATTAGAATTGTATTTTGATTTAAAAAAATTATTTAATCACTATAGGAATCAGTACAATGGTGTAAAAAATGAAACAGAATGTACCTAGTACAGGTCTTGAATACAAATATTGTGAAATACAATCGCAATGATTGTAAAATTTTACGATTCTTCTAATTTAAATGACGATTTCTCAAACTAGATGTATGCAAAAAAATAGAGTTGAAAAAAGCAGCTCTTCCTAATTTTATATATTGTAATATTTACAAAAAAAAACCATATATAAATTCAGTTTTAAAAATATTACAAAGAAATCTTGTTACTTTTTTCTCTTTTAATTAAAAAATTATTTAAAAAATATTTTAAAGGTTTTAGCAAAACTTTTATATGTTAGAAAAAGGGAAAGGCATATGAGCACCTTAATGTCAATACAATAATATTTCTTATTAGCTAATTATATTCAAAGTATTGATACATTCTGAGCCATATTTTTAAATAAAACCATTAGTTAAATCATTACTATTTCACTCTTCCAAGTCTTCTGAACTAAAAGTATTACTCAAAAAGCAAACATAATGAACTAGGAACGCCTGGGTAAATGCAACCAGAAAAGATGGTACTCAAAATACCATCAAGTGTAGTCTGAAACTGCGTTTTTTAAATTAAAAAATACTTTTAAAGAGTTTCAAATCTACTAAAAACTGCCTTAACTTAATAAAACATCTGCAAGTGATTTTTAAATGTCCATTAAAGCTAATGAAATGATTTAAGGGATTCTCGGATATCTAACATTTTAGCTGTCTTAAGTTATAATCCGTATAAGGCATCATCATCATGATAACTAGAAGGAAAAGGATGCATACACATACACATGTAGAATGAAATATAATCTGTTAATAACACCATCTATATAAAATATATAAATAATTTTTTTAACTTTTCTAAAAACAATTAAGCCTAAAAGAGATAAAAGTTGACAATATACAAATTTCTTCGAAATTTATATCTGCCTTAAATTAAATACAAAATATCACGCAATTTAATAGAAAAATTTTAATACATCGCATAAGTATGTCTGCTTCCATTTCCGTTTTTTCACATATTTCCTTTGTGCTATTAATGTAAATGTGGATTCATATTTTCAAATCTATAACATACATTTTCATTCCAAAAATTCGAAACAAATGAATAGAAATTTATGACTCATCAAATTAAAAGATAAAAATAAAAGAAGTGCAGATATTTTATTTTTACAATGCAAAAAAATTTCTATTCATTTTACATGGTGCTTGAAGATTTTAAAGTTACCAGAATTTTTCAATCCATCACATTCTATTTCAGTCAAACCACCAGAATTTGCAATGTGAAATATGCCCTCCATATGTTTCTCTTTATGCTCTTTAGTTGAATTAACTACATTCTTAATAGTTTCGAATACCACAATTCCATTATCTTTCAAAAGTCTAGGCAAAACTTTATTGGAACAATGCATCATGTCACATGGAACGTAAATCCCATCAAAGTACTTACCGAATTTTCGTGATTTGCATAAAGTATTAAAAAACATGAAATGAACTTCGACAGTTTTAGAATTCTGCTTCTTTCTGAATGTTGTAAATTCATTGAGAATATCTATGATGTTGTACTTAGAAATATCTTCACTGGTTGAAAGATATTCGTTGTTTGCTTTCTTGAAGAGCTCAGCGTTTTCACTTTCAACCCCATAGACTAAGAAAGGACTAGTAGCTATGTCACCGACATAACAGTCTAGAACGCTTTTTGTCTGCCTGAGTCGACTGTCTCGTCGTTGAACAGCCATTGTTTTATTTGGATAATTATACTTTGCACTTCTGAATTTGAAAGCGATTCCAGTTTCACACCAGTCAAGATATTTTTTAAGATTAATGATGCTGTAATCTTCGAGTTTCATATTGAAATGATAATCAAAAAGATTTTTCCGACTGTCATAGCGCTGGCCAAAGAAGGAACGCAAAGCATCATCCCAAGCTTTGCCAATGTCAAACGATTCTTCTCTGTTTTTTAAAAATGTTAAAACTTTAACCAGTTCGTCAGCTTCGCTTTGTTTCAACTGTTTAGTAGAAATGGAAGGCAGCAAAGATTCATTGCTTTCTGAAGATTCAATAATTTTCAAGATTTCCGCCGATGCTTTCTCAGTGAATGAAGCACTTGAAGCACGGACATATGTGTTGCCAAGAATCTCTAAGAAAATTTCAGCTTTCTCAAGAATGCTTAATTCGGAAGTGGAATCCATGAATAATGACAGAAGTAACCAATCTCTGGTAAGAGATTCAGGAAATGTGTAAGCTATGTACAAGTTCATTCTATCACTATCAAGGCGGTCGAAACGAGCTAAGGTCTTGAATAAACACCCCGTACAACTTCCTATGAATAGGCAATTAACTTCTTTTTTAGTTGATTCATTTTGGTTAAACATAGAACAAAAACCATCAGTTTTTTGTTTGTAGAATTGAAATGGCTCATCAGAATACTTTATGTTGTTATTCTTAGATGTAGGTGGATTGCATACTGCGATTACACTCTGCAAATCCAAACTGGGAACGAGAGGCCAAAAGTTAAGTAAATGTCTGTAAGCCATTCTGCTGAAAAACGTCTAGAAAAGAAAGAATATATATATATATATATATATATATATATTCAGAACAAATTCATTTTAATCAAAATTTTTATTTTTATAAACTGCGTATGCTATTGCAGTTGATTTATACTGTTAGGAATCATCTGAAAAACACAAATATAATTTCAAGATATATTTGGAAACTCAAAAAAGATCAATGTTAGAATAATCTGAAAATGTGTTATCACTGATCTAGTAGGTACACATCATATGTTATTATAATGGTTTTAAATAAAGTGCCTCACTAAAGTCTCTACTTAGCACATTGTCATTTGAATTGTAAATAAGAATATACAGTCATTAATATTGTTCAGAGTTAACCAATTTCAAATCATAAGGAAAAAAAGATCATAATTTAGTGGACCTACAGTTAAAGGAAGGACATTCAATACTTTCATTATATATATTGTGTCATGTGCTTGAATTGTGTAATAAGCATTTATAAACTAAAACAATTAGCTATTAGTGATTTTTTTGTACAATTATGTTTCATTTATTCATAGGTCAAATAAATCAGAATAATTAATCGCTAAAAATGTAAAATTAAAAAAAAATTGTTAAACATGCATTTTATCTTTTTAAAGAGATTTTAATGATTTAAACTGCAAATGTGAGCTTATTTGAAGTTTAAAACATTGATTACTCACGAACTGCTCTGTTAAATTTCTTACCAGATACTGGAGGTAAAAGAAAAACATGAATTATATAATAGAATGCAAATCAGTAATTTCAAAACTGCTTAAAAGAGATACGAATGATATGAATATGATACAAACAAATATTTTTTTAATTTCATAACCCTCTTTCTAACCAGTGTTCTAAAGAGAATGATTTAGGATTCTGGAAGAGATCATAAATTCTGGAAAGAAAAGAAAAGGTCCGTGAAGTCAGAGTTCTTGCAAAATCTCGGAAAGATTAATTGTTAAAGTTAAAATTGGGATTTTAACTATGTCAGTAACATGTTAAAATTTTTCTATGAAAAAAAGGTCGGAATTTTATTTTTTGTAATATTTAAGGTGACTTAATTTCCTTCACATATTATTTTTATTCTCTCACATTTGTACCACCTTTATTTTTACTTCCATACTTTGATATATATATGTTCTTCCTTTTTAGTATATGAATAAAAGTATCTTGTTTTATAAAAAAAATTATATTAAATTTATTATATTTCAGCTTTTAAAGTGAAAACAAAATTTTTAGTTCTTATAAAATTCTTAACTTATAAGAATAAAATTAATGTTCTTTTTTTGCTGAAAATTAAACGAATTTGTTATCTTTGAAGGTTTTTTTTGTTTTGTTTAGAATAACTTATATCCGGTTTTAGAACAAAGTCTGAACAGTTCATTTGTCCTTGATTAAACATTGAAACTTTAAGTTAGTTAGAATAACTAACTATAAAAATATACAAAATTTCAAGTAAATCAAAAAACTAATTAAAAATCAATTAAAAAAATTGCAAATTCACAACATGAAAAACAAGTTTTACAAAAAACCTAACAAGTTATAAGCTAACAAAACAAGTTACAAGTTTTTAAAAAGAGCTAGTAAAAGCATGAAAAAGTTCCAATGAAATTATTGAAGCATTTTCAAATATTTAACTCTAAATCAATTTTTCTCAATAGTAACAAACTGTAGCTCAAGGAATATTCTTAAGCTAATGAAATTTTCTGTTTAAATATTCCTGATAAAATCTAATAAAATACAATCCCTACTTAGAATAAAAAGAAAAAAATAATAATCCTTCAAATCAAATAAAATGTACATAGCATTTGCACAGAAATTAATAAAAACTCAAATAAGTTCATAGTAAAAATATAAAATTTATGTGTGTTTTTTCAGTTCATGAATGGGCATATAAGTGCATAAGAATACTAAAATAGATGCTTTAGAATGAAATGCTGAATGCTGAAAAATATGCTATTTATGCAAATATTTAGAAAATATTAAAGAATTGGATTTAAAAAAATGAAGAGTCAAAATTTTTAGAGTTTCTAATATAAAATTCCATGTTTCAGAAGGTATAATTTTTCATAAATTTGTAGAGAATAATTCATATCATGCAATAAAATCTGCGTTATTTTACTTACTGTGTTATAATACTACACCTACAATTTTTATTAAAACACCATAAAAATTAATGCTTAACGTTCGTATGCAAACTTTTCTGTTGTCTCTTCTATTAAATTGTTCGGTAAATGCTAAACAATCTTAAATGAAAGAAAATTTATTATGGAGAAATTTTAAATTTTTTTACCGTCAAAATTTTGAAAATGAAAAATACATATTTTATGTATTTTAGAAAATAAAATTTAACATACCTCAGCATAAAAGTAACGACCGTTCTTTTAGCTTGAAGACCTCAGATAATACTCTTTTCCATCCAAAAAAAAAACCTTGATATAAGTGTTGCCATGGTTACTAAGAGAAAATAATTCAACAAAAGTAGAAGTCGATGTGATCACAAAACTGAGAGAAAAGATAATTAAAAACGCAATACTAACTCATATCTTTTAGAATATTTGATTATTCAAAAAAGATTTTTTTTTCAGATATTAAAATCATAAAACATTTGCAGAACATAAATGCAACAGTGTTCTTACAAATGATAAAATAAAAATCAATAAAGAGCAGAGAAACAAGATGGGTATTCTTATTTTCAAAACGAAATAAATATCATCAACAATTTATTAAATATATATTTTTAGTAAACAAATGATATAATTATAACTACAAAATTTATAATTTCAATTAGTTTTCATCAAAAATTTTAAGATTTTAAAATAATTCGTTTATGATCTTTTGCGTGGCGACATCTTTGAATAGAATAGGATGAAATGTGATTAATTTAGTGAAAACAATTGTTTTAAAAATAAATAAAGGGGAAAAAACTATTAAAAAATAAAATTAATATCAATTTTTATATAAATTTTAATGACCTATTGACCTCATGAAACACATCAATTGAAATGCATTTCTATTGAATCAATTTAAAAATCTGTATTTGTTTTTTTAAATACGTATTCTGACTGCTGGAAAAAACGACAACATAAATTCTAAGAACATTAAATCGAATAAATTACTCTCGGTTTAAAGAAAATTCTACTTTGTCAATGAAAGAGATATTGCTTATTTTTATATTAAAAGAGATAAAAGTGAATGGACTTGAGAAAATACATTATTATTTTCTAATCTTTTAAATAAACAGCGTATATAAAGCTACATAAACAATGAATAGACGTGAGAAAATACATTATTTATTATTTTCTAAGTTTTTAAATATATATCATACATAGAACTGCAGCTTTATAAAAGAATCCGATTTCCAAATATATAAATGTATATAATGTGTTCCTGAACATTGAAACGCTTGTAGAAATAAAACATTCCAAAATAGATGACTTTCTTGTTGTGACTGAGACTTGGAAACTATTATACAGAATTATATCTGAATGTTTGGAATATTTTGTGTGTAGTCTGTATTGCTCTAATGCATGATTTATAAATATTTCACACTTACGGACAGTTTATTGATAATGGTTCATTAATTAATTCATTAAAATTTCTTACTTTTTATTATCTAAGGCATTCAAATTTAATTTAGCAAAAAAAAAAAAACAGTTTAAAAAATTTAACATATATCTAACAATATCTATGCTAATAATAAAGATAAATGTGTGTGTGTTGGAGCTCTACGCGCAAGACTATTTGACCTACAACTATCAAATTTACTTTGGAGGGTGGATATGTGCAGCTTGGAGCAATTTTTTAAAATTTTAATTAATAAGAAATTAAACTAAATTTTGGCGTTTTTCTTCAATAACATTTTTAAATGTTTTTTCACACAAATGAGTTTTTTTATACCATTTTTAAGTGTTTTTAATGATGCCAATTTAATTATTGAGGAAATTTCCGCTGAATTTTCACATTTAAAAAATATTCTTTTGTTTAATTTCTAACAAAAGTTACATTATTGCCCTGAAATTCAAATCGTTTTCATTGTTTTATCAAATTTTTGATCGCATGATTTTCTTACGCTGTTGAAAGCTAAAACTAGAAAGATTCTGTTTAATATCCCTGTATTTCAATATAAGAGAAAAATTTATGTTTTAATTAATGTCCTATTTTTATAGGACTGGCCTCTATGAAATCGATTTAAGTACAAATAATCAGAGCATATGTAAAATAATTAACACGGCTTTAACGTTGACAGTTTGACAGCAATTATCACTTAAAAACATTTTTGCATAATAACTTTTAATATGCATCTAATTTTTCATTTTAATAATCGGTCACAATAAAGGAATTTGAGTATAGCTATTATTTTGCGGATTTTCACAATGTTTAGATCATTTAATTAATCCTAACACTTTCAATGCTACCGACGAGATATCTCGTCTTTCAGATACTTCCAATTATTACTTTTGTGGGCTAAAATTTGTCTCTTATGCCAGTTTGGATATAGGTTGAACTTTCTAATACACATCTGAAGAATGCTTTTACTTTTTTCATTTATTTTTTGTATACAAATTGTCAACAGCAGGAAGAATTGATATTTACCTTTTCATTGAGTTTTTTTATCTAATTCTTCCGTAGCGATGACTGTAATAAGAATGTTTTTTAGCTATTTTTCTCTGTTATTTTGCGATAACAGTTATATCTCAAAATTGTATTTTGTCATTGTTTCCTATTGACAATAGCATCTGATTATGGAACAAAAATTTTACCGGAATCTTTAAACAACACAGGACCTAAATAAGAGCATTTAAGCTCTCTTTTATATTCTAACATTCCCACTTTTCAATTTAAAAACATTCTTAATATGCTAGTATTAAATATAGAAAGATAAGTTCTTAAGAATCATTAACGGCTAATTTATTTCACAATTAATTTAAAAAGCAATGAATTTTTTTAAAAAATCCAGTTTTGGTTGCACTATTAAATCCTTTCTAATTTAATTTTAAAATTAATCAAATTTATTACATATAGGTTTTTTCAAAGCCTATTAATGAACTATATGCAATGGTCCAGTAACTACTTTTCGTGTTCTTAATTCAGAATAAAAAGATAAAAATGGCACTTAATCCGATATTCTCAAATTTGTTTAAATGACATTTAATACAGAAATATCATACAGAAATATTCTCTTGAAACAGAAAATCAGATTCTGATCTTCTGATTAGGCACATCTGAATAAGAAGATCAGAGAGCTTTGGAATTGCCTATTCAAATTAGCCATTCCAAATAACGACTAATGATTAAGGAATCGTTTGGAATAAATCAATAATAATGAATTCATATAAGTGCAGCCGAAACATTATAAACAAATTTTAACATAAAACAAATTTTTGGCATAAATTTAGCATCTTAGGCGATTTTTAATATCAATTAATTGGTTGGATAATTCAAGTCTTTGTACATGTCACCTTAGTTACATATAAAGATTTTGGGTGAAATAGAAATATTGAATCTGATCAAGATTATTAATCCGCAATTAAGAATTAGAATGAAAATACATAAATGAATATTTGAAAATACATAAATGAAAAATTCAGTGTGTGATAATAACTGTCACCATAACCCATTGGCAAAGGCGTAATAACAAAAAATGGTGCCCAACACAAACTATGCCCATTCCTCACTCTCTCTCTCTATATATACATCTGAAAACGAAGTTATCTTTTTTATCTAACTTTTATATTAAAAAGTGTGAAGACAAAAAATCCAAATAAATCTAACTAATAATATATAAAATATTTTGTAATTTCTGTGATTTAACCATTATAACTATAACTAACTTCATAATAATCGTTGTCCTTAAATTTAAAATGTGTAGCAAGAATATTTTTAAAAAATGTTCGGATAAAAATTTTTATAAAATCAGTTCTTAAGTTATAAGCTAAACTTAAAGAGATAATTTTCTCTATTCCAATTTGAATAATTTAAATAAGGCTCAAATAAAAAAAAGAAAAATAATTGTTATTGTGGATTTTTTATTAGAGAAATACAAATCATATATGATTTCTATTTATATTATATTAAAAATTGTGTAGAAATCTCTTAATCCATCAAAAAGATATATACAGTGGCTCAAACAAGTGTGAGAACACCTTATTTTTACTTGATAAATTCGACTTCCTATATAAGTAACACATTACCGAGAAGTGAAAACATGTTTTAATTTTTACCGATAACAAATAGTTTAATTTAGAGTAAAAATGACGAAAAATCAACTAAAACATTCTCAATTGAAAAATTTCAGAAGCATTTAAAATGAATATATGCAGATTTTTGCCTCAAAAAATTGAGAATACACCAAGGAAATTTTTGCAATATCTCACATAGAAACAAAGTGTCACTGTTAAGTTGCAAGTCTTTTGGCTCCTATAATGGCCTCTAAACGTCATGGTACCGATTCTATCAATTTTTGGCAGTATCCGAAGATATTTTATCCAATTTTTCTTGCAACATTTATTTTAAATGGATTTTGTTTCTAATTTTGTATTTTTTTTAACCATCTTTTCGAGTATGGCCCATGAGTATTCAATGGCCTTGATGGAGGGGTACTGTGGTGGTGTCTGTAACTGCTGTTTACAATGAAACAGACATCATATTTTGACGTTACGTGCATTCTGTTTGGGATCGTTATCCTGTTAGAAAATGGAATTTCCATCTAAAACCAAATTTTTAACACTTTCCTTTAGATTGCTGCAACTATATGGTTCTTCCAATTTGCTGCAGAAACTTCTCAAATCATAGACAAAGGTATAAGTGCTGAAACTGTGCGAAATGCCATTAGACAAGCTGGATATAAAAGTCACAATTTTAGAGAGAAACCGTTCATCAGCTTGCAAATTCAGATAAAGCATTTAAAGTTTGCAAAAACTCATCAATTGAAGACCAATAACTTTTGAAAGAAAGTTATATTTAGTAATGAAAGGAAACTGAACATTTCTGACAGTGACAGCCATCGTACTGTATGAGAAAGCATAATACTGCTTTGGATCCAAAATATTTTCCTACAGGTAAACATGGTGGTGACTAAATCGTGATTTCAGGTAGCATGGTTTCATCCCAGGTAGAAAATTTTCTTATAGATGGCATTATAAACTATATGGTTTACTTGGATGTACTTACCAGCAATCTAAAGGAAAGTGCTAAAAATTTGGGTTTAGATGGAAATTTCATTTTCCAGTATGACAACGATCCCAAACAGAACGCTCGTAACGTCAAAATGTGTTGCCTTTTTCATTGTAAACAGCAGTTACACACACTACCAGAGTACCAGGACATCAATGCCATAAAATATTCGTGGGCTATACTCGAAAAAGTGGTTCGAAAACACAAAATTAAAAACAAAACCTATTTAAAACAAGTGTTGCAAGAAGAATGGGATAAAATATCTTCAGATACGTCAAAAATTGGTTGAATCGGTACCATGGCATTTAGAGGCCGTTATAGGAGCCAAAAGACATGCAGCTTAATAGTGACACTTTGTTTCTATGCGAGATATTGCAAAAATTTCATTGGTGTACTCACAATTTTTTAAGGCAAAAATCTGAGTATGGTTATTTAAAATGCTTCTAAAATTTTTCAATTTAGAAGTTTTAAGTTGATTTTTCTTTATTTTTACTCTAAATAAAACCATTTGTTATAGATAAAAATAAAAACACGTTTTCACTTCTCGGTAATGTGTTATTTATATTGAAAGCTGGATTTATCAAATAAAAGTAAGGTATATTCTCAATTTTTTGAGCCACTGTATATATTATATTTTATTTTATGCCCTTAGACATTATATAATCAATCTAAATATTGAAATGTTTTGTTAGCACATACTAGAAACATTAAAACGCCTTAATAATTAAGTTAATATCTGTGATAATATGCAGTATTATTTCATACATGTCGCCAAATTATCAATACAATTATACTATTCATTACGTTTAATAATATATAAAGCACTCTGTAACAAAATTAAGATGCTTTGCATGAAATAAAAAGCTACGAAATCACACAAAATCTCAAAGATGAATTAAAATGAACACATTATTAATCTATCCTTGACATGTAAAAACTATAATTTTAGAAAAAAAAAAAAGGAAAAGTTTTTTTTATGCATATAAAAAAAGCATACATTACTACCGAAAAATTCTGAGGGCTTTGGGTGTTGGAAATGGTAATAAATTGCATTTCTCTCTTTTATCGATGCGAAATTACCTTACACTCCCGAGTATCCGGCCTAATATGGTGGAAGAACAGGCCGAATATCAAAAAAGCCGGATTAGCCGGAGTTATTATGAACTCATTTCTTTGCCCATCAGAAAGACAAAGTTTTTATACCAAAACTCACTGTTATAATATGGATTTTCACACTTCTTATTGAGTACTAAGCCCTTCATTTATCTCAAGCCTGGTAGAATATGAAGGTGGCCTACTGCCTAGTGAAGCAGTTGGCAGTAACGCGTCGGATTAAAATAAAGGTCTTTATATTGATAGCTAATTTATGTTTATATACTGCACTGCAAGAATTTATTAAAGAAAAAGTAAGTTAAAGGATATAAACTGCTCATATTTTAACATGAATTCTGTATACTTCACTGTGGAATACTTAAAAAAACATTAAGCATATCCCAAGAATAATTTACGAATCCTGTACGTACTATGAAGTTATAATCAGAAACAGCGACAACAAATGAGGTCCGTTACACATTGACAAAACAATGAAAAACAAAAAAATCGAACGCTGCTCCTTTTCTGTCATAACTTATATTTTCCACACGACACATAAAAGGATCGTAACAGACGCCTGCTTCCAATGTCTCGACAATGTTGCCAATGCAATGCCTTGTCTTCCTCAATTAATTACGATAAAGAAAACTAGGTCGTATAATACGGAAGGCGGATAGTCGTGAACCGGATACTCGGGAGTGCACTGTATAAGCTTTAGTTAGCCTAAAAGCTCTTTCGCTTGATGGTGCTATCGTCAAAAGTAACAACACAGCTACCTCATAAAATTTAAAAGTAACTAAATAAATTTAAGAATGTACGAGTTTGGTTAAAATTTCACATTGATGTTTAGTTATTATATTTACACCATCCTAAATCATATTATATTTGTTGCTTATGATTTCCATGATAAAACTTTTTAATTTCAATGCAAATTATTTCCATTGTTCCGCATCCGAAAGAATTAATACAAATTCCAAAAGATCAAAATACTATTGATTTGATCTTTTTTTGTCCTGATTAATAGATGTTTTAATGATTAAAAATAAATGTATCTCTGAAGCTTATTTATCTCTAGTCTGTTCAGCAGGCCCCTCCCCTGACCAAAGAAGAAAAATTGTGAAATTTAATTTTATTATGAGTACCTACTTTCCATTCACTATTTTGTCTTAAGATATATGTCTCATATATATCAATCTTAAATATATTATTTGATATTTATGATATTTTCAGGAATGTACCGGGTAGCCATAAAATAACATTCCCTGTTTGGTGGCATCTGCAGCTAAAACGAATGAACGAAATAAAACAACATTTCATATATATACTGTAAAAGTCATAGGAAGACGAATTCCACCGAAAAAATAAAAATAGTACCGAAAGCTGCCAATAGGGGAAATGGGGAGTATAGGTATGAATGAATTCATAAAACTCACAGAAAATAATCTTTTATTCATCAATTTTAAGGTTCCCTGGAAGCCGTGCAACATTTTAAATATTCTTACCTTCCCTATGTACAACATATTGCATACGGTGTATGACTTTTTCTACTGCTGCGTGTAAACTGTCAGTTTCGATTGTCACAACAGCCAATCTTATGTTTTGTTTCAAGATATGCAGGTTTCTATAAGAGCAGCCACGGCATTGCACTGTCTTGTGTTGAACAGTTTTCTAGTAAAACATGGGTAAGAAGGGTCCATATTAAGCTCATATCAACAGTCAGTCACGAACAGCAGTCAAAAACACATCAATAGTCAAGAACGAACTGCTAACAGGTCGTTTGCTCTTCTCTTTTTACAAGGAATACATGGCTCTGCAGTCACTCGTGCTCTAGGAATTTTATATAATTCGTCTTGATATGCAAATTTCCTCGTTCTACGTAACAGCAGTACCAATATTTCCCCTAACGGCAACTTTTAGTACTAATTTTTTTTCTGCGGAATTCATCTTTGCATGCCTTTCACAGTTTGTAAATGAAATGTGATTTCATTTCATTTGTTTTAGCTGTAAATGCCGCCAAACAGGAAAAGTTATTTTATGGCCACCCTGTGGTTTCGGCGATCTGTTTTACTTCCCAGATATTTAAAACAACGACTCATTTTTAAAACACATATGATACTCTTATAGAGATTTTGAAATTTATACAGTCTCTAGCTATGCTATTGTAAAATGTGGCTTTTGCAAAAATCAAAAAGGAAATATCTTTTTTTTTTTCCTCCACATAAATCTAAAATAGTTAAAGTATCTAATTCTTAATTTTCATACAATAAAAGTTATCTAATAAGAGTTTTGATATAATTTAGCGCATAAATAACCACAAACTATAAGCCCTTATTCCAAATTATGGAACCTTTAATTTCTTCTCCCCTTGCTGAAACCGTTTAAATTGTTAAAAATCTTGGGAACCAAAATTTCGTAGAAAATTTTCTTTTAAATATAACTAAATAAATTTAAATATAAAAATAGGAACCAACTCCCCTTGTGGACACGATCGGGAGCTTCCCGCAAATTGCCGGCAAACTGAACAGAAATCAAAGAACCCCGGAAAAACCACAAGAGAGGGGAAAGTGTGCCTGTCCCGAGACGCGCACAGGTCGTTGGAACTAGTCTTACACGGATGACAGTCTCCAAGTCTCTTAAAAACATCCAACAGTCGACACAAAAGGTTTCGAAATCATTTCTTCTTCAAAACAAATCCTAACGTCTTCTTTTTTCTTTAAAAAAATAATTTTTTGTATTTTTCTTTAAAAATACAAACTATGACAAACATCACTGATCTTTAAGCATCTTTTTGAAGCTCAATGGTCACTCTGTATATCTTAAAGTACTGAAATATAATTCAAAACTAACAAATTAATCTCATAAAGCTCTAATCATAAAAGTACAACTTTTAGAAAACAGATAGGACTACAATGACCTCGTAGCAAAATCAAGGACATGATAGCAGCTTCCACACAAGAGTAGCTATTCATTTGGGCATGGTGCACATTAAATGTGTTGAAGGACAGTTTCTTCTATTAATGTGGAGAGGTTTGAAAGGGAAAGTTCTTGCACAGGCGTCATCAAAATAGGGTTCAAAATTAAGTGGTTATCATTCCTCAAAATTGGATGTTAATATAGACATGAGAAAAAAAATCTAAATCCTCTAGTAGTAACAATAAAAGGGAGGAGGAAATTTTACTAGAAGAAAGTATATTCAACAGTCATTCATATCCTGCTATTGAATGGAAAGCAACATAACAAACCATTGCACCCAATTTCATTTTTGTTTCTATCATAAGCAAATAAAATTGTTATTGTGTGTTGCTTTTTCTCAGTTTAATACTTTACTTTAATCATAATAACAAATTAAATAATTATACGAGAAAAACATTACAAACCATTCATTTGAGATTATCCAATTTTTGAATCATAGTGATTTAAAGAAGAGGGTCAGGTTTCCATTTGGGTTTCAAAGCAATATGATTGGGAACACAGCAATAATA
Source organism: Argiope aurantia (assembly GCA_026543865.1). Lineage (NCBI taxonomy): Eukaryota > Metazoa > Arthropoda > Arachnida > Araneae > Araneidae > Argiope > Argiope aurantia. The sequence goes on from JAPMOR010087184.1 coordinate 295,636, forward strand.
AAAATAAAGAAAAACAAGTGGTTTAAACAAACAAATACAAGTTAAAAGTTGTATCCGAAATATGAACACAATATTGCTTATTAATTCATCTTATGATTTATATTCAAATCATAAGATGAATTTAACTAACTATCAGTATTTAAATTCGATTTATGACTATTGGAGATGAATGATTCAAAATGGCTAATAAACTAAAATGAACTTTATGGCTGTAGATGGATATGAATTTACTGATGATGCGTCATACAAACTATGAATTATAATTATAAATTAAAGATATCAACAAGTTATTTTTAGTATAAAATTTGTTTAGTTTCCTTTACATAAGAATTTGTTTAAATTACACTTTCAATCAAAAATTTTATGAATGAGTAATTAAGAATTCAAGTAATAAATATGGATTAAATTTCATCTACTTTTTGAAATAATGATTACAATCTTTTTTTATTTTTAATATATAGAATTAAAATAAATTTTAACTAAATTATAATATGTAATAAAATTCTTGCCTTGGGAGGTTAAAGCTAGATGAACCCATTAAGATCATGTTTGTAATTTTGGTAACTACAAGCATATATGAAATTTTTTTAAAAAGTGATATAGGTGCAACCAAAAATGACAGAGAAGACTAAAAAAATAAAATAAAAAAACACAATCATTTTTATTTAAACAGTATTATCAATTTTTCTAATACTTTTATAACTGAAAAGAGAATTTTATAAAGTGTAAATAAAAATTAAACAGCAGTTGAAAATAATATGTGTTGTTACATATCAGGAAATCTCATTATTCATATATATGGAACTTAAGCTTTACAAAATTATCTGACAATATTCAGAATAATCAATTTGACAGAAGGACAAAAAATGGTACACAAATGTCAAACTTATACATTGACATTTTCTTATAAATGACATCCTGTTATGCAAAAAAAAAAAAAAAAAAAAAAATCTTGTACAAATGAGACTGAAATGTGGGTTTTGCATATGGAATTACAATATTTGGGATAACAGATTTGACAGAATACAAGAAATGGTATAGAAATATCAAACTTGCACACAAACATTTTTTTAAAATATAAAATACATCATTCATGCAAGACTTTTTTTTCCACAAATGAGACTGAAATGTGGGTTTTGTTAAGTATTAGTTAAAAGTATTTGGGTAACAGATTTGACAGAGGACAGATAAGTGAAACTTACACTGACAGTTAAAAAACATCATTTCATGCAAAAAAAAATAAAATAAAAAAATAAAAAAAATCAAGAATGAGAATGAGAAAAATATGTATTTCACTTACTGAACATTTATCACTTTATTCAAAAGAATTCTTTGATAGAGTTTTCCTTCAGATCCTTTTTTGTATTTCCCATAAAAAGAATGAATACACTGATCAACATTACAATACAACAATCTGATATTTTTTAAAAAGAATATCTGACTACAATTACCATTTAGTTGATACAATTTACAATTGGGTAATGAAATATAACAGATATCACACAACGGCAAAAAATTAAATTCCATATATGCATTTTGCATATACAGTTCTTTACCAAATTTCTTGAAAATGAGTATTTGCTAGATGAAAGTAGTTTACATTTAGAATAAGTTTAAGAATTTAACCACATGTTATTTTAAATAAATTGCAATACTTTCTAATTGAAATTAGAGTAATTAATGTTATAATAAACACACATCAAAATATTACTTTAATAAATATTCTTTATCATTTGACAAATCATAATAGCAATAGTATAACAAATAATTATTTTAAAAATGAATAAATTGCAGAGTATCAAAAATAATGACACTGAAGTAATAAAATTTCAGCAAACAAGGTTGAATTCATACATCAAAGATAAAAGAATGCAGTAGTTTGAAATTAAGAAATTTTGCTGGCATATTGTCTGTACATCACATAAAACCTACACTTTAAGGGCATAAAAATAATTTGCTACAATGCAATATTTCATAATTAAAGATTTAAGAACAGTGCTTACAGGAAGATTAACTAGCAAATCTACCACAAGTGAAGTCGCACAATTCCTACATAAAGTATATACAACAATGTAAAATTAATACCTGTGAGAGTTCCTATGGAAAATAGATTATATATGTTTCAATAATGCATATCAGAATGTGATGTTTAAAAGATTTGTGAAGATCAAAAATGAAAGAAAAGAAATCACTTTACTTGTCCATATAAAAAATTTAGCTGTCAGAAAATTTAATTAGTACTTAGTTTTGTACAATATAAAAGTGATATGTCATTTTTTGAAAAACTATCATTAATAATAGTTTATTTAATTTTATGTCTATGAGTTCTGGATGCTGCTTCTTTCATATAAACTAATTTTATGTCATTATGCATATCACAAATATTTCAAGTAGAGGAAAAGAAGCATAAACAGCTTTGCTACTATATTTAAAAATTTAACTTCTTGCAATTAATTTCTCTATCCACGATCAGAGAATTGCCCCGTAGAAAAGTTATTTTTCTCATATCAATGATAACAAAAAATATTTGCATTACCTCCTAAAGAAATGTTCAATAACCAGTTCTTATAACAATATCAAAATTGAACCATAATTTCTACTTTTGTCACCTGATTGTCACAGTGCTTTCAGTGATGTCAGAGGATTCCACATCAAATAATATATGCCAGTACTATTTATGAAATTTAGAAAGAAAATAATCAGTCTCATCATTTAATTGATACACTGCATATGACAGAAATATAAAGTATCCCCAAAGCCCGGTCATACAACACAAATATTATTTTCATACATGGGAGAGAAATGCCCAGTTGAATTCAGAATTTCCCTTTACGTTTGGACACAGATCTTTAATATAAGAAGCACTAGTTCAATTATGTACTTTGTTTTCATCAAACAAAAATAAAGAAAATATTTGCAGATATATACAAATTTTTATATGAAAACAATGATTTCCTTAAGAACACATGTAATGACAAATAGTACAATTGAATGGATATATATATATATATACACACATTATATAGATAAATATGTATATATTTACAAACTGATGTATAAGATTATAAATAAATAACTTTCATATAAAAATACTATGATATATCCATTCTCTCTGATGGTTCTGGACTAGTTAATATGGAAAACCCTGGTCCTTTACGAACAAGGGGAACTGCATGGTTTTCTGAAGAAGTTTGAGCTGTTGTTGGTAAGTTCTTCTTTAAGGTTTTGTTGACAACCGGATCCTTATGTCCAATCTTCAAACTCATCACGGGACATTTCCTGTAACCTTTAACAGATTCACCCTCTTGAACTTGTTCAATTCTGCTATCAAGATCAACACTTATTTCAAAATGCCCTAATGGTTTGACACACAGTTCAATACTATCACTATGATGATTGTAAGAAAAGGTCTGAAAGAAAAGAGAGAGAAAAAAAAATGTATAACAAATTATTTCTTCAAGTAGGAATTAACTATAAAATGAAAGTTTAGAAAGAAAGAAAAACATTAATTTAAAGTTTTATGGTATTGCCAAAATATATCATCTATTCGATTGGTATAAACAGTCAAACAGTTTATTTATTATTATTTTAAAGCAGTATGCAGTTATATTATGTTTCTTGAGAATTAAAGTGATCTAAACTACAATTTGTTAAAATAGGCATTATATTTTATAAACAATAGAAGTGAACCATTTTGCAGGTGCTGATATCTAGCCTATAACATTTGCCTATAACTCTTTTTATCCACTTTGAATCATAATATCCTTTTAAATAACAAGGCAGAGCAAATATTCTTTTTCATAAAAAACAGTACAGTAAAAGATGTTTTCTTTTGAAAGAGATACACATTTATTACATTCGGGCAGATATACACAGGTAAGTGATTAATCAAATGGCATAAAAAAAAATCCAAAAATGTGATATAGGACGACATATGAAGAGAAAACATGCAAAGAGTTTTAATTAATAGTTAATGTATAGAAAAAATATCATACTATAATCAATAAATTTGTATATTCATCTGAAAATACTTATAAAAAACATAAGAAAAGAAAAGTCGAAAGAATACGATTTTCTCAAAGACACTTAAGAAATGAATTGTCAGCACAAATTTAAATATGTATAAAATAACAAATATAAGAGGAATATCTATACATTTTTGTAAACATTAACATACTTTAATGCTGAATGGACTTTTATGACATACTGTATTTTAGATTTTATTATATTAGATTTTTTGCCTTTTTTTACAGACCTTTCGGCATGGCATTTCATAGTTTACTTCAAAGAATCGATCACATAGGTAAAACAAACAGCTTCATATTGTGTACTAAATTCAGATATGGAAGACATTGTTACGACCTGGGACCTCATTTTTTTCTGACATATATTTCTCTGTAATTTAATCATCATTTATTAATTATCAGATGGGATGTGGTGGGATATGTAGCAAAAGTAGTAAGAACTTCCTATTTTTTTCTCCACAGTAGAAAATTCCTACCATGTGAAAAATTGCAGAGCATGTTTTTTTAATGTTAAAAAAGCAGAAAAAGAAGATACATAAATACAATAAATCAGATTGATGAAAAAAATTATGTCCCAGTACATAATATATTGCCTAGAGAAACAATCTTTCATTCGTATTATTATGAGTGGTTTCAATTTCATGAACTAAACATTAAGTATTGTATCAGATAAAAATTTCTAATACTTATCCACTGCACTCATATTTTGTCTTAAGATTGATCTTCTTTGTTTTAAATTTCTTTCTAAGTAGCAATTGTAATTTCAATCAAAATTGTTCCACATTTTTATCAATTAAGTTCTCTTTGATAGAAAAGAGCAGTAAAGCCTTTGCTCTAAATTATTATTTTGTCTCAAATAGTAATAAATATTTCAAAAAGTTTACATATTGTTCTTCTATAAAACTTCAGTCTATATGCAATTATTATCAAATTTCATTTTATTGAAAGATGTAAAATACATAATCTTGATAAATAAAAATACTCTGTGGATAAAGTCAATTTATGTCTACTGTTGTCCCCTTCTCAAAAATAAAATATTTACTAATACTTTTAAAAAATTAAGATTAATATTTGTTTTTAGTGTTAACCCAGTTAGAGTTCATAGTTCTTAGAACTTAATCCAAAAATTTGAAATCAGATTTAGTTTATCTATGGAGAGTGAAAAATTTCCTAAACCTAAAACTATAAAAGCTATGTCAAGAGCATTACTGGGTTATATTAGATTTTTCATTTCATTTCAAATTTTGATACCTTTATAAGCTATAATTCATGAGCTAAATGATTCCTCTAAAATACTGCAATCAGAAATTATTTATTCACGCTCAGAAGCACTTAGATTGATATTCATTCCATTTTTTTTTTCCACAGATAATTCAATTGATAAATTTTGCAATACATACGTTTAAAAATCAATGGTAGGCTTTTAATGGAGGGGGGGGGGGAGAGAAGAAGAACATAGTGCAAACACGGTGACTGAAACCTTTTTATTTTAAAATAGCTGTATATACTAATATAGGAGATTCACAAACTTAGCTGCTATATCATTAAGCTGCTTTAAATGTGTATTACTTACTTATATGCATTCAATTAAATAATAAAACAATTTCACTGGATTCATTGATTACAGATATTCCAATTTAGACTGTCATTCATGATTTAAATGAGATCAGAAAAATAACAATAATCACAGGTTAACAAACTGTATTAATAAATGGAGTCTACAGATTGCAAATAATAGTAAAATCAATAAAATCTTCATGCAATAAATAAAAAAATTAATCAATCTTAAAATTTTTTCAAACATTTTAAGCTTTTAAATCAAAAATGGGACAAACATATAAAATTTAAAAAAATGAAGAAGGCATGATTTTTTTTTCTTTGTTAAAACAGAATTTCTTTACCTTATTTGGAAAGGAATCGATGAAGAAGTGTACCATATCGTACAAAATTCTGGAACCTGCCACTTCTTCATAAAATTTACCACCTTTCCGAAATTGTTCTGGAGACAATTTTGCTAAATTCCACAGCACATCACTTTGGTACGTAGTGTAAGGCTTTTGAGAAGAAAAGTCTCTAGCAGTATTCCTGGCAATGGAAGCACCTACAATAATCAATTAATACACATTAGAAGTTCAATGAATCTTACTAAAAGAATGCAGAAGTATTAAACAATTTTGAATAAAAATTCTCAATTAATATATGTTAGAAGTTCAAGCCACATTGAAGAAAGACAGTCGAATCTCCATGGCCGAATGGTCATGGCACTGTTCTCATGATCAAGAGACCTGGGTTCGAATCCCGCTGGAGACAATGCAATTAATAGTATATATAAATACTTAATTCCTTGATTTTATGTTTTCCTTTATTTCATGTTACAGAAGATACTGGACATTTCTTTAGTTTACCAGACAAGTGTTCTGGACTTTTCTTACTGTCTCCAGAAGAGTATTCTGGAACTTTCTCTGCTTATATAAAAGCAGAAGATTTGTCAGTTACTGTGTTCTGAGTTCAATTAATAAATTGGTTTAGCTCTACCTCTTGTGTGTGTGTCATTGAATTCTATACTATAGTTCTACGTGACATTATTTTATTAAAAAAATGCACAAGTATAAAAAAAACATTAAGGAGAAGTAACTTTTATGATATTAGTTAAAAAAAAGTATTTGGGAGTTTTAAGAAAACATTCATATTTAAAAACATTCATTGGTAATTAGAAAAAAAAATACACAAATTTAATGACACATCTCATTACTTCAAAATCGTACAATTTTCTTCTCCAATATTTATATTACTTAGAAACCATTAATGCTTTCAAACTATATTTAGTTAAATAGCTTAACACATTTTTAATTTCAAGCACATTTTTAATCATTTAATTGTAGTTTGTGTACATTATAAGGTAAACAAATCACTCTATTTTTAAATTTAAAGTAGAAGCAAATTATTTCTAGGTCCAATAAACTGAAATAAAAACGTGAAATTCTCATACATTTCAAGAATTCAATGGGTTTATGGGGTGCTAATAAAAAACATTTTCAAAATACAATGTGTAATCTAATCAGGAAGCAATAAAAACAAAGTTAACAATAGTTAGTTTTAACTATTGCTCTAAATAATCCAATTTAATATTTGCATATAGCTTCAAAATTATAAAATAAGCACAAAAATAGAAAAAAATAAGATTCTTTATTTTTTAATTGAAATCTGGTTACTTATAATGGCTCCTAATTACTTACTTGATGGTCGACTTGTGATTTGCTTTGGACAATTTTCGACCACTAATCTATCTCCATGCTTCAGAGGTAAAGGTTGTGTACTGTCTACAGGCGGTTCCAATTCTTTTGGGGGGAAACCGATTTTTATTCTTTGATTTGGAATTGGAATGGAGAACTTATCTTTGATCCATTCTTGAAGTTGAAAGTAAGACATTCCATTTTCACTTAAAGAAAGGTTTGCCTAAAAAAAAAAAATTAAGGTGGTAAAATTGTTTCAGAATTATAAAGGACTTATTACCAGTTTGATATATTTTCTTAAAGTTGAAGTTTCTTCCTTTCCAAAAACAAATAATGCGTTCTTATACAAAATGAGTATCTATATCATAGATTCATTAAAAAAATCAATTGTTATCTAATTCATAACTACAGGTTTTCTATTAATTGAAAAAAAAATGGAAAAAATAACAAATAATATATAGAATTCCACCCTTGCTATTCTTTTTAGATAGAAAAAACTAATGACTACATTTGTAAAAAAAAAAAAAAAAGTGCAATTATACAATTTGAAATAAAGCAACAACTTATGATAACTAAAAGAAAATCCCATAAAACTGTTTAAAACATTATAACTATATATTTTCAGTCCGCACATACAAATGGCGATGAAGATTTTGAAAGAAAAACTCTACTGAAAAATCATGAAACATGATTTGAAGTGGCAATCAATGGTTTATAAGCTCTCAGAAAAATTAATTAAACAAATGGATTTCAAATCTTTCCATAAAAATATATTAGAGAAAGAGCAAATCTAAATTATATCTTCTGCAGTCAAAGAAAAACATCTTTTTCCTTTCTTCATTCATTAAATAATATTCATTAAATAAAAAGTGTGCAAATAAAACTACCCAAACTATATATGATGTATATAGGGTTACATATAGGGCACTCTCATTATGATCCAATAGCTGTTTTCTGAATAATTATAGATAGGATTGGAAAAATGCTTGAAATGATAGGAAGAGTTATATTTTGTTTTCAAGCCAACAAATGAATTTCTAAAAGAATTATGAATTCTGCTTTTCTTATATGCCTCTATCAGTCATATTTGGAAAACAAATTGTAAATATTCTAAAACATATATAAAAAAATTTCGACTTTTTATAATAAAAATTACCAGAGTTATAGCTGTTTAATCTAAATAGAAGCCACATATAAATTTTATTTTAAGGAACAATTTGAAAAAATTAGAAAGCAGTGCATAATTTCAATTTGCAAATGACCTCTCTAGAGGTCACAAATTTAGCTGTAAGATTTGTTAAAATTAGAGATATTCAATATTTCATAATTCTATCAGTTTTATTTGCAGAAGCATAAATTTTTCTTTGTTTAAAATGTTACAGTGTTAAGAATATTTTACTAAATATGATTAATAACTCTGGCAGACAGTATAAAGTTAGATTTTGTAACATTCAGAAAATATATTTATTAATTAAAACAGCAATATATATATATAATTTCCCCCACCATTCAAAGCATTTTACCAACTAGAATATTGTCTATCTCTAATGGTTTATAATTTAGCTACTGTACTGTATAAGAATGGTCACCCTTTATATTTCTTATACTTTAGACTTGTTGAAGTGAGCCACTTAAAAAAACTGCTTGCAAATGATTTAAAATTTTATATTCTGAAATATAAACTCCATCCAAATGATGCAAACATAAATGTATTTAATATATTCTTGTAACATACTTAAAAATGAACTTATTACAGAAAATTTATTATATTATTTTATTGCAAAGAATCTCTTTCCACTATATTTTACATTCATATTAAATAAATCAAAATATATTATTACCTTTTTAAAAATTTCAAATAAGTAACAAAAAGTATTGAGTAAAATAATTTCAATGTGATACTTAAAAAAATCATGAATATTTAACAGTTTTCAAGGCCTTTATATCTAGACAGTCACGAATGCTATATACTTGCACTTAAAAATGCTAATTAAGAAACAGGCAATTTATATTTTAACATATATAATTCATTTTTCGTTTGATTTGAATTCAGCTAAGAAATTATGATATGCTAATTTCAGGAGTGAAGGATTTATGGACTGCACCATTTAGCTTTATTCTAAATACTTTATACATATATTCAAAAAATTTCATTGGCAAAGCAGTAACTATTTAATTTTAATTCAGAAATTCTTGACTTTAAAAAAATTTTAAAAGTCAAGCTACAAAGTGAGCTACATTTAAGACCAAACAACCTCCCACAAATACAAAAAAAATTCAAACAAAGAAAGATAGAAAAAAAAGAGAATTTGTTATATTCTGAATTATCTTAAAAATATATAAATAACAACATTATCTTACAAATGCAAATGGATAAAAACTTTAATTATTTCAATGATTAGAAATAATTATTCGTCATCTAAAAAAATCCTTAAGACATCTAAAGAAATTCCATTAATAATCAGAACATACTTCAATGCTGTTAAAGAAAAATAAAATAAATAAAACATACATTATTGGAACTACATATTTCAAGGTTGTCTCTTTTCTTCTATTCTAAATTGTCATACAATACTATTCATGGCAAAGAAATAGACTTTTAGTCTACAAGTCTATTTCTAAAATAATGGGGGGGGGGGAATAAAAACTTACTACTTGAGCATTTTGAGAAACTACTTTAACAAACTGACGACTGGAAGTGGATGGGCATGACTGAGTCTCAGTTGAACTAGGATTTGTAGAAGCTGTAAGCTGTTTCTGTGATGAAGTACTAGCAATACATTCCTGTACAGATATAAATAAAATCATACATAAATTTACAAATTATTAATAAAAATAATGCTTAAAGGCTAAAAAGCGAGATTGTATATTATGTGAAAACATTATTAATTTTGTCATTGAAAACATTATTTAAAAAATTCACCAAAAGGAAAAGTGAAGAAAGACAACTTCTAAATTTTGAAAAATATGTAGTAAGTTTAGTTTCCCACTTATGTAAGTTTTGTCCATGAATTTTTCACAGCAAAAATATACATTTTTAAAAACAATATTTAGTTAGCTAAAATACTCCCACCTTTATTCTTAATGGGAAAACATGCAGCTAAGTGCAATAATATCTAAATTCTGAGACAAAAGGAACGAAATAAGCATTATTATTATAAAATAAATGCAACATGGTTTCTGATACAAAGATTCTTCTTTTTTAAAGTAGTTTGTAATAATTAAAATAATGACGATCATATATATTTCCAATATATATGCACTTATTCTTGCTCCAGGTAATATGTTCTTTTTTTTAAATTTATTTTTTCGAATCTGATTAGATTAAAATGGTCTTCTAATGCAAATGAATGAAAATTAGAAATGATCTTCTATAAAAGGCATTGCAGTTTTGAGGTTTGCTTCTTTGAAGCAATGTTGTTGAATGAGAAATATAATAAAGTAGGAAACACAAATAATTTTTAATAAGAATATAAAGTAAACATTTTCAGCAAAAGTTGATAAATTAATCAATAAATTACATGTTACCCAATATATTACACAAATAGAGCCTCTTAGATTTATTCTTTATTATGTTGAAATAAAAAAAGAATATAGTTTTTAAAAAATTTTGTAAATTACAAAATATTACTTTTATTTTAAAACTAAAAAAAAAGTTAAAATATTTGCAAACAATTTCTAAATTAAATATGAAATGACTTTCTATTGGATATCATAAGATATTAAAATTATTTCTAAAAGAAAACATAAACATTTTTATGATTAAAAGAGTTCAAATAAAATAAAAATTTTAAATTAATTTCTTTTTGTGTTATTCACATGAATTAGTCTGCAGACATTCTCTAATAATTTTTTACTTTCTTCACATCAATTACCTCTTTCTTCACGATATTAAGTTCGTCTTGTGATGGTAATTCAAGAAGAGTTGATATCCCAGCTGTTTGTACAATTTTTTCAACAACAAAAGTATGCAAATCAACATTGTGAACATGTTCTGAAAATATTATAATAAAATTAAAAATTGAAAGTCAATATACAATGAAAAACAAAAACGTATCAACAATAGTTTCTTAAAAACTCTACCAAAAATATTTCACATCTTATGATTCATAATATAAAATTAAGAATGTTAATAATATATATATTTCAATAATATTAAAATATGTGCTTGGATAAATAAAAAGGCTTTAATAATTTAGAAAATTAAAAAAATAACTGTAACTGCACCAAATGACAAAAATAAAATTTCTCAAATAAATTTTATACTATAAACATATATAAGTACATTTAAACAAAAATTCTAAAATATAAACTATATTGAGGAAATAATCTTAAAAACCTTATTAATAAAATTTTCATTTTTATTTAATTTAAAAAATTTTTTCTCTTATATACAATGATTAAAAATAATTTTATTTTGAAATAGCTCAATATACAGAGCTATTATAAAGTTCAGTACATTATATAAAATTGATTTTTATTGACAGGGCTTTTTAAAAAAGCATCTAATAAATAATCTGTGCCTGTGTGAAAATGTTAACAGAAAAAGAAGGAAATGTTACACACTAATCAACAATGCCTCCATGCTAGTAATTATTCACAAATCCTTCTGAGCAACAGGTTTGTCACCCATTAAATTTCAATATAATCCTATTCTTTCTAATATTCGACCTTTTATTCTTTTATTAAGAGTAGAAGGTAGAAAAATAGAGAAAAAATACATATACTAAAAAAAACCAAACCAAAAGTAAAGAAGCCATTGCAAACATAGTCTTTTCTCCTTTATGATTTGTTTAGGGATGAACATTAATTAACTCCAAGAAGACATCTACTTCATAGGTAAGAAAAAAAATGTTTTAAATAGTATTTTAATTTGTTAAATTTATTAAACATGAAATTTAAATAATATTAAAATACTTGAAAAAGTAAAATAATAATAATAATAATCTACATATTACACCCATATTGAAATACTAAAATATTTTTAGCATAAATTAATATTTAGTTAATTAGTAAAAATAGGAATGATTTAAAATATTATGAATGGGAGATGCTGTTTCAATATATTTGATATTAATTTATAGCAATAAGGAAAAAAAGGGTGTGAGAGAGGACAGTACAAAACACATAAAAATTAGTTTTGTTTTTATATAACTGTCCATAATATATATATATATATATATATATATATATATATATATATATATATGGATAAAATAATATTGAGTTACAATCAGATGTAATGAGATCCACTCTCCAAACTTTTACAATCAACATATAATGTTTCACTCTTAGTACTAGAATTAAAATTGTAACAAGTTGATGCTAAAGACGGATTTTCAATTGAACAATGTTTGAAAACCCTTTAAAAGCAAAAATATTGCTATTAATTTACAATGGCATTAAAAAATGTTAGAGAACTAGAAAAAACTTTAAAAAGAAAAATAAAAAACCCTCACGTACTATTTATGAAAAATAGCAAAATAATACAAAATAAATAAAATAAGCCTCCAACAATGAAAATTGTTAAACTTACTTGGAAAATGTTTGCATATAAAAGATGAACTAATCTCAACTACTGCTTTTCCAATGCATTCTTTTTTAACAAGTTTAAAATCTGGAATGACATCTTCTGCTTCAAGATCACCAAACTGAATCTTTAAAATCAACCTTAAAAAAAAAGTTGGAAAGAAATGCTACACAGATGCTAAACATTGAATTATATAAATTAAATTTATACTTAGGGCCAAAAGTTATACAGATAACTTTGTTAATTTTCTTTTTCTAATTTTCATTGCTCAGCTTACTTTTCTCCTCCAAATTAAGAAGAAAAAAAAAAAAAAAGATGAATACATAAAATCTCTAGTTGGATATTAAGCAGATAATGCAGTGGAACTTTGCTTAATGGACATAACTTATTTTCTTACCTTACTTTTAATGATAAACAACCCTTTAAGCAAAACAATTTCCCCCCCCCCATACGAATCCATGTAAAATAGGACTATGTGTTCAATTTTGAAAAATAATAATAATAATAATAATAATATTTAAAACCAATTTTTTAATAATGAGAGTTATAATCTATAATGCTTTTCTATAAGAAAGTTATCAGAAAATATTTGTCTTTGGTTATGCTTCAAAATCTGGTGAAAATAAGATACAATATTCTTGTTAAATGAATTTGTTGAGCACATAGCTGTTATCTGGTTAGGGTGATGCTTCTCAATGTAAAATGCAATAATTTCCCGCACTTTCAGTATATCTCTTATTTTGCTAGAAGATTGTTGTTTTGCTGAGACTATTATTTTCTCCTCTCCTGACCAAATCTCATTGACAACATTTTGCTGTGAAACAAAAAGCAATTCCATAAGCTACCCAGCAGTTTTGGCTATGTCCTTCGACCAACTAATTGATATCATTGCTAACCCTCTTCTAGCCCCATAATCTTGGCCAGACATACAATCAAGACTTCTCAATCAAAGTTTCACAGGCACTTTCTTAAAATCCTAGGATTCATGTTCAACAAAACTTTTCACATAAAGCCTCATCCATGTAAAAAATAAGATTCTCTTCAAACAAATAAGTGCTCAACTTAGACTGATATAGATCAATGTACAAGCCAATCCTGCATAGGACATTATAATGGCTCCACTGCTTGTTATACCAATAATGTAAATACTTATTATGGAAGGTGCTTGTTAAGTGAAGCATGACTGTATTATAAAGTAACATGCTCACTAAATTATCTTACATTGTTAATGCATTTCATAGTTCAATAATCAATGCACACAAAAAAAGAATTAAGATATAAATTAGAGAGAGGGAGAAAAAAAAGAAGAATACTTAGAATATTGTTCATTAGAAGGGGAAATATTATAATATTCAAAAAGAAGTCCCTCCTCTCCTCCTCTCAGTGGCCAATGTGTTAGAGTTAAAATACAGGTCATTTTAATTTGATTTTGCTATGTTAAATTTATTGAACTGTCTATTCAATAACATTTATTTAGTACAAATGACCATAATTCCGTAATTTCAGTATGGATTATATTAATTTCCTTCAGTTTCTCTTTGGGGCATTTGTTATATGATAATTCATTCTGCAAATTATCGAGAAAGGATTATAAAGAAAAGATAAAGAAAGATTGCATACTTTGAAAAGTAAGTAGCTGTGAAAGTGAAATTTGGATGTTAGCTAGAACTTGAAAAACTTAGAAATTAAAGATAGAGCAGCAAGATATTTTTTTAATGTTATGGAGAATTATGACATCATTTAAATTTTATATTGTTATTTTAAATTACAGACTTTTTAAAGTTATCATTTTTGACATTTAATTTTGATATGTAAGATGTATTTATTTGATTATGATAATATGCAATTCTGTTTCATAACAGTCGTGGAATCCTCTGTTTATCCCTTCCTACTTTCTTAAACCACTAATTAATGAATCCTTTTTGATTTGAAATTGTATTAGAAATATATTAAAATAATAAATATTGTAACAAATTGCTTTTTTTTTGTTATACTTAATTAGATTGTTATAATTCATATGGTAGGTATTCATGATTGCTTTCAAGGAATCTAGTTTTCAATAAAAATGTTATGGCCACATATTTACTTCGCTGCTTAAACTCTAGATAACTGAAAAAAACAATTGTCATCTTGAAATCTAAGTTGTTAAGAGCTTGTTTACAGTTGCTTTTTGCACCAAGAAATCAAATGATATTTTTCCAGCTTATAGATATATCTATTGATGCAAAATTAATTTTTTCACACTAGACCTATAATGAAAATTACAATTACACGCATAAAAAGAGTAAAGGCAAAAGCCATTCAGTTAAGAAGTTCTGATATGCATTCTTCAGCACCATATCACTAAAAAAATAATGCTAATTCTTTCAAATAAAATTCCAGCCTTTGTTATGTTAAATTCCTCTTTTTTTTTTTTTTTTTTTGCAAATTTAGGGTTAGATACTTTATTTATATTTTTTTTTATAAATAAGAAGAGGAGATAAACATAAATATTGGAAAAAATATCTGCTCCCCACAGAATTTGCTAAAAACTATTTGCAGTTAAACTATTTTTCCAATATACTTATAATACTGTCTTAAAAAGAAATATTAGAAATATTATTCATGATTTAAAAAAAAGCAATGAAAAGGAACAATGGATAGTCAACTCACATTTCTGGAACATCTTCACCTTGTTTTTCAGATAATTGACCAATTTTATCAAGTCCCTGAGGATTCTTTTTTTCATTCAAATAACTTTCTGATTCACAAACAATAGATCCATCGGCTCTAATTCTCTTTAAGAAATAACTGGAAAAAGAAAAAAAAATTGAATAATTAATTTTTATAGCAAATTTTTACTTAACTGAACAATAATTGAAAAAAATGAATAATAATTCATAAATAATTTCATAACACACAAATGTAAAGAAAGAAAAAAAATTAAAATTTTTTTGACTCCATATATAAATGTATAAAATTACATCAATATATTTAAGATGTAACAGAAAAATGCAATAAAGAAACTTATTCATATTTTATAACCATAAACATGCCTTGAATTTCTCCAATGAATATAAATATATTAGTATTTTGAGAAGAAAATTTCTTAACATACCTCTGACAAAAGCAACACTTTTCAATGAAACTTGAATTCATGTTTGGAATAATAACATCTTTCAAAGGCTCATATCTGCATTCATAATCTGTAAACATATATTTTCAATTTAAACACATTATTTAGAAAATCAAAATGACAAATATTTGAATTTTATTATGTCAGTATTATATTATATATATATTTATATGCTAGTCATCTCTGGCGACCAACTGATTCATTAGGGATATTGGTGATATTCAATTTTAGATAAATCATTAAATTGTAAAACAATGAATCATTAATTAAATAAAAAATCATTTTAGTTAATTTCTGTTAAATTTAAATCAAATTTTTTGTCTATGATTCCACCAAATTGTTAGACATTAAAGCCCTGCTATTTTCATCAACTTCCATATGTGTGTATAAACCTTTCTAATAAAGACAGACCCATAACATCATGGAACTATTAAAAATGCAATTGAGGTTTTGTTAATCTTATAAATTTTGGAATATTATAACTTCATGTTTTCATTCCTCTCATAAATTGCACATATATTAAATAGAATCCTTCTTCTTTAATTTTCAACAATGGAAGAAAACCATGCTATCAGATTATGTATATATATATATTGATGAAACAGTGATTGACACACACACATGCATGCACACACACACACACACACACACACACACACACACACACACACACAC
>JAPMOR010087184.1:312223-328073 GCA_026543865.1 Argiope aurantia
ACACACACACACACACACACACACACACACACACACACACACACACATTATAAATCTTACTCTTAAATAATATTGAAAGACATAACATGTTTAATTTTAGCAATTTCTTTCTGATTTCAAAATTCTATGTAAAATGCTGACATTTTCCCAGATTTTGGATATTGCAACATATCTATTTGGCAGAAAAGGTTAAAATTTAAATAATAATGTTCTAAGTTTTTTTTTTCTTTTGGATTGACAAAAGAAGGTCTTTGTATTCAAAATGTTTTAAACTATGATTTAAAAAATATTTTGAATCATTTAAAGGGTTTTAAATTATTAAAACTGCACAACTTTTATTCATTTATTAAGCATTTTGTCATAAAATGGGAATTAATGTTAAGGACTGATAATATCTTGCCAAATTTGGTAGCTGTAGGTCAAATGGTCTGATCTGTAGATTGCCAACTTATATAATATTCATTAAAATTTTGTTTCTATCGCCCTCATAATATCATATCACCTATATAAATCACCATAATATTATTTACCAAACTCATAATAAATTATTTATATTTCACTAATCATACTGATTACACTGATAATTTATTTTGTTTGCCAGATATTTAAATTTTTAAAAAAATATTATAGATTGATGTTCACATTTGCTGACATTAATTGGGGGGGGGGAGGAAGGGATCTTTTTTTTTTCGAATATATTAAAGTTTGGGAATTAATATATTTACATTTATAACACTTCTTGATTTCTGACTACATTTATTGGAAAGAAGAGAATTCTTGTGACAATTTAATTTGTAAAGTTTCATAAAGAGTATTTGATAACAAATGTACTTACTGAATAATACAAACTGTAATACAGAAATATTTTTTACAAAAAGATTTCTCTGCGTGTTTCTCACACAAATTAAAGTCACCATGAAAGCTTCATTAAAAAATTTTTCATTAATGTTATACAAATTTTTGAGGATGATGCTTTATTTAAGCCACTAAAAAAATATGCTGAGTAATAAAGAAATAGTTTGTTACAGTGAAGCTTAAAAAGTTTCGATATTGCATGCATGGAACTTGAACATCAGTGCAGAAGGGGGGGGTAGACCTATGATTTTATAAAGCAAAAATAAAGAGGCTTAAAAGAGGAACAGCAGAAAAAATTTATATTGTTTATCACTGCAAAAAAAAAAAAAAAAAAAAGTAAACTTTTTTCTTTGATTTTATGATGTAATTTATTTTAACAGAAAATTATTCACTAAACTTGAAATCGTTATTATGTCAACTCCTGAAGATGGATGTACATCTATCTTTACAGTAGTCTAGCATGAAAGCAGAAGCACAAATATTATAATATGAATAATAATATATAAACAAGACAGATAATAGAAATGACAAATTAGAGAACCAATCACCTTTATTCAATACTTCATTATTGTACCAACAGTAAATTTCTGATACAACTGCATTGTCAAAAACAAAGAAAAACCAGTAGGGAGTGAGTGGGAAAAAAAATTATTTAAAAAACAAAAAAATATAAAGTAAAATAACTAAATAATGTTTTTTTTTAAATTTAAATGTATTGATTACAAATCTTGATTTAAAGATGCTTCAGAAAAATAAAAGCAAATCTATGTGGCATGATTAAAAAAGAAATATTTTAAACCGCTAGCCTATAACTGGCTAGCTTGATTTTTTTCAAAACCATTGCCCAGATTGTATTTAAATTTGACTATTGGACTATCAACTATACTATTGGAATTTTAAGCTTTTGCATTAACTGATATACTAAATTTTTTTTTATACAGCAACTTATTGGTAAGTGGAAATGTTGCTCAGTAATGAATTGGGATTTCCATCCCTCAAATAAACTTTTCAGCAGCACTCTCACAGCCCAACAAAATCAATTATCTATTGTGCTGCACCCCAAAGGGTTATGAAATTTCAACCAGTAGATGTTAAAATCAGCATTGGTGTTAATAACTTCTACAAGCCATATTTTGGTGATCTTCCTCAAAAGAAACATACTTAGGGTGTATAGAATGAGTAATTTTAATTTCAATTATGAATTATCCTTGACCAAATCAAATTGCTTCTATATAAATATTCCCTAATTTTATGTCATAACTTATTCTATATCAATAATACTAATCTTCAATAGCAATTTCATGCAGAGAAGAACTATATGACAATATTTTTAGCAATAAAGCAAATTATTTCTCAATGTCATATTATCATAACTAATTATTCTTAAAGTAGTAGTTATAAACAAACTGTAAATTATACTAACCTACAAACATGAAATAAAGAATAAGCAATAATTAACATCTGTATATCAAACTCTAAGTTAACCATATGCAAATTTTGCTTTCTTGAATTAGATTTTATAAATCTGATCATTTTTTTAATTAAAATTTTTGGATTGAAATTAAAAAAAAGGATTATTATAATTCAATTACCGATTATATACAAAATTCTAAACATATTTTTAAAAATGTGATGCATGTAATGCATAATAGAAATTTTCATCAAAAACTTAAATAGCCAACATTTATTTTATGCATTAATAATATAGTAAAAACTTTATTAGTTATTTATAATACAAAAATTCTGAATTATGTTAAGTAAAAATATATAATAAATTTTGTATGTAGTATATTAAAATTCAAACATGGATTATACTTTTAATCTATGGAAGAACAATGTAACCTGTGTGATACACAAGGAAAGAAGTAAACATTCTGAACTAGAAAATACTGGAATCTTAAAATATTATGAATAAATTGACACTTTGTTTATAAAAAAATAATTGCTTGAAACATAAAAGTAAAATGAGTTTCATATTGCAAATTCAAGCTTTAAAAGAACTAAATTCATAGTTTCATCAATCCTTTAGAAATTTATTTCAATACCAATTTATTTTCATATTCCAAAATAATCACAGAGCAAATTTTTATTTATATTATCTATATAAATGATTATAAAATTGGTGAGTTATTCTTTGTTATCCAAATAATTTTACAACAGAAAATTTGATAAAATTTATTCAGTATTATAAACAAAATCAGTGAATTATATTTTAGGAAAAAAGATGAAGTAAAGTTGTGATAAAAAGTTACTTCTAAGGCTCAGACAAGAGCAGAGATACTAAAGAGAAACTTGCTTATCACAGAGGAGACAGATAATCCATTAATACTATGGGTGGTCAAAATTGAAGCATCGTTAATGCGATTTAAAAATATGAGATTACATCATAAAGATTTCATGCACTAATGAAATTTTTTTTTATTAAATTAAAAATTAAAATATTATCCCAGATGATTACATAACTATTATTCTATTCAAAATCATAAAAAACAATCTGCATACAGTATAGATTTTAGTTTTTATCAGTGAATTTGATGGAAGAAGGCAAATATACTTACGATAAATTGAATCAACAGTTATCTTATAGGATTTCCCAGGTACTAAATTTTTATTTATGTTGAATAAAGAGTTGTATAAAACACCACCACGACAAAACCAACTAAGATCAAAACGCATCTCATTTAGGGCTTTGCAATTCATGCATTTGTACAGACGTTCCTCAGCAACAAGTGCTTTGGCCTTTTGAATAACAGTTGTAGCTTTTATATTCAGAAGAACTGAAAAAATTCCAAAAAACAAGTTACTATTTATTGACATGATTTGAAAATGTGTACAACAGTTTCTTCCATTATTATTAACTTTTCTTGAATATATATATTTTTTAATTTCAAAATAAATCTTAATCATGAAAATAGATATTAAACATAAATGTGATCAGTTTATACCATCATATTAATACAAAAGCAAAAGAAAAATATCAGCATAGTTCACATACCATAAAATATTGCTAAATACACACTTAAAAATAATTTAAAATTAATAACATAGCAAACAAAGACAACTAAGTTAATATATTCACATTTAATTTTCGCAGAAAAAGAATACTCCAAAATCGGGACATCCTTAACTATTGGAGCCTAAAACATTATCTATTGGATAGTTATAATTCATTTCCTCGGATAAAATGAAAACATTCCATAATTCTTGGCCTGTTTTGTTTCAGAAGTTAATATACTTTCTCAAATTTCTAAACAAATCTTAACTGGTATAACCACCGATTAACCAGATTTTTACAGCAAAGTGTTGCTATTTTTTTCTGGTTCATTTTTGGGTAAATACAAACAATTTGTAGGTTATTATTATTTTTTTGATATTTTATATTTTAAATATACATATCTGTATACATTTTAAATGACATTTTTATCATTTTTTAATAACTTTTTTTTAAATAATTTAAAAGAAGCTTTACTAAAATCTATTTCTTAAATTAACCTGGGAGTAAATGAGTTAAATAAAACATTTATTACCAGGCCTCACTTCCTGGATTATATGTATATATATAAACATAATTTTTGAAAGCAGAATCATGGCCGGAGACATAGAAGACATTTTTAACTTCCTTTTATTCTCTCCTGGGAGACACGATTTATTTACAAGCAGCGCGGACAAGGCACATCTGTTCACAGAGCAGCACAAAAGCAGAAGAAGGTAAGAGAGGTAGAAATTAATTACCCTGGTCTAATATACCCTGAGATTTTGATAGGGATTTTTCTTCATGCATCAAACCAAGCAAGGGAAACACAGGAATCTTTTAGAAGAATTTGTTTAGATCTGCAATATTTTATCCCTCCACTCGGAGCATGGGAATCGTAGACTAAAGCATTTTACATAGCTTCTCTGGAATTAATTAAATAGAAAAAGTGGAATGGGATCAGGAAATAAGAGAAAATTTTAGGATGAAGTTAATATGGGTTGAATTACAATAAAACATTGGAAATTAATTGGAATTGAAACTACAGTTTAAAATATCATTACGCAGGCATATATATATATATATATATATATATATATATATATATATATCGTTAAATAGCATTAAGACATTTAGAAGTGCTAGATTAACATTTATCCAAAGATAATGTCTGAAGCACATATAGAATTTCATTTTAACTTTCAGTAAACTTCAGAAATTTTTAAAAATTAAACTTTAATTTTAATATAAAACCATTACATTAAAGAAAATATTTTTAAAAAAATTGCACAATTTGCAAAATAAATGCAATAAATGAAAAATTTCCAATATATATATATATATATATATATGTTTTGAAGAAATAGTCATGATATTCTTTAATGATTATTCTTCATAATTTCAAAAAAATAGCCCAGTTTTATTTTTTGATAAGAACTCATTGTCCAGGCCTTGATGTGAACAATGCTTTGTATCAACCAGGAAAGCAGACACCAAGAAAGAAAAAGCATAAGAAATATCCCAAATTTATATAATTTTTGAAAGTAATATGCTGGCACAACATTTTGTCTTGTGGGAAAAATAATAGCCCACATAACTGAGAAGTCAAAGTTACAATGAAGTCAGAGTATGATTGATTAGGAAATTTTGAGGACAATTTTTATTTGTATAGCTCAGTTTTTGCAGTTTGTATTGCTCTTATGAATATTTTATTGTCCCAAACTGGAAATAAAATTTCAAAATAAGTCAATAATTTATTAGAACACCTTCTTAATGAGCCTCATCTAAATCAAAACAATAACCTTCTTCAGTTATATACAGCTCTTAATAATGGAATGCTTTCAGGATATCCTTAGAGAGATACAGGTTATTTTCAATTGATTCTCTTCAATCTCTGCCGTTATTTCAAAAATCACAGTCACTTTTTTTTTTTCCCACCTTGTTTCGCAAATATAGAATGCATACTGTGAAGACATATTAATATTTTGAAGCATAAAGGTTTTACTTTTCCTAACTTTTGTTTCTGCCACTAGTTTTCTAAATTGCCTTATAACATCCAATTCAAAATTTGCATTTATTATTTGACTACATTTAATGAACTAATGAAAGAAATGGCTGTTTGGTTGGCTGTTGGAATGATTGGCTGTTTGTTTCATTGCCATTTTCATATTCCCAAATTTAATTATCAGTTATGACACATTAAAAAGATTTTTTTATTCACATTTGAACAATTTAATAACTTCTAACATACTTAGACACAGTTATTAGTCAAGAAATATGGATCAATTTTGAAGCAGCATAATCAGTTGTAGGTTACCAGTCTGCCACTAACTTTTGATTACATCTAATTCTCATGGATAAACTAGGTATATGTCCATGCTAGATTGTTCATTGATGAAGAAGAGTACCAAGTATTCACATTGTCTTTGAAGGATGTTTTACTCAATTTTAAGCATTGATACTATCCATATAATTAGAAAGCAATTAAAATTCTTTCCATACACAATTTGCAAAACCTGAAATGTTTCGGTATGAAGTCTAAAACCTGAAAAGTTTTTGCTATTGCAAAAAGATGGGAAAAGGATTTAGCTATCTCATTGCTGATGATATTTTGTTTTAGAAATATAAATAATCACTAAACAGATCAATTACTGGTTTACTGTATCATTCATAAAATTACAACAGAAAGAAATGCCATTTCCAAGAAAATAATTGACACAAACTTTAGATTAATGTTCTACAAAGCTATTGTAATGCGATTCATAAATCAATATGCTAAACTTCTTGACTTTTTTTTCAGATAGCTCTCTTCTAAAATAAAATATAATGAGCAAATTTATCTAAATTAAAGAAGTTGAAGGCAACAATAAGTCCTTAAAAAGGAATATTTTTCAATAAAAGAGTAGTAATAAATTTAGTTCCCCCCCCCCTCCAAAGAACTTTTTACAACTGTTTTAGGATAAAAGTATTCTTAACTTGTTGCAAATAAGTATTATTTTTCTTCAGTTGTGATAGCCATATATTTTTAATATATAATATCTAAGATATAACAAAGAATCATACCATTATCTGCACATAAAAACAATTTTGTATCTGCTACTAGTGAAGGATGAATCTTATACTGTTCAAAGAATTGTCCTTCCATTGCAACAACCAGTCGCTGAATGTAATTATCACTTAGTACTCTGCAACCACCTATGGTACAGTTGCCACTCTCATCAAATTCAATATAGGTATTTGTTTCAGTCTGAGGCATACCCCAAACTTTAGGTAACAAGGAGAGAGGTAGCACAGGCAAAGGCACTAAAATGAAGCATACAGGATATTAACATAAAATAAGAAATGGTAAAAAAATTTGCACAATGTAAGTGGCAAATGTAACACAATAAAATTTTTATATTCACATATATAAAAAACTAGTTTGATATTTTGATACAATTTGGTTTTAATGGTAATCAAAAAGGGTAAAGAAAAAAGTTTCACCATATTATAAAAGTATACTCAAATATATTATTAATATTTATTATGAAAAATTTTGAATATGTGAAACACAAGCTAAATAGTTTGATGATTGAAATTACCAAATTGGTGAAAGTGTTTTTGGTGAAAGAATTGGTGAAAGAATTTTTAGCTTCTGCTACAAACCAGAAGTACCAAAGATTTTATGTGTAATAACCTTTTTAGACCAGCCACTAAATGGAATAATCATTGATTTGATTCTAAGGCATCATTTCATGAAGACCACTAAATGTGATAATTGCATTAAAAATATTTTAACTTTTAAATGTGTAAAATAGAACTCAACAGATCTGAAATTGAAATGCTTTTTGAAATATAAAATGCTTCTGAAATATAAATTTGTTTACACAACGATGCAATATCTGAAAATAAATAAAACAGAAGTAAAAACACTGTTGTGAACTAAAAAAAAAAAAAGTGTTAACTAACAGTTATACAGAACTGCAAAAATAATTGACACACAAACAATAATTCAGCTTTCAACTAACAACTTTACCAAACTTATTTATCACGTGAACTTAAAACTTAATACCACAAAATAATAATTTTTAACACAAAATATAATAGGAGAAAAAAATCTAAATGCCACAATTTTAACAAAATTAGTCAGAAACTACCAACCTTTGTTAAACTATTAAATAAACGAATACATCCAATATATATTTTGAATTATTTTTTCTTTAAAAACAACATTCAGTAATATTATAGAAACACATAAATAAATGTTACCAGATAGTTTACAAAAGCAGCAATTTAATAATCAAGAAAAGATGATTTCAAATAGAAGAAAATTAATTAAAGATAATTCAAGTGGATTTTTATTTATAAAATTGCATAAAAAACAGATTTATTTATTAATATTAAATTACATTTACATCACACAAATATCACCCAGCGTGAAATCTCTATAATAAATGCATATAAAATTATTCTGTTGTAAAACACCAAAATAATTTTCGAAAATAAACGTTTTTAAAAAAAAGATATATAGGTAATATTTTTAATTCATATAGTTATATTAATTTTTAATTACAAAATATCTTGTGATCTATTTCAGAATATATATATATATATATATATATATAATAAGAGCAGAAGTGACAGTTTAATTCTATAATGATAATTTGATTTTCATTTAACAGGGGAAAAAAATGGTCTCAGACATTTGATTAGTTTTAAGAGGAAGTAGGAATTTAGGATCATTCAAGTGATTAGTCTTTTCAGAGTTAATTTATCTTAATGAGCAGATTTTGCTACATTGTTTATTAATGCTCATTTCGAAGCACAAGAAGGATAAAATGACTCTGAATTAGTCACTAAAAGGGAAATTTCATGTTAAGAAACCACAAAGCAATTATTCACTGGAATAACAGAAAGTATAAGACTGTCCAGTATGAGTGACTCTAATTTATGTCTACGAAAGTTTCATTATTAAAAGGGGTTTCAGATACTATTTGCAAAGAATTAGAGGCAAAATAATAAATTCTAATGTATCAATTACAAAAACTTACTATTTCGAATGCCAACTAATGGAATATAATGATTATGACTATAACTGCTCCATGCAATACATATTGGCTTGTTTAAGCTTTTGTCTCTTCCTCTACAACCTTCAGCATCTACTAATCCAGGAAGGAAAATAGCTGTAGATAGAAAAATAAATTATGCGTGAAATTTTTGGGTATAGGTCATTCTTAAACTATAACTTCATAAAACAAGAAAATTATTCTTTCCATACATATTAAAAATATTTAATAAAATAATTAATCAATCTTTTATTAATCAAGCATTTTTCATCATATAAATAGTGTACTGGAGTTTGCTTATTTCTATTTCTGATAAAAATTCATATCAGTATCTTATGGCTCAAATAAAAAGGAAATTAAAAATTAAATCAATGAAATAATAAAAAAAACATTAAAAAAGATTTATTTCCCCAAAGTTCAATGCTAATGTTAGAATATGCTTCTTTTAATACATCCAATATCAGCAAGTAAATACATAAAATAAAAGAAGTTAAGATAATATTTTGCAAATGAGCCACAGAAGAAAGAAATGTGATACTATGAATATTTCAAAAGATGGGAAGGAGTGATTCCATATAATAGAAATATGTATGACAAAAATTTTCAAATATTTTTCAACCGAAAATCTGCAAGCTAATGCTAATTATTTTTATTACCTTTAGAAATACATGGGCAAATTTAATAAGATTAAAAATAATCTAATTTAAAATATATTAAAATTAGGTTGGTTACTAACAGAGTAATAGAGAGAGAAAGAGAAATGATTTAAGCTATTTATATTTGATTTTGAATAAGTCATTATTAAGTCATAATTGATGTAATAAATATCTACCATATTTCATCTCAAAAACTGTTTTGAATTTTATTATTATTTATGAGACTTCTATCATTCTGAAAGGATAATATAAATAAGAATAAAACAAACAAACAAATAAGTAAAGATATAATCCATAGTTCTTATCAACAGTTAACAAGAAATTATACATCTATATTGAGCATCTATGGCCTGGCATGAAATACAAATTATATGCAATAAAAAGTATAATCATTCAATGAATTAGAAGAATGGATAAATATTATATTGACTACAAAATTTGATGACAAACAATCAAATTCATCATAATATGCTATGATTAAAATGCACAATAAAATTATATAATGTGACATCAAAAATGTATAGTATTTCATAATAAAATTGATCATATCAAATCAAGTATTTAAATTCTTAAAACTGTACCACAAACAATTTTTTTTTTAATTCAGCAAACTCTTCTAACTATTTAATGCAAAATCCACTTTCATACAAAAATACTTAATGATAAGAAAATTATTTTTTGGGATACAGTAGCGATTAATAAAACTACAGCATTTTAAAAAGAATTCAGGATTACAAATTTAATTAAACAGCAAACAGTTTGAAAAGAAGATAATTTTAATTGATTTGTAATATGAATGCATGATTGCATCATTAATAATGATGTAATCATACATTTAGATGATGTGTTTTCTGGGCTGTAAATGTTTAATTTTTAAGAATACCTTTTGAATGGCATTTAAAACTATAAGAAGATACTGGGAAAAACAAATTTAAAGAAAAGTCCCCCCCCCAACCCTCCAAAAAAATACTACAGGGAGAAATAAATTACAGCCCATATATGACGTAAAGAAAACTTTCCTAAATTATTCAATAATCTGTTATAAAAGGCAAACATTCTTTTTTTTATGAATATCAAATTTACAATTATGCATATTTAATATTATGATACAACATTAATGGAATAACTGCTCCCAAATTAGCAATTGCAAAACAGAAATGCCAAGACAAAAGCTAGAATTTGAAAATATATTTTAGTCGTCTGCTAAATACAATTTTCAAAACTACCAATACAGAATTTGAAAATGGCCCATATGAAAATAGCAATTTGATCAATCTATCGACCATCTTTTTGTTTTTCCTCAAAAATTTTGAATTATAATTATTCCTTAGCCTTAGAATGTAAATGCTTGATTATTATATCAGAATTCCATCAAGCAGTGGACAATATTTCTCCAAAATTAAAATCTAATTAAATAATTAATAGATACTGCAAACCATTCTAAATTTTATTACTTTAATCATAATAAACTTTTTTTTATTTATAAATAATATAAATGTTTTAAATTGTATTACCAGAATAATCTCCACATTTCTTCATGCATTCTAAGGAATCCAACAATATAATAGGACGTTTCAGAACATTGGCCAATCCAAATATATGAATGTTTCTTAACCCATGGAGTTCACCCTCAGGTGGTTTGAATTCCGGATCACATTCATCAATTATTGATTGCCATTCTTCAGTATCAATAAAATCTTTGAAGAGCTCCTTTAAGAAAAATAAATGAATAAATAAAATAAATATAAGCTCAAAGACATGTAAAGCACTGAAAAATATTTTGCTCCCATAATAATAAGGAATGATAAATATGTAATAATTTTGAGACACTGTCTCATGATAATTACATGGAGAAATTTGGCCACTTAAGGTGGACAGTAGTAACGTAGAAGTCAACAAATACGAGTGATATTATCACCCACTTTTTATATGCAATAAGCTGTGATCTGTTAGGTATTACAAAATATTATGTATAAATGTGATTTATTTTAAAATCAACATATATATGATTGATTTTTCAGAATTAATCAGATATTAATACGGTGTTCTTGAAATTTCAAAATTTTATTGGGTTTAAAATAATAAAAGATTTAGAAATATATAATTTTTTTCATTTTTATTGATTTCTATCCATTAATAGGCAGTTGCACAGTATATTTATTAACAGACTCCAAGATGATTTTAAACACAATTTTTTCTCTTTATTACATAGGGTTTTTTTGTTTAATGGGACCTTCACGATAATTATATGGAAAAATTAGGCCACTTAAGTTAGATAAAGGAATGAAGCTCACTTGTTTTCATTTATATTGTAAAACTAATATGTTATTAGAATTATCAGTACAATATCATGATTATAAAATAAGTACATAACCTAGTATAATGTATATAAATTACACTAAATGAAAACAGATTGAAACTCCGACAAAAAAATTTTATGTCCATAATTTAAAACGAGCAATTTTTTAAAAAATTTGTTTCTCTATCTGAACAATAAAAAAATAAAAAAAACACATATCAAGAAAGATTCAAAGTATATCAATATCCAGAAATTTTTTTGCTTAAAATAAAATTGTTTGCCAAAGAATACACTTTAAAAACTTTTTTCTTTCCTTTCCAGACAAAAATAAACTATTACTAAAAATATGAGAGTATGATATTCAAGAATTTCAAAAATAATAAAATACTTCTTAATTTTTAGTTATTAATAAAAATATAATGGACTAACTTTGTATTTATCAAGATTGGTTTCAAAATGCTTCTTCAGACAGCATCTTAAAGGATGCCAAAACAATTCTCGCCCAACAAGAGCGCGAGATATTGCATGAACTAAACAGTGGCCATCACCATCAGTATGGATGGGTAACAAACGTTCTTCATTTCCATTTGAAGATCTGATAAGTTTCAAAGTTTCAGATAAATAGTTCATACTTCCAGTGATATCCCTTCCAAACCCTGGAATATTTACATGTTCTGGTTCAATTAGAAAAGCTCTGTCACCAAATGAACTGCAATCAAAAATTTCTCCTCGATTCATATCCTTTAAAAGCTTTGCTTTCCCAGTTTCTTTATCCATTCCGTATCTTGTTAGAAAAGGTGACAGGAGTTTGCAATAATAATTTGACAATCCCAGAACTTTGACCATTTCAGGTCCCCTTTTAGGTAAATAGGAAATCAGAAGCAATCTACGAATGTAAAAATCTAGCCCATTCGTAAAGTCTTCAGGCCTTACTCCTTGGACGTTTCTTAAGGAATTTCTCGGAAACTTTTGGCCACACTGATAACATTCAATTTCTATTTCCAGTGACGACACAAACATTAGATTTTGGCATCGTCTATCGTTACAAACAACTTTCTGAAGGCGGAAATCACTATCATCACAGTCGCTAAGCATCTTGAAATTAGTATTAGCACTACGATCTATCTAGCATGAATAAAAACTATTCAAAATTTAAATTTCAAATCCAACATATGTCGTTTTGATTGCACATACGAAAAAAAAAATACATAAAAAAAAGGCCTTTTTACTATTCTAAGAAAACTGAAGACTATAAGCTTGACACATTCCTGAAGTTACTCAATTAAAGAAAACGATCGGAGTTAAGAAAAATGCAACACACAAATAATTCTTTTTAATAGCAGCTTTGTAATCCACATTACTTCATAATTTTGGTTCCCAATTAATGGTTTCATTTCAGATCAGATGGTAAATATTGTCAAATATCTGATGCCAATCTTTTCCACTAAATTCCGATTTATTTATTCACTTGTTTAATTAATTACATTTTACAAATATTTACAAATTTTAAAATATTTTAAAATAAAAAAATGTGCGCTTTTAATAATCTGACATTTGCAAGAAATTTTAATATTTTATGAACATATGAAGAGAGAAATATATGTATACATATACGACGACCCCTGACGCTATATTTGCACTGTTGTTGATTTTGAATCTCCAATAGTTTATTTAGCTGTTGTGTATTTTTTATTGTTAAGTTGGTCTAATCTACGATTATAGATTGTTACTGCTGGTAATTTTTTTTAATTATTAAATTCAATTTTTTAAAAATACCTGGTAATATTTAGGTTCATAAATTCTTGTTCTAGAGTATAATTTCAGCTCGTAATTGTCTATGGAAAGGAAAGGAAACTGTGATATCTAACCATTAATCTCAATTGATATTAAATAAAATGTAAAGAAACTTTCTATTTTTAGCTTATAAGCATTTTAATTATCAACAAACAACTAACATTTGAAATATACTATTGTGGTTTGATGACTTAAATAGAGTTGCTTATTATGTGATATAAGTAAATTTCAATAGTTCCTATTTCCTTATTCTTTTCCTACCATCTCCTCTTTTAAATATAACGTTTTTGCTGCTTTTATAATTTCAAAACTCATACATACATAATTTGTAGTCATATAAAGAAATTTGTTTTAAATACTATCATTGACAGTCTGTTATTAATTTCTTCACTTGAAGAAAATGATGCATTGACAAAAATATTTCTATGATTAGCATTAGCATACCTATCTTAAAAATATCCATTTATATACAATCATGAAATAAAAAAAACACATTTTTTTAATAATTTATTTCTGAATTAATCTCAATTTATCAGCAGATTATTTTGATCTCATTTAGTAGAAAGTTTGATAGATATGTATATAAAAATAACCTTAAAACTAAAGGAAATACACATTGTTTTCTTTCCAAGATTTTCTGTTACTGTCTCCTAATATGCTATTGTGATTATTATTATTATTATTTTGCAGTGATTGATAGTTCTAATAATGATACTTAAGCATCATGTTATGGACCCTTTAAGGGAGGAAAGAGAAGGAAAAGTTCGAGAAGTGGGACCTCAAGCTGTGTGGTCCTTGTCATCTTGTAAACCTGGTTAGTTTTTTTTTTTTTTTTCCCCTCATTCTTAATACATGAGTATGTATGTTGAGCTTTCTAAATTGTATTATGTATTTCTTGCATACTTTTAAAATGTAATTTTTATGCATGTTTCAATTTTAACTATTCTCTCTACACAGTAGGAGTTGATAGTAGAGTATGATGTTACAAATTATCACATCATTTGTGAATGACATAATGTGTCGCCACGGCACCAGAAAAATCAGGAAAACACATTGTGTTTTCCTTAAAAACCAGGAGACTATAAAAAAATTAGATTTTTTTCTTTCATCTAAAAATTGACAATCTCTTTAAACATCACTCTGAAAATAAATACCATTCTCAAAATCTCATCCTTTTTCTTCATAAATCAGTCCAATTTTCAAGACTGAGAAAAAAATCTTGTATTGGAATAAGATTATTGCTACTTGAATACTAGTGGAGCTACTGAAACAGAACAAAAACACTTTTTAGCAAAATTTCTTATGTTTGTAAGAAATGCTGCAAAGGTGTATACCTATGTGACATTGAGGTGTATACTATTTGATGGTTATATTTCAATTTTTTTTATATATACCTATCTCAAGAGGTATGCTACAGTATAGAAAATGAATGCATATGAGGTATTATGAAGCTTTAGAAAAGTAGAAAAAATTTCAGGAAGAAAAAAAGAGAGAGAGAGTGAATCCAATAAATGTAAAGCAATTTTGCCAATTTAATTGTTACAAGATTTAAAAAAAAAAAAAAATGGTGACTGAAAAATTTGCAAAGATTGAAATTGATGCTCAAGTATATAAATTGGCAAAATAAATAAATAAATAGTGCTTTTTGTTAATTAATCATTAAATGGTTTTTATCATAATAGGGAGAATGTTTTTTTTTTGTGTTTTACTTTGCATGCATTCTTAATTTTATGACTTTAAATGAGAGAGTAGGAACAATAGCTATTTTTTCCTTCTTTAGCATGTTGAATTTGTCTTAAAATTTTAGGCAATAATAATATTAAAAAAATGTTTGTAAATATAAATGTTAATTTGATATGAGGGAGACTTCTTACCTTTCTTAATTCTAAGCTTACAACTCAATCCCTCTTCCTGGCCTGTTTACTATCTTAGATAGAATTCTGCAAAACTGAACTCCCCTTCCAAAATATAGAATCTCATTTGATAGCATATGAATACATGGAACCAATCAAGATTGAAATTGAACCATACCTTGCAGTGGAAATTCTAGCTTGCATTAAAATCTTAAGATTTATTCTCATTAAATCTTAAGTCCTGGCATATATGGAATGAATAATAACTAATTAAGGGTAAAAGTGTAATTTAGTGTGTCCCTGTCTGCGTCAAGGATGCCAAGTCGGCAATAAAGATGGCAGACAAAATAAACAAACACTTCTGTGAAACAGTTACA
>JAPMOR010087184.1:328083-395558 GCA_026543865.1 Argiope aurantia
TGCCTTCAACATCTGAAGAAGGCACTGGGCAGAATTTTTTAATTAAAAAAAAACATCCTATGGCTTCAGTAGCAGCAGGAGTGAGAAACTAATATCTTTGCTAGCACATAGGGACTCAGTGGATAACAGGAACAATACATAATCAAAAAAAAAAAAATGAAGAAGCAATCAAAATATTCTCCATATAAAATTTCAAACGAGCAGCCTTTTCTGAACATCAACTCATAAAATATACACACATATATATATATATATATATATATATTCCACTCACCTTTCATCCATTCCGCAGGTTCAAAATATTCCATGCCATTCCATTCACCAGACATCCATTTTTGTACAATTACCGACATAACAAATTATCAAGGGAACCATCAGAGCACAAATAGAATAACAAGAACTGCAAGGAATTCTGTTGCAGAAGATTTTGAAAATAAGAATTCAGATGATTTCTTGAAGTCTATACTGACAGTTAAAAATTGCAAAAGAATAAATATTTTGTGTTTGTATTCACATTAAAAGTAACATTGCAGTGTCTTGTTAGTAGTAAAAACAAAAGCTTTTAATTATAATACAGAACTAAATTGAAATCTTTTATTATTATTTTTATTTTAAAATTTTTCATAAAATAATTGTAGTTCATGTACAACTCAACCATTGTAAAAAGTAGTAAACAAAACAGCATTAAGGTTGCTAGAATATCATTTTGGTGGGTTATCATATTGACAAGAAACTTGGGGGGGGGGCACTAAACTACATTTCAACCTAAATAAGAAGTTCCCTTTCAAGCAAATCTTCCAAATAATTTATTTTTTACTTAAAATCAAATGCTTCCCAAACTCTTGAAAAACAGCTATTTTTGTTTCTGTCCATTAGCTTGGTTAAACCAACTTGATAACTGTCATCCAGTCAGCCTTCTACTTAGGCTTATCAGAATTGTAGAACAAATCATTTTTAATATAATAAATGATCATGTAGAACACCATGTCTCATCATTTTTGTTTGAGTTTAGGAAAAAAAAAATGTTTTGACTGTTGGATAATTTTTTAGGATATCTGAGAGTGTAGAGCAAAGCTTCAATAATTGACTGGACATAGACACTGTTTTTCTGGACATCACCAATGCATTAGGTCGAGTATGGATTGAAGATCTAATCGATAAAATGATCAAAATGAAGATAACTGACAGAATCATTAAATTCCTCTGATCTTATTTTTTTAACAGCCAATTTACAGTGTTTAAATTCTTTATCCACACCAAGGAATTATTCAGTGTTCGAAATTTGATCCTACTTGCTTAAACATATTTATTAATGATATCCCAAAACAAAAAACTAAACTCAGTCTTTTTGCCAATGGCACAGCCTCTACTAATAAAGATCTAAAATTTGTAATAGAAAAACTAATTGCATATCTTAAATTCATAAAAAAATGGTTAATATGTTGGAAGACCCAAATCAATATCAGTAAATGCCAAGCATGGAAGAAGTAATCTACCTTCTCTATTAAAATTATTCATTACAAACATCTCCATGACAAAGATACAATGTATTTTGGTGTCATTCTTTACCAGAACTTAACTTTTTAAAAATACATTTTTAAAAAATCAAATGCAATTACAATGAAACTAAAGTTAAATGTTACTTAACTCTCAACTCCAAATCCAAGTTGTGAAGAAAAAATTAACTACTCATCTTCCAGTTGTTGTTTGTATTTTTATGTTGCTTGTTGTTTACTGCAAGAAATAATGGTTGTCTTTAAATTTGTTCAGAGCTCTGTTTCCGTTCAGATTCTTTCTTGAATTTGCATTGTTCATTCGAGCATTCATCTTTATTATACATAAAGATTAAGCGATTGAACTATTTAAATAAAGTAGATTAATGAACTGTAAGTATCAATCATTGTTTTTCTCTTTTACAATTGCAGTGATTTTTTTATTGAATTTGTAAAGTTTTAAATCTGCTTCAGTTCTGAATGTGAACAATGGTATGCGATTGAATTGTAAATTAACATAGTCTAAGTATCCTATGGGATGATAGTGTGATAAGAGTTCTAAATTATAAATTATTGGAAATGTTATGATTACAATTATTTGATGAAAGATTTTTGTTTATCTATAATGCTTGTTATTATTCTAAAGCCATTGACTTCATTCTTTAAACTTATCATCACTTATGGCATCTGAAATTTCTATAAAATTTAAAAAAAAAATTCTTTCCTTTCTATTTTGTGATGAGTTAAACTACAACGACAACCATTATATATTTACTGTTTGCTTTACATATCATGAGGAAAAAAGTAACATGTCTGTGAAAGGGAAAATGTCTCAGTATCTTTTGAGGATTGACTTTTCAGTTACTGAGAATTTAACCATTCCAGTTATTCTCTAATACAACTTGCATTAAATATGCTGATAATGACACATCAGTGTCTATTGAAAGAAAAAAAATTACAAATGGTTAAATTCTCACTGACCTATGCAATTTCATTTAGTTCTTTGATACATTGTGATTATACTTAAAAATTTTCTTTCCGAAAGGATTTGGAGTTGATCAACTACGCGACCAATGCTTAGAAACTTATTGGCAATCTGATGGGCCACAGCCACATCTAGTGAATATTCAGTTTAGAAGAAAAACCACCATTCAAGATGTTTATTTGTATGCCGATTATAAATTGGATGAAAGTTATACTCCTAACAGGTAAATAAATGCATAAACCTCAATTTGTGAGAGCGTAATGGTTCCTTTCTTTTTTCCTTGTCCATTTCACATTGTCAGTATCTGAAAACAGTATAAAATTAAGTAAATGCAGTAATTATTATTATTTAAAATACTATTTATTACATCTAAGTTATTTTGCATTATTTCTTACTCTTTACATTTATTTTCTAGATTTTTAACTCTTTGCACTTCTTTTTTGGTGAAAGATCTGTCTTTTATAAAATTAGACTATCTTTTAGATGCATTTTTAAACGGTTCTTTTGTTTTGGAATTTTATGATTTTGATTATCAGCAATAATTATAAGAATATATCAGTGCAGAAATTCGTCACTGAACAATATGAAATCAAAAGGTTCAGCACAGATTATAGCAATTTTTATTTTATGCATATAGTAGATTGATGAGATTCTAAATTGAAAGAAAATTCTTTTGATTTACTCTTTAAATTCATAATACCTTATGAATTAATCTTTGTCATAAGAGAAGAAATTTACCTGATATAAATGGATAAGTATTAGAATTCAATGGTTGTGTTTGTTTTGAACTTCCAATTGAAATTTTCAAAAATTCCTTGAAAAAACTTTTTATTAAAGTTTGAATGAATTATGGTTCTTGAAAATTATATATTTTATGTTGTGGATGTATTAGATATTTTTACTCTTCTGTAAATTTTAATATTTTACTTTTTTGTGTAATATTTTTACTTTTTAGTAGTAGAAGCAAATTTGTAGATTTCTATCATGTGTTGGATGAAATTCTTGTAAGAGAAATCTAATTAATGACTTGAAATTTCTAAGAGCTATATGGATGAAATTTGGTACATTGTTTTATCACTAAAAATGTAGATGTGTATTAAATTTAAGGCTAAATGGTGTGATTATCTGTTGATCTGTTTATTCGCTGTATGTGAACATTATAATTCAAATATGTAACAACTTGGGTAATTGAAATTTCATATTTGTTTTGTAGCTGAAGCTGTAAATCGATATTAAAATTTGCATCCAGTTGGGTGAAAAGAAAGTTCAGAATTAATATTCAGTTTTCTTTGTTGTGCTACTAATCACAAATTCTGGTATATTTTGTTATTACAACTGGAAGTTAAAGGGTGCTTGTGGATTATACTTCAGATGTGTTCATCCTCCTTTAACATTTATAGCAAAAAATTCAAGAGAGAAAAATCTAAAAAAATCTATTATGTGGTTGAAATATATGAGAAAGTTGAAGGGAAGACACTTTCAGGGATTTTTTTTTATTTTTATAAAATTATTGTGTATTGCATGCAATTTGCATTGCAAATGGCATCTAAATGCCATGTCATAAATTTTAGACATAGCATACTGTAAAATAAGAAGAGTACTGTAAATTTTCTCCCACTTTATTCTTTTATCATTTTATCTAAATTGTCTAACCCTACATAAGTATCATTGTAATTGATATTGGCATTGCATTTTCAGACAATTAAATCATTCACTTTGTTTTAGTTCTGATTCAATTCCCAAATTTAAATAGTATGGTAGAATGTTTTTAAGTTGATGAAGTACATCTATAAATTGTAAGAATCATATTTAATATTTCTATCAATATTATAGAATATGTCTATAAAGATGTATAGTGTTTGATTTTACCTCACAACATTATATATTTTACTAAACTTAAATTTTTAAAATTTTATTTAGAAATTAAATGAAAAACTAGCTAAATAAATAAATTGTTTGCCTCATTGTAATAATGAACCTACACTTGTGTATAGAGAAGCATAACATATAAAAACAAGTTGAATATGTTTAAACATAGTTTACTAGTGTTATTTTTCAAAATTGTTCTTAATGGTCAATTTAAAAAATGACAAATAATGGATTTTTTTTTGTCCTCTAAATATATTTGGCCTTTATTTGTTGTCTAAAACTATTTATTCTTGTTTCACTCTTCTAATTTAAATAAATTCTTTATATATTTATAGCTCTATAAATAATTGCATTATGTTTTGTTTATTTTCAGGATTTCAATTAGAGCTGGTACCCATTTCCATGACTTGCATGAAATAGAAGTTGTTGAATTGAATGAACCAAGTGGTTGGGTGAGAATAACTTTGAAAGATGTTGTTGATCAACCGATTAGAACATATATAATACAAATTGCAATTCTGTCAAATCATCAGAATGGACGAGATACTCATCTTCGACAAATCAGAATCCATTCTCCTGTAGAGAACTATTGTTTTGCTGCTATAAAATTTCCTATGCTTACCAGTGTGGAATGTTCTGCTTATAGCTCTATACGGTAGAAAGATATGGTAGCCTGTGCCAATATTCAGTCATATTATTTAATTTCATCTAGAGTTTTCTGTTCATTTTCTGCATATATTGCTTTTTTCTTTCTTTGTTTTTTGAAAAATGAGATATATGAAAAAAAAATGCCTGTTTTGATATTGAATGGATTATATGATGTTCTGCATGCCATTTTGTAATTAAAATGTTTATAGCTCAAAACCAGAAAATTTATTGTCTTTTTTTAATATGATTAATTATTGTAGTTGTCTCATGTTATGAATGTTATAACAGTCACAAATAGTGTTTGAAGAGTTGCAAATAATTTTAACCAGAAAGGTTTCTGGACTGGGTTACAAATTAATAATTTTTCATATAAAATAACTTTTAATCATTTAAGGTTTTATTGAAAAGATAAATATATTATTTTTGTGCTTTAATGGAATTCTTCTGTTTAATAATAAAAGAAAAATTAATAATAGAATAATATTGTTTCTTCATCAAAATCATGTTATATTGAATTTTTGGTGAAAACTGCATTCCTGTTATAGACTTTATTAATCGATTTTTTAATTTTATTTTTGCAGTTTACTTTTAAATATACCCCAACAACAATGATACACAAATAAAGTTATACTGAATATTGTCATATATATTTTGAACTATCCAATATTGAAAATGGTATATCAGTCATTTTTTGCAATTTTTTTTAACATTTTCTGTGCAACTGATTAAAAATGTTGTTTTCAAAGCAATTTGGAAAGAATTATTCACCGTTAATTCTTCAGGTGTAATTTTTATTCTTCGCAATCAATTTTATGACAGGTGCAAAGAGATGATCCAGTTATGGGGATAATTGATCACAAAAAAATGTCTTTACTATAATTTTTAATTAAGCTAAATGGCAGTAAGAAGATTCTGATGGATCTTGAGAAATTTGCAATTGAATGATAACACTTTTGCAAAAAAAAAAAAAAAGATACAAATATTTATAAATTGTGGATGTTGATTCTGCATCTTCCCAAGATATTTCTCTATGTGCTTCAGTCTTTTAAATATAGGGCTATTGATGAATCTATGGTCAAATTTAAAGATTGTAATACTCTAAAACAGTAATGCTGATAAAAAGGAATTTATCAATTTTTTAAAATCTACTCTGGAGAAACAAAGGAAGTTGAAAAGAATTTAGGTTAAAGAGTTGTGCAAAATCTCTTGCAACTTATTTGAGGCAAAAATTATCTGTTATATATAAATGGTTATTTTCCTCAAACAATGTGTTTTAATTTTTAGAAATGCAGAAAATATTTTCTTGTGGGATAGTTAGCACTTTGAGAAAAAAAAAAATCTTCGAAATTAACAGATGATAAAGGTCAAAACATTGAAGAATTCAATGGGGCTGCCAGTAATGACTATGTATATATCTAAAATGGAGAGATAAAATATGAGTGTCTTTACTACCATGTTTGGCCGACTGCACAGATACTGTTGTGATAATACAAAAAGGGGTGGAAAAAAGGAAATAATTGAAGTTCAGTGCCCCAAAATGGTATTGATTGCAATAAAAGTATGAGTCTCATGGGTCATTTGAAGAGCCTATAGGAAATAGACTACAAAAATTAAAAGAATTTTCAAAGAATGTTTTCTATTTCTTAGAATGGCAACAGTAAATGCATACTTATTATACAAAATGGCTGCAAATATCAAGGAAGATATGAAATTTTTTTGAATGAAAGTAATTGTCATATATCTTCTATTACAAAGTTGAACTAAATGAGGGATATGATTGTGAGAAAGAACTTTGTCTTCTATGTAGATCAGTAATAGAAATTATTTAAAAAATGAAATTTTTTACTCAACACCCATATTGGGAAAGTTCAATTAGTAAAATGTTTCTCTTGAATTCATCTATGCATACATAATATTTTATGCTTCTCTATAAAATTTACATAACAAAATTACTTGACAGTAGTTTATTCTTTTATGTGTAGAAAATAGATTTTAAGTGTTAGGTAATTATTTGTATGACACAGACACACATTTTTTTAAATATGTGAAAGAATTTAAAATATAATAGTATCAATTCTTCAATTTTTCCACAGTATATAATAAAATTTAAGTTTTTTTTAAATGAGTTTTTTATGTTGATGATGAGCTTGTTTTAA
The DNA here is from genome assembly GCA_026543865.1 of Argiope aurantia. NCBI lineage: Eukaryota > Metazoa > Arthropoda > Arachnida > Araneae > Araneidae > Argiope > Argiope aurantia. The sequence goes on from JAPMOR010087184.1 coordinate 335,235, forward strand.
ATATATATTTTTTTAGTTATTTTTAATAGTTACATTTTCTCAAAGTTATATTAAATATTAGCTTAAAGAGTTGAATCCTTTTCTCTGACTTTTTTTCAGTATTTTTCTCAACTGTGAATTACTGTCTTTTACTTTCATTACTTTTAAAGAATATTGTTGTTACTAAATGGCTATCTAAATATGTTTGGAACAAATAAAAAAGAGTTTGGGGAAATCAAACAGATTATTAAGTAACTATCAGTAACTCCCAATTTTATTTCATAATTTTATTTTATATGTCATAAAGATACTTTTAAACTCATTATTTTTCTCTCTGAATATAAAGCAGAATAGACTCTAAAGAATAAAAATAAATCGATTTTCAAATTTTTGCAGAAAAAATCTGTTATAACATAATCATTTCTTAATGTAAAAGCATGGTTCATATTAAGACAATTTTTGAAAACTATATGGTTTATCATTTTATTTAATTCCTATGAATTAAATTACTTATACATTGTTACACATATTATTTGATCATACTATTTGATCTCATAAAAGTTACAAAAAAATTCATAATATTTTTCATTAACTGATCAAATATGTGCCTTCTTGTACCACATGACTATATGAACTCCATCTTGTAAAATGATTGTATCTGGACCTAGAATAAATATTTATTTATGGTGAGTCAATAATGATACATGCTCGTTAAAAATTACATTCTTAGAAAAATATTTTCTAATTTTGATAGTTGCTAAAATTGAGCTCTCTGACTAATATAAAATAATCCTTACTAATATGAAATATTTTTACAATTGCTATATAATATGAAAAAATCTTTACTTTAAAAAGGGGGAAAAAAAGGACATGTTTCTGTTTTTAATGTAAAATATGAGAATTACCTAGGATGAGAAAAAGAAGGAAAAGTAAAATGTATATTTTTAACTCAGCAAATTATTTTTTTACAGTATATTGAAAATAATAACATATTGAATCAAAGCTAATTTTTATAAAATTTCAATAATATAATAAGTGCTGTTTATTTTTTAAAAAAAATTGAAAAGGTTGGACATAATTACTTTTATTAGTATGTGTCATAGATTCGGTATCTTTACCAATGTACAACAACCAAAATTTTCCATCCTCGAAGTCATTGATTATGCCTTTTATATCATAGATGTACAATTTCTCTGCTGATTGCTTTGCCCGAAATCTGAGAAAAAGGGGAGGGGTATAATATGGTGATTAAAAGTACAAATAAACAAATCTCATCAAAATAATTATTAATAAACAATTTTAATAGTTTACTAAAAACTGAAATGTTTTAATTTTTTAAATCTTTAATTTATGCTTCATAATTATAAATACTGAAATCAATTTCTTTTTATATTCATTAACAGTAGGTATCACTGGTTTCAAATCAAATTTAATCAGATCAAATTAATTAATAATTATGTACTGAAAATATTAAACTAGTATATTACTATCAAGAATTCACAACTTGAGAGCACTCAAAATCAGAATTCACTGCATTTTGAAAAACTCTAACAAACATTATTTATTTGTATTCACATCACATTTTTATCTATGAATTTCAGTATCAGTGATAATATCTATTCATTTATAAAAATAAAATACTTCTACATTGGCAAATGGCTTAACCAGATAATCAATATTTAATTAGAATAGAGTTACAGTATGAGCATTTTATTTGATAAAGATACTCTTATGGAAATAATTTTCACTATTTATTCATAAATTTCTAAATTAATGATGATTTATGAATATAATCAATGGTGATACATGCATTGGGGGTGCTGTAAATTTATTTACAGTAAATGAACAACAGAAATTTTTGATTGATTTATATAAGCTTTAACAAAGAAATATCTAATTTCTAATAAAACTTACTGCAAATAAAGCTTCAAAATAAATGTTTTCGTTTATTTAATTTTTCAATTTCTCGTTTATAAACATTTATTCAACTGCTGGTGAAAAATAAAATGTCTTTAGAGTATAAGGTTTAAATAAGTATATATATATTGGGTTGTTACTTTTTAAAATTCTACAGTTTTAATTTAATAGTATAACATTTTAAAATTAACTTTTGTTTGTCAATAATCATTATTGAATTTTTATTTATTCTGAATTTTCAGGCTTGCGACAAAATTTGCTACAAAAGAAAAGCCATTTAAACACTTTTAACATTTCTGGTAGTTAATGAAGTATTGTAATAACTTGATCATATCCGATCAAATAAAGGGTGGCGTTTATATACAATTTTCTTTATTTACAACCTTATTTACATAAAAACAACTCTTTCTCATCTAGGTTAAATGAATGATGCTATTTACAACACGAAAATTAAACAAAAATAATTCCTCGAACAATTTCGGAGAAAACAACTTCACAAGAACAGTTAACAGGTTGTTGGTGTCTCAGGCTACTACAGGGGTAGCTCTCGGAATTTACCGAATTTCCTTCGGGTGGAATTTTACTCAGAAGTCCGATTCAGACGAAGCTTCTCTCGCCTATTATTTTTCTCTCAAACTCATGTCCACAATGGTACACTTAGGCTCCCTGATACCTAATCACCGTTCAGAACAAACCTAAATGGTCTCCTGTCGACCGTGGAAATGTCCATTGATGATAAATCCTCCACAATGGAAATAATGAAGATTTACATCTGGAGGGTTTTGCTCTATGATTTTTACACTCTCCCCTTTCGAAGACGCGATTTATTTCCCTGGAAAACGCACATGTGGTTCCTTATCTGGACTCGCACTAATTGGCCAGATGACCATACTTAAAAGGAGGGTTCCCCATCCATAGAGCTGATATAAAGTATCTCAGCTCTATGCCCCCATCAAGCAATCTGGAGGCACTTAACACTGTTTGAGTTTCGTTAATGATACAATTGGCCGGGAATGCCAATTATCGAGTGTGGGAAAAAGGAAAGTCACAGTGGTCAACAGAGTTTCAGGGCATTTGAGCTGAATCGTTACAGTATTATATTTGGGATAATGCTTCCTTCCCTTCGCAAATGATGGAAGGGAATGAATGCGCTTTCTTACTGCGCTTGCGCACGGTTGGAATTAGCACTACTCTTTCAGCATTTTCCGTTTATAAACTGTAGTGGATATGAATGCGTTTTGTTATTACATGTATGTGTGCTATCTTTACATACGCGTGCGATAGAAATGTATACTTTTTTGGAAGTTTTCTGTTCACGAAGAGAATATTCCGTGCCGCATTCCGCCAGTATATCGAAAGCCGTAAAAGCAATAGTGCAAGATTTTTGATGGATTTAGATATCGCATACAAACTTAAATAAAGTAGTGATTGTATTTATTCAACGAAAACAGTTGTTGCTGGAGTTCGACAGTGGTTGTACACAAGCCACTGCTTAATAGAACCATGATTTCGGGAAATTTGTTTGTTTTGTGATATTTACTGGCGCAAGGCTAATTTTGGTCCTATTGCACCAAACAAAAGATAGAATCTAAGAGCAGATTTTAAAAATGCATTTTTTTTAAATATGAAAGCAATTGAAATCATAATGAAACACCTAGTATATGACCATGCAACAAAAATTGGGCAAAAAATTTCAAATTTCTGTGTCCTCAAAAGATAAAATGAGGCCCGTTTGGAAATAAATTGCAAGAATAATGAGGCCCAAACGTTAGCACAAACAGAAAACAAAGTTTTAAAAATTTTAAATGCAAGTACAAGAATTAAATAGCTTGTAAAATGTTTGGATTATTTTTGACTCACCAAGTGTTGCAAAATCGAGTGTGATATCTGGTGAACAGATAAACACACACACACATACAAAAGTTCAATTGAAAGATGACCCTTCGATTAAAATTTGTTTAATATTGTTGCTATTGGCAATAGCGAAGACCGAACTCGCAATGTTTGGGTGTGTAGCCGAGTAACAAGACCACAAGACAAAAGTAATTACTCATATCTCGTACCTGTTATCTGGCTTATAAAGCATCACCACAATATTAAAAGCAGCATGATATATGAGTGTCTTAATGCCAAATAGATGCTGCGAATGGAGAACGGTAAGTTTTATAGTAATCTCATGTATAAGAACATAAATTATAAACAATGTTCTTCATATTTTTTGTGTGCAGAATAAACATGATTAACAAAACAATATCGGGAAGATACCACAATAATATAGTAGACACTTTGTACTAAAGATATAGTTGTTCCACATCCCTGGTAGCACAGCCTGTCTCACAATATTGAACAACATTGTACGATATTATTCAATATTATGCAATATTGCGAATATTGTTTTATATAATACAATATTGTACAATATATGTGTGCTACTAGGGATATGGATTAAATTTTCATTCTAAGTATATAGAAAATAATCATACTTGTATTTGGAATCTGCTTCTTGTGCCAGTTGCATGACCTCGAAAACTGTGATATTTACCGGAACTCGGAGCGATATGGTGTGGACGATGTCCTTCTCATCCCCTATGTAGAGAGAGTACTGGACACGCATTTTGGGACCAAGCTTGTCTTTCGCATCAGCAACAGGGTCGCCTTTAAATAATTAATGTAATAATTAAATTTTTTCCAAAAATATAAAAAAATTATGAAGATATTGCTAGTTATTCAGAAGTAAAGGTTAATTGTACGTTATCTTCACGAGGTTATTCGATATTCTGAACGCTGGCAAATATCGTGAAGATATCTAACAGTGTTATTGGGCATTTTGTGCTAATAGGTTACTACTAATTGTGTGCTAAATTTCTACTCTCTGCTTTAAAAGATTATTAAAATAAATCGTAAAAAAAATGCTAAATTTGGTATTTTAAAGTCAAATGTAGAGATGCATAATCCACGATTTTTTGAATAACAAATAATATTGCTATTGTTATTTTTAAATATGTGATCCAAATATCTGTTACTTCAATCATATTATTAATTAAAAATTATTACTTAATATTAAATAAAAAATTTATTAATTGTAATTAATACTTAATTTACAAATTTAAATAACGTGTGTTTGAATTAATTTATCTGTTTCAACTTACTTCTTAAATTTTATTCTTTTTCTCAAAATTATTTATTTAATTTTTTTATTTGAGTGAACCATTTTCTGGAACAGGTGAATTAAAAATATATGTCATTTCTTTAAAATGTTTACTTTAGTTCTATATTCTACCAATAGATGGCGCCAGCAATAAACAGAATATATGTAATCAAAGTCAATCATGTCAAAAGCAATTAAAAATGATCTGTATGGAATAGTACATCATCATATGCGAATATCGGAAGTCACTCCCGTAAAGTGGAGCGGTGACTTCGCACTTTCCGGTGAAATCACAGCTCCGATAAATTTTAGTGATATGCAATTCAATGATACGATAATTTCAATAACCGCTCCGTTCACTTTTCAATCCATTCACAGATTTCTTTTGAGAGCTTCCATTGGACAGATCGTATCGATTGTTACTTTCCAGTGAAGTCACCGCTCCGGCAAATTTCAGTGATATCGTATCGATTGTTACTTTCTATCGTGATCCAAACCTATAATCGAAATATCACCAGTAAGATCGTATCAAGGATTTGAATCACACCCCTCTTTGAAAAATATTGTTCACTTGTATTTGTGACTTTTTGATATTGGTTACGTAATAACCACTCGTAAAATATTCATCATCCCTAGTCAAATGATCAAATCTCTAGATTATAAAAACCCTCCCCTCGCTTTAACTTATAACATTCTATTTTATTAGTAGTATAGAACAGATATGACAAGTTTTCATAGATAGTATTTAAATTACTTTGCATTATAGTTGAACAGTCTGTGTTTCCAATGTGTGGCAAGGATTTTCCATTTAAAATTGGTAGAATCAAGTACACGGCTAAGAAATCAATTGTTGAGGAATTAAATTGTTGAATTAAGTGGTTCACTGCTTTATTGTAATTCCAGTCTGTACTATTTTGTTGACCAGCTGAAAGCAATGCCTAAAAAGAAATGAAAAAAAATATTTACTTAATTATAAGAAGAAATTTTTAAGGCATTTCTGAAAAAGAAACATCCTATATACTTAAGAAATAGAAAATGGCAATATTCTAAAGATGTGACACAATCTTTATTTTTTTTTTTCAGAATTAAAGAATATTATGATAGTACTTATAAATTTGTTAGGCCAATGAAGTTGTTTTAAAATTCAAAAAACATTTCTAACTTACTTGCGTGACAACTGCTGTCGTGTAGATAGTTCCAAAACTTCCATCTTCGAGCTGAAGCTGCTTCAATTTCTTCAGAGCTTCCTCGTACTCGGTGTGTGGAAAAAACCCGTTTAAGATTCTCTCATTATTGACTTGTAAGCAAGAAAGGGCCATGATAGCCACTGCTTGAATATCTGCGAATGTATTAATTGCCATTTAACAATGTTTCCCGGATAGATTTACCTTTATTTTAGAGTTTATTAAAGTCATTCTGAATACAGTATTTACCGACTGTGATAGAATTTTTATTTTCATATTTATTTCTAAAGATGAAGGTAGGTGATTGAAGGTACGTTAAAAAGTCGATTTTTGTTTTAGAAATTATAATTTTTAAAAATTTAATATTCTTAACATTAGAAGAGGTTTCTTTATAAAATTGTTAGAATTTAGTTTATTAGTCTATTATTCGGGAAGATACACTGATTTTTATATTTACATTTATATAAGTTTTAATGCTATTTTACATCTTTGGATGCTATTTTCATCTTTGACCGAATTGTCCTATGAAAACCTCATAAATTGAGACCTAATGCACATTTTTTTTTGTTGAAATTAGGTATAATAATTTTTCAATATGCTTTGCTGTTCTTAAACTAGAGAGTAAGTATTCTATTCATTTAGAATTATTTTATTGTCTTTCACAATGAAAAAATTGAAAATTTACAATTTATAAATCGAATCACAATATTTAAAGAATTCAGAGATTTAAAGCTTATTTATTTAGTTCTAGAACTAGATAATGCATTTCTTAAACTATCTTCAAAATTTTAAGCAAATCATTTGATAAACCTCTAATGTAGAAAATTTTCCCTTAATATTTCATTTTAACCAATAATAATAATAATAATTTTAACAATGCTAATAATAATATACTAACAATACTGCTACTACTACTACTACTACTACTACTAATAATAATAATTAAGTTCTTTTTTTCCCAGCTTTTTAAAATAATCTTTTCCCACTTAACTGGCATATTTTGGTTTTATAAATATTTTTTCAATCTTTTTTTATGCAAATATTCAAAAGTATAACTATTTTCAAATGTTTTACAATAAATTCATCCTGAACGCAGTCACATACCTAAGTAAGGATTAGCTTATTGTCAGTTGCTAAATGATTGTCAATTCGATGAAAGGCATTTTGATTTCTCTGTTGTAACGAAATTATTACGACAAATAATAATAAGTTAAAATGTAATTCATTTTAATCTTCGAAATTCATTTAATAATAAATAAATGATTGTCAGGCTTTTTTTCATTTTATTCTGCGTACAATAAAAGCCAAAATGTTTTTAAAAAATTAATCATAATTAAAACTTTCATTTACTGTCAGCTCCTATTCGAATTACAATCAGCAGCTGAATATAATCAACCTTTTATTTATTTTTTTATTATTAATTAATTGTTTAAAATCTAAATATGGACAATCATTCAAAATTCAGAGTAAAACCTGGATATTCTCTTAAAAACTAAAAAAATAATTCAGAGTAACATGTGTCCTCTAGTCATATTGGTACTTATTCTAATTTAATATTTAACAATTGCATCGTTCCTTTTATGGAAACGTATTAAGATGAAATAAGAATGAGGCAGGGATTGTAAAAGTCACAATTTCAAGAAAGCAATCTACTGGTTGACACATCGGGAGGTGAAAAGATACTAAACGAGAAGATACCTTTGAATGAGATGAACGAATTTGTGAATGTTATCAGGAAAGCAAGAGGAGAAGCGAAGGTAACATTCTCCCGGGCTTATTATAATTTTTTTTTCATTCTTAGTCATCGTCAATGATTCAAAATATAGAAAGTTCTCACGGCATGGCAACCCCCTATGATATTTCATTAAATAATTGATAATAATGCACTAATTGTTTGTCTGATAGCGTGCCATGAGAGTGGCACCCGAGGCATTTATATCTCCCCCTTCGATTACTATCACTCCTGGAGCCACGAAAATTGATTATAAAAGCGAATGTAATTATATGTTGTCAATGGTTGTAACTAATTGTCAGTATTTATGAATTATAATTGTAATACTTTATTTTCCTGTCCGGCATATTATAATTGTCCCAAATATTATGCGTGTACCCACACTGTTTCTGGGTAACTGGTCGTTTTTTGTGTGCTATTAAGCATAAGTCAATGAATAATTAAGGACAGCATTTCAACAGGAAAACTTGTGCAAATTCAGCTTTATTCTGTTTTACTTTATTTATCAATAACAGTGATAATTATTAGCATGTATCAGTTACAGTTTCAAGTAATAAAGAAATACAGCTTCTATGGCCGACAACTACAGCTTTAGATGAAACTTACCAAGAAAAAAAGAATATGCTGAATCAGACTTCAACAGGTTACTGAGATCGTGCGTAGCATTGACTGGTAAAGTTTCACCCGCGTTGCAGAGCGTTAGATACGCTCCAGGACGGGTGATCAGGGATGAAACTTCTGTTTTGTCTTTCAACAGTTTCACTAAATCATTAGCATAAAATTTATACGGGTTTTGGCACGACACAGTTAGAGCATTGACGAACATACTCAACTGACTTGCTGTCAGTGGATCTGTTTCTTTTCTATAAAGAAAGAAGATTGAAATAACAATTTAATGAACTGTTCCGTCTACAAAATGCTTATTACTTGTTTATTTTAAACACTAACAACATTATGATGGATTAAGGATAAAAAAAACAACTAATAATTTCGTGAATTTTCTGTTTTATAAATGCTAGGAGAAAATATGCACATTATCAAGATGAAACTGAAACCACTGTCTCGATGAAAACAGTGGTATAAAATTGTTTTTCTAATACTTAAAATTTTTGCATTAACCAACATATGAAGATTATAAAGAAAGCTTATAAAAAAATGAGAGGGCACACTGTTACTCCTGGCCTTCCTCACCTTCAAAATAAATAAAAAAATAAAAATCCCCAGACAAAAATTCTTTTCATTCATCTTGAGCAACCATGTTACGTCTCGAAAAAAATATCTAATGACTCAAGTTAGTCAGTTTACACAATATATTTACATTTACATGAACTTAAATTTTGAAGGCATACACATTTAAAGATAACAAAAGAAAAAAATGCATTCCCCCCTGCATTTATGATAAAAAAAACAAATCTCGAATTCCAAAATAAAACATAATCCCAGAATAATACATGCGGTGACAACAGAAAAACCTCAATAAGTCGTCACCCAGTTGAAGCCGTCGTTTCCCTTTGGTCCCAACAAGGTCTCATACACAATAATGTAAAATAACCCTCTTTTACCCATCACTAAATTTAATTCTACCCCTGATAACACGTCAATCTTAAAAACGGCTTAAAGCATCTTTCTTCTCCATTTTGCATGCCATCGTGTTTATCTTTTCAGCCTTGCCGCTTCGCTTTAAGAAAGTTCTTTTACAAAGAATTTTCAATCATGGTTGTCACATCAGCAAAACACCTGTAGATCCCTATCGTTATTAAATATTCCTTCCTGTGCAACAAACATTTTATGGATCTAGAATTTGTCTATGTACGTACACCATACTTCTTGCTACTAATCATTCAAAGCTCATTTCTCGCTGAGATTCTCTCAAGTATAAACGTTTTTCTTGAACTCTCCTGAGTTTGACTTCATTTCATAGCGAATAAACCCCGCTTTAAGGGCTATTATTTCTCTTGCAATTTTGTGGTTCGATTATGCTTTTAACAAGCCAGGGAAACAAAAATTCATCGCTTTAGCTTTTAAATTAAAAAAAAAAAACGTAATTGTATTTTTTGAAAACAACTTTCCCAAAGGACTATAAATTTATATTCTTTCATCGGAACAAGTCATTAAAGAAACTGACTGCAAGGATAAAAAAAAGAATGGGGGACATCGAAGTTTGGCGAGATCGAGGAAGTTTTAGTTCGATGGCTAAAACATGCTAGAGCACAAAAGTCATAGAAATTGCTGAGAAGTTGAGCATTAAAGATTTCGGTGGCAGCAATAGTTGGTGGAACGTTTCAAAGATAGATTGTAGTGATTGGATTTTGAAGCGTTAGGAAATAAACGTTCATACATGGCGCTAGACAACTAGCGCGAGTATAATTAAAAGAGTGAGGTCATTCGAGTATTGGCTCTTAGAGAAGGAGTTACTGAGCAGAGTAACTCGAACGAATCCAAAATAAATTTGTTAAGTTTTTCTAAGTTTGTTAAGCACTCACGAACCAGCCACGATATTTGGCGCAATCGAAAGGATTGAGAATCGAGTGCTGTTTTTGACAAACTTGAAATCGAACTTTATTCGATAAAGGTGTGCTTTCGGTATCGATATGGCCTTCCTAGGCAGTGTTACAAAGGAAGACTTGAAGTTGTTGGTGGAAGAGCTGGGTGAAACTGTTTCATTAGAGATGAAAATTGTGGACTTTTGAAGAAAGAAAAATTAAAGAAGGGTGGGAATTGCAGGAGAAAAAGGCACAAGAAGAACGAGAATTCGAACTTGAGAAACTGAAGCTGCAATATTCCAGTGTACCTGTGGATGTCAAATTACCAACTCCCAAGATAGAACTCAGGCACATGATGCAGAAATTCGATGAAAAGAACAGTGATATCAGTTTATATTTGCTGTTGTTCGAGAGGCAAGCCGAGTGGGCTCAAATAAAACGAGAAGATTACGTGTCGCATCTATTAGGATTATTGCCAACGGATATAATCCAACTCATCGCTCGAGAGCCAATCGAAAAAGTTAACGACTATGACCACATCAAGAGTTTATTAGTGAAACGATTTAAACTCAGCCCAGAAAAATTCAGACAAAAGTTTATGACTCATTTTAAAAGACCGGAGACTACCTGGTGCGATTTTACTTACGAACTTAAAAATTATTTTGAGCAATGGATTCAAAGATTGGAAATAACTACTTTTGAAAGTTTGTCGGGTTTAATCATAACAGAACAGATAAAGCGGAAAATACCTACGGACATTAAAGAACATTTTATTGATGTTTGGTCACAATTCACGAATCCAAACGAAACTGCAAGCAAATTAGATGATTATGAAAATGTGCGATCGAACATTGTGAGGAAAAAGAAAGAACTATATCAAGAGAATAACTGTTCTAAACATCAAACCTACGACGAAAGAGAAGAGAGACATTTTTCGGAACGGAAATATGTACCCCCGCATCAACGAGAATTCAGAAACAAAAACTTTCATAAAAACGAAACTACAAATTCAAGAAAAGTAACAAGAGACTGTTACGTTTGTGGATTGGCGCATTTTGCTAGAGACTGCCCAAATAGACATAAAAAATCGCAGTTGAGAGAATCGGCGGCAGAAAAGAAACGGGAAGACATTTTAACTGCGGAAATTCAGTCGGAATTAATTAATGGTGAAAAAAGCTTAAATATCAACCCTTTACAATACGTTGATATTTGGGTGGACAATAGAGAACTGAAAACCCTAGTTGACTCAGGTGCTATGATACCAGTTTTAAATTCTAAATATTTGTCAAGTGAACAAAAAGAAAAAGGAAAAATCATTTTAAAAAGTGCATTTGGAGAAAGGATTAACGCTACTCTTTCGAGTTTTCAAATATCATTAAAAGATAAAAACAACGATGGATTTTCCAGGCCTATTGATATAGTTGCAGCTATCACGGATAGAATTCAAGAGCAGTTCATCCTACCCCCCTCTGTATTAAACTTATTGGGAGAAAGCATAAACCACAGCCGCACCCAAAACTCGTCTGAATTAGAGGCGCCGATGGAAGAGAGCTTTGATGAATTTATGATTTGTTGTGGAGTTAGTCAGAGCGAAGAACAACCGAGCGGAAATGAAAGCGATTCTTTGGATAAGAAAAACAAAATTAATGCGTTGAAAGAAGAACAAAAAAAATGTGATACTTTGCAGTCAGTAAGAAAAAATGTCGCTTATAAAAGGAAACTTTTTTATGAATGATGAATTAATATTCCACCGGGATAAAATATTAGGCGAAAAAGTGAGTCAGCTGGTTTTGCCCAAAAATAAGAGACAGCAAGTTCTTAAATTAGCATATGAATCAATTTTCGGATGCCATATGGGATTAAAAAAGACTAGTGAAAGAATTCAATACAGATTTTATTGGCCGAATATGACAGATGATATTAAAAACTTTTGTAAATCCTGTAAAGAATGCCAGTTGAGGAGTCCGGAAAAAATGATTGATAAAATTCCTATTACTCCTGTTCTCCGTCCGGAATTGCCATTTGAGATAGTGAATATAGATCTAATAGGACCCATTGAACCCCCTTCTGCTCGTCGGCATAAGTATGTATTATGTTTAATGGACCAGCATTCTCGATGGCCGGAGGCTATCCCTCTTCGTTCGTTAACGGCTAAAGCTACGTGTGATGCTTTATTGGAGATATTCATGCGGACTGGAATACCCAATGTTATTGCAAGTGATAATGGAACGAACTTTATTTCTAAGTTAACCCAGGAATTCATGAAAAGATTAGGTTGTGCTCCCAGATTTACGACGCCTAACCATCCAGCTGGGAATGGCCTTATAGAAAGATATAATAGGGTGTTCAAAAATTCACTCCATCACATTATCAGAACTGATCCGAGTAATTGGGATAAATACATTCCGTATATGCTTTTTGCGTACAGGGAAGTTCCTAACTGTACGACGGGTGTTTCGCCATTCAAGTTGATGTATGGACGTGAAGCACGAGGACCTCTCAGTGTTCTAAAATCGAGCTGGTGTGGTGATATTGCCATTCCGTTAAACATGGAGAAATCAGCTGTGGATTATTTACAGGAGCAAAAAATGAACTTAGAAAGAGCTGCAGAGGAAGCATCTCTCATCGCGTCTGGTAAACAGCAGGCATATGCAGAATATTTTAACCGCCAAACCACTTCTAAGGAATTTAAGCCAGGTGACCAAGTTTATTTATTAATACCCGATTCATCGAACAAATTATATGTCCGTTGGACTGGTCCTGGAGAAGTTATCGAGCATTGCCCTCCACATTCATATAAAGTCAAACTTAGCGATGGAAATCTTCGGCATTGTCATGCAAATAAAATTCGGAAATACTATCCAAGAATTAATGCTGTAGGCATGATCTTTGAAGAAAATGCAGACTTTGGAGAAGTTTATTCATCCCCCAGTTATAAAAATGTATGTTACTGGAAAGAGATATTAGATCAAGTGGATTTGCGACATCTTTCTGAGGAAGTGAATGTCAAATCCTGAACTTATTGCGGAATCATCATTCAATATTTACCGGACAAGTTAGAGTTGTAAAGGTTGATCATCACAAGATAAAATTAGAGGGCGAGAAAGAAAGGAAAAAACCTTACGTGTACAGGATTTCTGAAGCGCTGAAACCTCAAATAGACTCCCAGATCGAAGAACTCCCAAAACTAGATCTAACCGAAGAGAGCTGAACTGACATTGCTTATCCTATAGTCTGTGTAAACAAGAAGGATGGATCTATCAGGATGTGCGTGGATTATCGAGCTTTGAATGCAGCGACTAAAACCGACGATTTCAGCATGGAAGACGCAACGGCATTAATATATTCCATAGGACAGGCAAATGTGATTAGTGTGTTAGATCTTTTGAAGGGGTACTATTCGCTTCCCATGGAAGAAGATTCGCGGGATTATACATCTTTTAAGACCCATAGAGCATAATATCGTTTTAAGGTAATGCCTTTTGGGCTGAAAAATGCAGCTGCAAATTTTCAAAGGGAAATGAACAAAGCATTGTTGCCATACTGAGAATTTTGCCATGCTTATATTGATGATATTGCTATATTCTCCAATGATATTCCCTCTCACTTGAAACACCTTCATTTGGTGCTGGATAGATTGAAAGAGCTGCAATTCACTGTTAATCTTTCAAAGTGTGCTTTCGCGAAATCTTAAATTTCATACCTGGGGCATATAATTGGCTCAGGAAAGCATCAAGCTGATCCAGATAAGTTAGAAACGATCTCTCGTTTGCCCGTACCTGAAACCAAGAAACAACTGCGTAGTGCTTTCGGCCTGTTCAACTATTATCGTGATTATATTGCGAATTTCGCCGAGATTGCCTTTCCATTAACGGAACTAACAAAGAAAAGAAGCCCTGATGTGTTGCCGTGGTGTGAAATTCATAGTGTTGCTTTTGAAAAATTAAAATCAGCATTGTTACACGCTCCTACTCTACACACCACGAATATGAGCAAGCCCTTTGTGATTCATTGTGATGCCTCGTCAATCGGGATTGGCTCGTGTTTATCACAGACTGTCGATGGAAAAATGTGCCCTATCGCTTATGCAAGTCAAAAATTAAACAAAAGCCAAAAATCTTGGTCGACAATCGAACGGGAAGCATTTGCTATAGTTTGGACTTGAAAAAGTTTGAAATCCTTGTGTTTGGATCCGAGATCCACATTTTTACCGATCATTACCCTTTTCCTTATCTGACCAAGTGTGCTCCTCAGTCATCTCGATTACAAAGGTGGATATTTGCCTTGCAGAGATTCAACATAACATTAAAACATTGCCCTGGTTCTAAAATGCCGCATGCTGATGCTCTGTCACGTTTATTACCAAAATAGACTGAAAAACATTTTTTTAGTACTAAAATCATTTTTCTGTTTTATATATCAATATGGGATTAGTGACTATAAAATAATAATAATTTGTTCTTGCTATTTATGTATATTTGTTTTAATGTTTTTTTTTATTATCATTTTCTTAATATGTTGAATAATTGGTATTCGCAAGTTTGGTTAAGAGTATAATGTGCAAAACTATTCGAAATAGGATTAGTTACAGGAATAGAACTTTTTCTAGTGTTTGTTATAAATTTTCATTCAGCAGTTTTGTTTACATTTGAAATATCATTTGAGTAATGTTTATCAAGTGAAATCCTTTCTTAATTATGTATTAATGTTTACTAGGTGATTATATTCATTATAAATTTGTGTTTATTAGTTGATAAGTGAATATATACATTATTAAGTATATATTAATGTCTGTTAACTGATAAGTGAGTTGCTTATTATCAAGATGGTATTTATATTCAATTGTGCATTTCTTATTTTACCTCATTGCTTTCTTAAATGCATATTAGTAATTAGGTATTCATTCGAGTTAACTTTGCATTCGTGTTTTTTTTTTGGATAATTTGATGCTATTAGAAACGTTTTAAAATCCAATTCATAATTTTAATTCAGAGGTATGTTTATGTTTTCATATAAACACTACTCTTACGTTGGGAGTGTAGTGATTGGATTTTGAAGCGTTAGGAAATAAACGTTCATAGATGGCGTTAGACAACTAGCGCGAGTGTAATTAAAAGAGTGAGGTCATTCGAGTGTTGACTCTTGGAGAAGAAGGAGTTATTGAGCAGAGTAACTCGAACGAATCCAAAATAAATTTGTTAAGTTTTTCTAAGTTTGTTAAGCACTCACGAACCAGCCGCGACATAGATACTGATTTTCTTTTAAAATGATTTGCAGAGAAGCAGTTGATGTTACGGTTGTGTTATAGATGACTGGAAGAACAGTGTTCTCCAGTTTCACATGTTACGTATTGAGATAAACGTGTCATACTGCACTTGTTTACATACAATGCTTCAGCGATTCCGGACTGTTTCAAACTAGGCTATTATGCTGCAAGTCCAGAGTGGCTCCTTTAAAAAGATTAATAGGAGAACTAAAGCTTTGTTATTTTCGAGATTAGTTTAAAAAGTTGTGTCAATTCTACAATTAATCACTCATAAAATGTGATTGCAGATGGACCCAATAATTGCTTTGATGTGGAACAAGACTGAACTTCATAAGCTTAAGATTTGCCAGCAAAAGGTTGACAGAGATCCAAACACTTTCAAAAGACAGGTACAAGAGTCATGTAAGTTCCAATGACAATCCTGCAAAATTAATGTATAGAAGTTGCATTGCAGACGAACTTTTGAAGAACGAAATGTAGATATTGGGCCCTGATTTACAAACTGATGAATAAAAGAACTATCGAATTCTTTCAGATCCTGCTTATATTGAGGAATTAAAATGTGCTCGAATTTTTCAGTTACTACCAACCATTCAAAATTTTATGAGGAAATTTTTAAACTTACAGATAATATTTTAAAACTAATTTGAATTTTTAGCTTTATTTTTAAGAATTTTTATAATTAACATCAAAGTTAGGGAATCTTGTAACAGTATGGCAGTAAGTATTTAACTGTAGACGAGTTAAAAAAACGTACTGATTTTTTAGCTCGAGTGTCACCATTGATAAATTTTTAGATGAAAATTCATTACTCAGAGTTGTCGGATGGCTTCATAATGCTGCTTTACCATTTAAAGTCAAGCAATCTAGTCGAGTAAACTTAAATTTATAAATTGCATTTTTAACCTGTACATAAGAAGTTTCTGCGCATTGTTACACATGATCAAATTGGAATGCAATATTACTCATTAATAGCAAGGATATTGGAAGGAAATCAGTATACGATTGTACTGGATGCTCTAGATAAAGATCTACTGGAGTAGATAAAGTAATGGGAAATCTGCCATCAAAGTAGGTGCTTCCAAACCCACCATTTTTAAACTCTGGGGTGAATTTTTGTGGACTTTTCCCAATAAAATTTAAAAATCAAGAAAAAGGATTTTCAAAAGGTATTTTTAAAGATTTATGTAGCAATTTTTGTATGCTTCGACTCTAAATATATTAATTGAGACAATAGTAGATTTAATAACTGAAAATTTTATTGCAACTCCGAAAATTTTAAACGCCTGAATTTTAATTTTAATGTCCGCTGACACATTTAACTTTAAAGATGCAGTTTGAAAATTAAACTGTTTTGGAAAATTAATTAGTAACAAAAACGAAGCTTCAGCGAATTATTTTGCTTCAGAAGCAATCCAGTGAAAATTTATCCCTTCTCTCTCTCATAATTTCAGGGGTTTGTGAGAGGCATATGTGAAATCATTTAAAACGGAACTTTTGATAATAGACAAAATAATTATCGAAAAATTTGAAGCGATAATTTTATAAATTGAAGATTATAATTAATTCACGTTCATTATTTCTATTGATAGATAATATTAAAGAATATAAAGTTCAAACCCAATACACTTTACAACTGGTCGTCCTGTCTGTGTTATACCAGGAACGAAATTTTAGTCATTTCAGGTAATATGTTTCCTCAGTGGCAATGTACAACCAAGTGTGTACAAACTAGTTGGAAATATTGGGAAAATTATTATCTTAAACATTAAAAGCAAAGAAATAAGTGGCAATTTCAAAAAGATAATGTTATTATAGGATGTTTAGTGCTAATAGAAGAAAGTTACTTACTTCTCAATAACTGGGAATGATAAGAATTTTAGAAGTTATCTGTGGAAATGATGATAAAATCACAGTACTTAAAGTTAAAACTTTCATGGACGTTTTCACGCTTTCGATTTCTAAGATTGTCTCTTTTGATGAATAAAAGATAACTACTAAATTAATTTGCCCTGTGGTATTATTATATATCATACTAGTTTAGAATATTTTATTCATATGCAAATAATTATTTAAATATTTCTAAACTTTTATGTGGGTAATTGTATATTTAAGTATATTGTGAAATATTGCATATTTCAATACCGGGAGAATTATTACATCATCTATATGGAAAACTCATTATAATGCCATCTATAAAGAGAGAAAAATATTATTTAAAAAAGAGTGAACGTTAGCTCTATCTGAATACTAGTGGCCACACGAAACACCTAATAAAGAGGTTCAGCTTAAAACACATTGGATTTCATCCAAATTAAAGTCCCTTAATATGATGAAATAGTGGCCAAAGCAGTACAATAAATATATGTACAAAGATTGAACTTTTCGATTTATGTATAGATTTTATAATTCGTTTGAACGAAAATACTGTAGAAAAATATAAATCCAATTTACAATCAGTTTCTTCAATTTACCATTTGAGAGTCGGAGCAGATCTTAGTAGAAATCGATGGTCGTTTTACGCGAAAGTCGCAATTAATAATGCACAAACTTTAATTCAAAAATGAGAGACGTAGGAGGAGGGGGGGAGGTACTCAGACTGTAAGAATCATTTCTGAAATTCTGGATACTTCTTTTCTTATACTCACCTCAAGAGATAAACCAAAATCTGAACCTCTAGTTGTTTTATCATTAGTTTTTCTTCTACATTTTTGTCATTTCTCTCGCTTGCTAAAAACAATGCAGTGATTGCTCTGTGAGTGTTTTTTTGCCAACCGGCTGCGTGAGACCATCTCTTCCTCAGCCACTGAATTCCGGCTCTGCGGGTTTCTTTCATTCTGCGATCCAATAATGCTGTGCTATCTAAAATTATGCAAAAATTCGAGAAATGGTAAATAAATACTTGTAAATGTCCGCCGAGAATCAAAGAACATTATTTAAAGTAATTTCGGAAATCAAACTCTTTTGTATAATACAGATTTTTGTCCAACAATTAAGTAATCTGAATTTCGATGGACAATTTTGCAATGTATAATAGACAGAGAAGGGAACTAACAACTTATTTATATGAAAATCAATATTCACAGATTAGCGGCTTGAATATGGTATGACGATATATAAAAGGTGTTTAAAAATTAACGCAAGATTTGAATTTGCCACCATTCGTGCAGGAAAGAGTTGGAAACCGTATTAAAAAACTCATCTGATAGTTTAGGGTTAGTAAAAAGGAGCGTTATACGATAGAACAACATGTTTCCATTGTTGAACAATATTTCACAAATAACGAAAAGTCTGGAGGACGCATTTCGAAAATTTGAGAACTAGCCCCCTAGATCGTGTGATTTAACACCACTGGATTTCTTTTCATGGAGTTATTTGAAGTCAAAGATCGATTCCAGCAAGCCTACAAGTACGCGAGCATTGAAGGAGGAAATTCAACGCTGCATCAACTAAATTCTACCACATTTATGCAAAATGATCATGGGAAAGTTTGACAAAAGAGTGCGCACGTGCCAGCAAAGCTGTGGAGGTCATTTGCCCTATGTTATATTCCATACATAACCCTATCCTATGCGTCTTTCTATTCAATAAAAAAATATTATAATTGAAAAGGTAAAACCCTGTGTTTTTTATTTAATTGAAATCTTGCGTAAACATGTTGTTCTATCGTGTAGCGCTCCATTTTGACTAACCCTAAATTTTCAAACCCTTTAGACATTTGTGAAATGGATTTTTTAAAATAGGATTGCAACTCTTTATTGTCGGAATGGTACAAATTCAAATCTTAATTTATTTTGGGACACCCTTTATAAAAAACGAAAGTTGAAAGTAAAAGTCCAAGTGGTTGTTTGAATTTTGATTTAAAAGGATAAAGGCTTTCGAGAAAGCTGGCGAAAAAGAAATTTACACAAACAACTACCAGAGACGATTATTTATTCTAAACAGATAGCCCAATGTTTCTTATCATATGTTTAAGCCATCGGTTATCTAATTTCTAATTTATATAATTTAAAAGAAGGACTCTGACATACCACACCCCTTTTCATCGATTCCATCGGGGCACTGAACTGTTCCATCACAAACTTGAGAACGAGGAATGCACACGACATCACTGCATTTGAAGATATTATCTTGAGAGCAAAGCGTATTTTCTGAAAAACAATCCATTTATTTAACAAACCCTCCACACAGAAAGTTTTATCGGTTAATAAAAATTTCATACTTTAGAATGTTAAACTTCCCAACTTTTAACACTTTTTTTTTTATCTAACAGATTTAACAACAGATTAGTATAATTTAAAAATACTGTATGAAATAAAATGCATAATTTGAAATATAATTCAACACCGTTTATGTGTTTCTGTTGTATTGTTTCTGTTGCAATGTACGTCCCTTACATTTATAAGACTATTTTCCAGAACCTCCAGATTCATTAACAATAATTCTATTGATATCATACTATAATGGCGGAAAAAACACTAAGCATGGTTATGCGCCGATTTTTCCTTACTAAAGTTTCCAAATTTTCTCCTTCAACCTTTGTTTCTCCGTTTCATTTACGGAAGAATAGTTTTTCCTTCACTTGAAGAATCAACAGAAAATAAATTGTCTGGTGTTAATTTGATGATGCAGATGAAAGTAATGAAGATATTCCACTTTCTTTTAAAAATCCTTATGCCTGTATTCCTCCATCGAAATTATTTTGCTTGTTGAAACAATAGAGTAAAGACTTATAATGAGTTAAATTCCATTCATAATGTTTCAATTAATTCTAAAATATAATGATTAATGGTTTTTAATTAAACATCTGTTTGTGTAGCATAAATCATACGAAGTGACAAAATATGAAATGCACTCGATAAAGAAGATTCATAATTTCAGTTAGGGAAAGATTGCTCAAGTCACATTCCTTAAGAAAAATCATTAATTTATCAAAAATCTACAATGTAAAAAAAAAGGCTTTTTTTTCCATCAAACGTTTAGTAAAAACGCGCTCTTGCCTCTTTCAAAATAAAAAATAAAATAAAAAATGCTTACATATCTGGTTAAAATCACTAATATACAAATTAAAAAAAATTGTGATTATGGGGAATTGCATTGCAAGTCGTATCACGTTTTGTTTAAATCATACCAAAGAATAAACTGAGCCCAAACTATCCGAACTTTATGCCATTACTTCATTTATTTCACTGTGCACACCTGATAGACAAATGTTTTTGCCTATTTGTCAAGCCAGCACATAAGTCATGCACCCATGTCTAATGTTTTAGGCCTGAATTGTATTTTCTTCATGATCTTTGGCTCAACGGCAACAACATAAAACAATCGCTCTTACTTTATCCAGCTTTCTTTTTTGTAATTTCTAGCTTGCTTTTAACTGTCTCTTGAGGTTTGGACTTCGTTTCGAGCTCAGAGTTATGGTGTGAAGATATTGCCACTATAGATGAACATATAGCTTTGCGAAAACGTGAACTAACATCTATCAAATGTGGAATGTGATAGATAAAAAGCGTTTAATTCTCTCTCAGCTTTCTTATTCCACTGAACGTTGAACTTGATGCGATAGATTCTCAAGCAGAAGTACCGATCAGAGATATATGAGTAGAGAAAATCTCTGTAGAAATTGAATCAATTGACGAGCTTTTATCAATTGGTAATGTCTCAGCTTAAAAAAATAATTTACTATATAATGAAATTTGGAATTGAAACGGAAAACTCCTCATCCTGAAATATGTGTCGGCTGCAGGTCTATAAATCTGTAGATCTGACACCGCTTCAATCAACATCCATATGAACGGTTTTAGGTTATACAATGCCCAGTAATTCCGAAACGGTAGTTTGTATAGCCATATTATCCGTATTTCTTCAAAACCAAGCATATAATTCTTCATTGTAGTAAATTATGAAAGATAAAAAGAAAAAGATCTAGCCAAAAACTGAAGATGGAGAATTATATAAGCATTGTTCCTACATCGTACCAGGTACGATTTGGTAATCTAATGCTGGTACAATTTAAAAGGCTACAACATCCATATTTGAGCTATTCCTAGAAATCTATATTTCTAACGAAGCAAGCCAGGAATAGTTCATAAAGGATCAAATAACGTTTTAATTATTTTAGAATGAATACCCGAAAAAAAGATATGCACCAACAAATAATCTACTAATTACAAATCTATAATATGAATATGAAAATTATAGAAAAAGCAGCAACAACTTATTTTTGATTGGTGTTTATAGAAGCTGGTCTTTTTTTCTGATGATCAAATGAAAACAGTATAATTGATTCAATAAAATATCATATTGTCTCAAGAGGCGTTATTTCAGACATTTTATTTAAAATTTTGATAATTTAGAAGATTTAGATAGTGGTATTAGAGATGATCAACTACCCCCCTCCTCCAGTATATATTGACATTGTATGTCTAATATATTTACATACATCTGAAGCAGTGTGTACATAATATTCACTGATTATAGTACTAATTTTATGTACATTATACACCCATCCTCCCATCCATACACACCACCACACAAAAAAATTGACAAGTTTTTTCTAATTCCAAAAAACTTTCAATGAAGAATTTATGGCAAATATCAGTTTTGTGTATAAAGAGAAACCAAAAATATGGAAAGATGAACAAAATAATCTAATAAGCCTTTGCTCGTATTATCAAAATAATATTCCTTTTGTAATAATGGAGGATATATCATTTTATTATAACTTCAATGCAAGTAACCATGCCTTTAAACTTAACCTTTAATTATTAGGAAAATGAAATAAGAAGCATGTGTAGTGTTATGAAAAATTCAAACTCCAAATCCGAAATTTAACATTTTAGATGCAGTGGGTGTAACGGTGAAATAGTCCAACAGGTACTACGCTTTTATTCTACATGAAGATATGAACAGACAAAAACGTAATCGGAACGTGCACAAGAGCAGAATTTACAATAATCAGCAAGGCATACGCAGTATATCGGCTGTAAAAAACCTTAACAGTACAAGCGCTCGGAAAGAGCATAAAAGACAAATTTAGCACGATTATTCGTCTTTCAAACGTCTGCTACTCCTCACTGTGTACTGATTTCAGCTGAACTCTATTTCTAATTCTCTTCAAACGCAATACGTGACTCAGTGCTGACTGACTACTCAGTATACAACTTGTCGACAAATTCAATACTCCCGCTGCGATATTTGACTGACTCAGTGCTGCTACGTTACTCGTTGAACTCAAGCACTTTCTTCGCCTTTTTATCGTTTCTATGACAAGCATCAAAAGGTTCTAGAAAGATCATCTTATCCAAATGGATGTATCACCAAAATTCTGATATCTTTCAATTATGATATTTTCATTCATCAAGGCTGGAGTTATGGATTCGGCATCGATTCAAACCAAAGTAACATTACAGATTCATATTCATTATATTCCTAACTAAATTTCCACATATATAATATAGGGTCTTTTAAAAGTTTGAATTATTGAAAACAAAAGTAAACTATCGCAAAATTAAAACTATTAATGGAAAACCATGAATGAAAAGCGGACACATCTGCTTACATTAATTTTAAAACAAAAATTATTAAAATCGAGGTACGTTATGATAACAAAGAAGAAAAACAAATAGAAACTTTCAAATTGCAATAATTTTACATTTAAACATGATTTATACCGTGCTAAAGTGTTTACTAGGAACGGTTTCTTTTTTGTTCTGAAACTGTTGTTGAAAATGTACCAATCTAAATATCAAAGCAAAATTACATTACGCTTATACATATTTCTAGTCGAAATTCCAAAGAAACAATAACAGTGCAGAGATACGTTTCTAAAGATAACTCGAAACAGTGCAGATTAAGTTAAAAACTTACCGCTTTCATACTTAATTGAGAAACCGCTACTTGTAATGCCATAAAAATTTGTTATTGTATGCTCCACTATGAAGTCACTATGGAAAACTATGGGTTTCCAAGAATTATCAGAGCAGAATAGATATTTTATGTCTTCATTGACTGGATAAACTTCCACTTTTGTAAACTCACAAGCCTACAAATTTAAAATTACTCCATTAAAAATTTTATTTAACGTAGGAGCAAGATAATTATTCAAGGTAGAAAATGTGATATAATTAAATTAATATAATTAATGTATCTAGATCAAATAGTGATTTTGAATCCATCTTTATTAGAGGGTACGTGAGAATGTTTTGGCAGATCACTGCCACTGGTTTCATAGTATATACACTTTTAATTTTAACTCACAATAATTAGTAGCACATAGAATAAATAAATTTTTTCAGTTGTATCAACTAACAAGGCGAGATTTAAAAACAACAACAACAAATCCATTCCATATTCATAGATCAATAATTAATCACATCAATTAGTAAATACAATTCCATATTCATCAACAATCTTAGAGGAAAAAGACGATTGGTTGTTTGGAAAGTGGCATGAATTAATAATATCTTGAAAAAATTGTTGTCTAGGGGTAAAATATAATTAAATATTTTTTGTGAAATATATCAACGCTCGAAGAAATAGAAAGCCTTTAGTGGTTAATTGGCAAAAGATTTATATGATCATTGTTTAATTTCAGAGATGTTGATGAGTTTTCCTTATAATAAATCAGACAACAGTTATGAAAAGTATTATTTCGACAAATTCCATATTCTACAAAGAGGAAAACTGTGAAACCACACAGATTGACCTAGTCTGGATTCATGTTTTGTCTTCGTTATAATTTAAATCGTTATTAGAATTAAGCAAGGAATTGTTTTCAGCCACCTAAAAGTTAATGTACTTACATCACTAGGATTAAATGATTCCATAATGACACGTGTGATGCTATTCAGAGGTACCCTAAAACGCCAACACTTTGAATAGTAATTACCCTCCTCTTCGTTTGCAATTGTTCCAGAAGTCCCAGTTACCAGAGTGCATCGATCTCCGGTGATTATACCTATAAGAAAGAGTATGAATTAATAAGCTTAAAATAATTGGGCACCAAATTTGAATCTTTTAAATAATTTTACTAAATACTTTACTAAAAATGTCATTAAAAATACTGAGGTACGACTATTTTTATTTAAAACAACAATGGATAAAATATTCCAGAATAAATATTAATAATAAATAAATTTTAAATAATTTGGGAATAACTAATATTTACTGATAAATAATTTGAGAATAACTAATATTTACTGATCATAAAAGAGCTAATTATTGGATTTGTGTAAATATAATTCTGGAATGAAGAAAATCGAGCATTTCAGATACATCGTCGAACCTTTTATATCGGCAAAATTTTTAAAACAGCACTGGTTAATGGACTTGCAAAACATTATTAGATAGAGGTCGTCTGGAGAATAGTCATCATATTTCCAAAAATTCCATCTAATAAAAAAAAAAGGTTTTTTTTTTTGCCGTGTAACTATTTTAAGCCAATTTTTGAACAGTAGCTTCTGAGGTAAAGACCCCTGAGCACCCGAGGGCAGAAGTCTGACTTCTAGCTCATATGAAGATGGCACTCAAACACTCGCTTGCACAACCTCTTTTCACAGGGGATCATCCACACACCTCACAGATAGAACACAGGGTAGCGAACAACCATGCCCGAACCAGGACTCGAACTTGGGACACCTAGATCACGGATAAGACGCGATACCCCTTGGCCAAGACGCCGGCGGAAAAAAAAAAGATGTAAGAGATATCAACAAATGGAAACCAAATGGAAAGTTTTAAACCATCGTAAAAATAAGTTTAACCTTAACCAGATGGCTAATCACTGTGATTTACTTTTAATCATTTATGACCCTAAAACTATTACTATAAAAAAGCAGTTTTTACATTATTTTAAAACTAAAAAAAATTACATTTTTAAAGAAATCAGTTTCATTTCTTTACAATTTTTTTAAATGTTTTTAATAAAATTTTAAAATGCAAAAAAAAAAAAAAAATAGTCTGTAACTATAAATTGTTAAACTGAAGTTAAGTTTTACTAATTTTCGCTACCTGCAAAGCATTGTGTCTTAAGTATTAATGTACTACTCTTGAAAAAATTAATCAACTTTTATTACTTATAGTTTCTTGTCTTATTAATAACAATTGCCACTTTTCTTGCAATTTCATTTAGCACACATTCATAGAAATTTTTAGTACTTAGAAGGAAAAAAAAGTGTATTTATCGCATCTTTACCATTACGATTTTATTCATTCAGTGAGTTTTGTGCTAACATCAATAAAAACAATTGGACGGTTTGCAATCCAGGCTTCATGGAAGATATAGCTTCACTTCTCAACTTCACACGAACAATTTTCCACGATTCTCTAAAGAGATATATGATTATCCATTACCATGAAGAAACACGATTCCTAAGCATTTTGTCGTAGTTCAGGATATCTTTTTTTGGTTTATCTAGCTTTACTAGTGTATAATATTTTATGTTTTTCGAGAGCCAGTCAAAACGTTAGTTGTATTGCTTAAGAAGTCAAAACATGATAGAAATTTTTCAATAACTTTATTTGTATCATAAAGTTTCATTCAAAATCTACTTTTCAACTTAATGACCTCTGTTATTTAAGCATTTATCGAGGCGCGGTACAAGTTTTTCGATGCTTTCTGTAAAGGAATCTCGTTCATTGCCCTATAACCATTCTTGGATTGCAGCTTTCATCTCATCATCCGAATGGTATTGTCATTTTGAAAGTTCTTCTTTCATGAGACCAAAAACATGGAAGTCTTAAGGTGAAAGTTCTAGGCTATAAGGAAGGTGACCCATCACTTCCTTATAGCCTACTACTAGCCATTACCCGCGACTTCGTCAGCGTGAAAATTTTGATGTGTGTGTATGAGAACTGACGGTCTAATCAAAAAGTATATTGTTATCAAACCGTATCATTATGGTGTTGTTGAAAACAAAGTCTGATATGATATAATTAAGAAACTTGAGAAAGGTCTACGGGAAAATTTCAACATTTATTTTTATTCTAATACCATAATATATACAATATTAAGCCTGGTTTGGCCCCGGGATTTGTTGATCGTCTTTGTAAAAGCCAATTTTAAAGGAAATTGCAACCTCTTTAAACAAAATGGCAAGTTGTTTGGAATAACAAGTATGCGGTTAATTAAAGCGCTGCCTCCTATATAAAGCAGCTCCTATAATAATGGTAGCTTTTATAATATTATTGCCGAATTCTCTGATACGAAGCCTTCTTCCAGCTTAAGCACAATATCTTCTTACAAAGCGTCCTTGTGTGCATCCCACAACTGGAGGAGGTTTGACAGTCCGCAAGTGCTCACTAAAATTGCAAAGACGTCTTCTAGCTACTTTCATAGCCCGAGCTTTATTATTCCTCTTCGAAAGATTAGATTTGCGTTTTCTGGGCATTTCGAAATAGTATCAAATAATAACAAATAAAAAAAAAATTAAAACTAACCTAAAAAACGATGTACTTAAAGCGATAAATAAATTTATTAAAAATATATAATAAAACAAAATAGAAAATTAAGTCCGTATTTCTTTAAAATTAAGTCGAGTCTATTTTATTTATCGATCGAATTTGAGATAGCTATAACAGTATAATACACATAATTTTTAAACTTTTAATTAAAATGAAAATACAATTGTCAACAATCAGAATACACTGCGCATGCGTGAATTTTCAGCGCCAGTTAGCGTAACGCAAATGCGTGAATTTTCTACGCCAATGCAATGCAATGCAGATTAGAAATTTTTTATTTTCTTTATTCTGTTTTATTTTAATTTAAAAGTACTTCAGAATGAATCCGAAAGATCGATTAATTAACAATTTTTAATTTTAAATGCATTAAACACTAAGAAAATGAAAGAATCATTTGAAATAATCGATCGAAAATATCTTAAGCCTTGCCTCTTCAGCGTGGGAAAGAAAAACAACTGAAGCCCTACTCATTTGGCGGTGGGGAAATAAAGACTTTTGGCGGGAAAGTAAGTTTTTAATTAATAAAAAATTAACCACTCAATTAACCGGAACAAATAGTAGCCTATGTCCTATTCCAGACTATATCTCTGTGCTAAATTTCATCCAATTCCGTACAGCCGTTCTGGCGTGATTGACTAACAAACATCCATCCATCCATCTATCCATCCAAACTTTCACATTTATATAGTAGTATAGATGCTTGTAAGTTGCCTAAGCCTGTCACTTCCTTTCCTCCTTTGTTTGTTTTGCTGTATGTAGTCTTGTATTGTCATACGGGAATACAATGCCTTTCGAAAGTTTACCTGACTGTCGATTTTAAAGGGATAGTCACAATCGTTTTATATTTCCCAATAAGAAAATGCATTTATTGTAACACACTTCGGCATGAATTTGTGTGCACCAAACTTTCTCTGCTGAAAAACAGCGCCATCATTCCTTTCCCGCAGATGGAAAGCTCGACCTTTTATTCAAATAGGGGAAGTGCAATGTTTCCACTCGAGTGAGTTTCGTTTCGTTTCAGATGATAAATGGTAAATTCAAGTATCCTTTCTAGCTACAATTTTGTTCCAAAACTTATTTCCTTCCTTTTGATGTTGCAGAAACTCAAACGCACTTTCAAAACACTTCCTTTTACTGTTCAGTATCCTGAGACGACCTGTTTTCGACAGGAGGGGTGAGACACAGAAGGCTGAGAGAAATTTACTTGATTGTTAAATTTAAACATTTCCTCCTTTCATCTTTCGTCTCACCCCTATTTTGTGGAATCGAACTCATTCTATCGCATGCACAAAAGCGTGGAGGGTTTTAGAATCTGTTCGCAAACAATATGCTCTTCCATCAATAGACGAGACACTCATCGAGCACAAACTTTATGAAATTTAAGCTGTACGACAGTCATTTTATGCACACTTCAATGAGAAATATCCAGTTCGTTTGAGGTGTCGTCTATTGTTATGCGTTTGTTTGCAAGAATGCATTCACTCACGTGAGCAGCGATTTCAGAATTTGTCGCAGTTGGTGGTCTTCCTTCGCGATCAATGTTATCAATATTTGTAACTCCATTCACAAACATGTTGCAACACTTTCCCGATTGTTCGACATGACGTAGCCGTTCCACTATAAACTTCATGCTGATAAAGTTCAGAGCAGTTACACCTTTTTGCCCGTAAGAAACGAATCACTGCTGCCATTTCCAATTTGGACGCCACTTCTAGGTATAGAGACATGTTTTTTACTGATTATCGGAGAGTTGTCTCGTGAAAGCGCTACATCATACGATAAAGATAAATGTCCGAAGTGTTGAAATACAGTTTCATCAAAATAGCCTTTGGCCGAAACTTTTTTCGAAACAGAGCAACTAACTTTATGACTGCCTTACGTATTAAAAAAATTAAAAATACAATATACTAATGTTATGGTAAACAATCCATTTTTCATAGACATTTATAATTCATTTTTGGATGTCTCAAATACAAATATGGTCGAAAAAATTAAATATTTCAGCACTTTAATATAGAAACAGTCTAGATTGATTTGATGAAGTTAAGAAAATGGTTTTAATTTTTTCAAAGCGATAAAATTAGTGCTACAAATTATGTTTAAAATTGGAGGCAGAATAGTAAAAGAAAGGTAGCGAATGTCATTGAAAATTTTAAATTTTAAAATAGATTAAAAGTAATTTTAGGAGATAATATTATCGGAATAAAAAGTGAGCACCCCTGAACTTGCTTAGTTTTTAATTAATTGATATTTTAAGAAGTCAATGACCTTTGGTAAGTTTTGACACATTTAGAGAAGAAGAATGGTATTCTACTTTTTTTCTGGAAAATATTTACAAAAATTTGCGGAAAATTGGAGATTTCTTTAAGGATATATATTCCTACACAGACAAAATCTAGACACAGACCTATGTATCTTTACTTGTAATAAAAATGAATATGTGCGTTGGCGTTCTACAAGTCAGAGCTTTTGGCTAAAAGTTACCAACCTTGGCACATATATATTTTGGAGGATGGGGATGTGCACCTTGGAACGATTATTTTGAAATTTTTATTAAAACTTTAATTAATTAAAAAGTAAACGTAAATTTTTCTACAATAACTACCGAAGATACTACAGCAAAGATTAATTTTTATATCATTTTAAGATTCAAAAAGTTACCTTTTCAATGATATCAATTTTTTTTTGCTGTATGAATATATTTTTCTAAATTTAAAGTATTTTAAAAAAGTTTTAAGCATATTTCCCAACAAGAATCGTAAGGATTCTGAAAACATATTAAAAGTATAACGGATAAAGAAAAAAATCGTGTCATTTACAAATACATTCATTTGCAATACAAAAATGTGTGAATGTTGTTAAATGTATCATTTAAAAATTTAAAGAAAAGAACTAAGGGTTTTGGAAGAACATCAAAGTTTTTGATAAATATTACTAATATATTTTTGTTTTTGCCTTACAATACGATTTATTATTCTATTCTTAACACAAATCATTATTGAAAAAGCAGATTTCTGGAAAAAGCTTATTCTGAGAAGAATCTGTAAAAGATTTAAATATATTTTTAAAATACTATTACTTGAAGGAACATGCAACCCGCCACATTGTGTTTTTAGGTTAGAAATTAGTTTACATTTTTAAAAAGTATCCATTAAAAATGTAACTTTAGCGGAAAAGACATAAAAAATGAGAGAAATGCATAACGTAATGAATAGAATAGTATAAGGCTTCTAAGTATCAGTCATGTATATCAAAATTTGAAGATTATATTACTGAAGAAACCATTAAGACAAAGTTGCATAAAATATTTAATTAAACATAAAATATTTAATTTTAGCAAATATTTAATTTTAGTTGCATAAAATATTTAATTTTAGCAAATATTTAATTTTAGTTGCATAAAATATTTAATTTTAGCAAATATTTAATTTTAGTTGCATAAAATATTTAATTTTAGAAATTATTAATTCCCCGCGAAACAGCTGATCACCAAAGACGGCTATTTTTAGTTATAATAAAGATGACTTTGCGTTTGTATGCGTAAGTGTACTCTACAAATCAGACTGTTTGACCTAGATTGGAAGATGGGAATGCGCATTTGGAAAGATTTTTTTAAAATTTTTATTAGAGTTTTAATTAATTAAAAGTGAAACAAAATCCGAGCATCTTTCCTCGATAACTTTTGAAAACACAATAGTTCAAAAAATGATTTTTACAGCATCTTAAAATCAAATAATTATCTTTTAAATAATATCAATTTTTAACATATAAATTGTTTCTAATTTGATCAATTTTTAAAAAAAATTTAAATATATTTTTAAACTGCATATTTTACAAAAATAAAAGTGAAAATTAATCTGCATGAGCACGTTATATTTGCATGAAAAAAATTAGTTTGCATCAATGTGTTACTTAACGCTGACAAAAGCTCAAATTAAAAGATTAAGTTCATTCTCACTGCAAATTAACCTTAGAGAAATGCAAATTTAACAAGTAATTGTAAGAAACAAAATGAATATGAAACATGATATTTTCTCAAAAAGTAAATGCAAAAAAGTTTCTGGGAATCTTAATATCTGCATTATTGTCCATAATTCTGAGTTATTTAGGGCAAACATGATTTAATATACATTGTGTATCCCCAATAATAGGGTTCTCAATGGCTAATTTCTGAACCCTGATTAACATATAATCTAATAAGAAAAGTAATCTAAATGAAGTAAATATGTTGTATGCAGTTTGAGTCAATAAACTTGATGAAGAATAACGAATTTTATATTTTTAATATCTGGATATCTGCCTAGCTTTGCTCAGAAAATGTTTTTTTTTGTGTGTGTATGTAAAATCGTCTTTTCTTGGTCAATTTTTTAAATCGTCTTTTTTTGGTCAAAATATTTAGATACGAATTGCATACTATTTACATATGAATATTTTTCAATCTTACCTACATATGAACTGGTCATTTAAATTTTAAAAAAAACAAGCGGGGACTTAGTTTATTTGAAACAATCTGTTATTGCAGTTTTCATTTTATAGTTTATTCAATTACTTATAATATTGAACTTGCACTCAGTGTTTACCATGAGGAAATCGGATTCGAGATGGTGCTCTATGACAGCATGAGAGCTGATAGAAAAAGTTTCTAATAGTTAGTGAATCCGCAACACAGACATCCTTCATGCTATTCTGACCGACATATTGCACTACCCACATTTCTAAAGTGGAAGCACGTTTATTCTAATAGAAGTTATAAATTTTGTTTGTGTAAAATCGTGTTTTTTCAGGAAAGAATTTTATATAGACAAACTTAAAAAATGAAAACTTCATCTAAATATAAAATTTGATCTAAATCATTAGAGCCGTTTCCGAGATGCATGAAATAAATAAATTCATATATATATATATATATATATATATATATATATATATATATATACAAGAATTGCTCGTTTAAAGTTAAAAGATACAGATCTTCTGCCCTGTGAGTCATATTTAGGAAATATTCTTGAGACACTGATATTTTAATTAAAAAGAAAAGTTCACTTTATTCTGACTAATATTTAGGGTATGATTTCTGGTAATATTTAGGGTAATATTAGGGTACTATAAACATCCGAATATTACTTTTTATAAAAACGCGCAATTTTTAGACCACCATTAACAATCTCAAAAAGACACATATCAGCGTCCAGAGCTTCTTCAAGGCTGAAATTATGGAATTGTTCATTTTCTAAAATAGCGACATTAAAAATTTAATAACTCGGTCAGATTCGACAGCAGAAGATCGAACCACTTTTTTAAATTTAAAATTTCGACTATCAAGAATATTCCCTTGGATGCAATTCCTTTTGACCAAAGGCTGTATAAAATTTAAACTCCTAAAATTTTTACAGAAATATATTTATTAATTGAAAAAAGTAAATAAAATATTATTATTTACAGAATTTGAATCCTTTTGATAGTATAACCAAAAACTAAATTTTATGATGAATCAGAGAAATTTTTATGGAATAAATCCTTGAGATATTGCATAAATTATAAAAAAATATTGTATTGCACATAAGATGCAAAAGATGAATGATTCTGTTTTCTGTATTCATATATATAAAAAAGCATATCTGGCTTCAGGAAAAAGTATTTGATTTAATTGAAGTTTAAACACTTAAATTTAAATTTCAAATTTCACTGGAACTTTCAGAAAATTAGGGGCATACACAGTACAATGGACAGAATGGCGTAAGGCTTCCATTATAGTATGAGTTATATGATTATCAAAATTTGGTGCTTAAAAATATTTTCCTAAAGAAGCTATGAAGATATAAATAAATATAAAATATTGTATTGAACATTTTAGAGAAAATTAAGTTTGATGAAAAAGCTGGTCGCGAAAGGCGGTTAGTATTTACATAGGTAATTAAATGATTCATAATATGTTTATAGATAATTTTTTTCATTAATTATTCCCAAGAGAAGGAAATGATTCAGAATTACTTACATATTTCGCACACAAATACTAACAAAAGGAATATAAAATAGGAAGCCTTCAGCATTTTTTCGGAACTACTTTCACTTTCTGCTTCTTAACTCGAATCTAACTTGGTCTTCAGACTTCTGAGGCACTAAAAAGTAACTCCATAAGATCATGACCTCAAGATTAGAAGTTTTTCTGAAAATAAATATTTTAAAATTGCTATCACAAGCAATTCACTAATGAATCATTAAAAAAAAATATTATATAAAACTCCTCTTAGGTTTTTCCAATTTAGTTACTTTACACGCGATATCAGCTTGGAATCTGATTTGAATTCTCGAAGAGAATTTTTCTATTAATTTACTTGCCAGTGATTTATGAATGGTGATACTATCTAATGACATTGTTATTTTACTTGAAGGAAATATCAAACTCAGCAAAATTTAGGAGGCTAGTTGCAACACATTAAATTTTAAAATGAATAAAATAAAATTTAAAGTAGATTGATCCAAAGATAATTCGAGCAGAAACATGCTTCATAAAAGGAAATGAATTTATTTCTAGAGAAATTTTTTTATTCAACTTTTAAGTTTATACTATGTTTACAAATAGAAATATTATGCTTAAAACATTTTACATGAGTGAAATAAGAATGCAATCCATAAATAATAGTAAGAATCCGGATTTAATTATGAAATAAGAAAACATTCCAGAAATACAAAATCTGATTTAATTAAAAATTACAGAAAATTTGTATGGAAAAGAGGTAAATAAAACAAATGAAGTTTTTAAATGGATGTTATGATGATATTTATAGAACGCATGATGGAAGCATCTTTCATTTCTTTTATTTGCATGAAAATGTAAGTTAATTTACAAAGGAATTTTCAGACAACCGTTTTTGTTTCATAAATTCCCCTGAATCCAAGTTCGTGGTAATTTTGAAACAGTATTTTCATGAACTGGTTTTATATGAGCATGAAATTCAATATGCCTTATCGAAGTAGGGGGCGGGGTATTCTTATTTCAATAATGCCGTAAACATTCATAATATAACGCGTTTTGTACTTGATTTTCTCATATGATGAAGGAAGGGATATGAAAAGGGAAGAAAGTTGCATCAAATTTGGAACATTCTTCTTTGCCGATAAGATTCGAAACTTAATACAGATTAATAGGTTTGGTATAAAGACCACATACTATTTATCAACTGATATAAACTTTACTTTTGGAAAGGTTTAACCCTATTTTGGCAC
This sequence comes from Argiope aurantia, assembly GCA_026543865.1. Lineage (NCBI taxonomy): Eukaryota > Metazoa > Arthropoda > Arachnida > Araneae > Araneidae > Argiope > Argiope aurantia. The sequence continues at coordinate 369,634 of JAPMOR010087184.1, forward strand.
AGATTGACAAAAAGAAAATGCAATGATCAAAGAAGATATACCGATTTTATAGACTGCTGTATTTTTGAATTATCGCAGTTACGTATCCATGACTGGAAAAACTAATAGAAAGTTAATTCGTTGACGGATTTTTTACAGCTCTACGTTTACTCGGATAAGATCATATAACAATTTTCCTCTGTTTAATTCATAGCACTATTCAGTTTCAGAATGCAAGTGTACTGGTAAGGGGAGATAGAGAGATATAAGGTGGCTTTTGTCCACAATTTGTAATTCGAGTAGGCTAATAACTCTTATAAGAACTTTTCCAACTTCATACGTTTAAAACGTTATCATGTAATGAAAGTTTACTGAATAAAGACAAGAAAAAAACCCTTGGTAGAAAAAGAAACATTATATATGAATAGTTTTGCAAAATTTGTTATGCTAATGATATTACCACATATAGCAGAATAAGTGGAAATCTCCCTTGGCTCCCTCTACAGAGCATCTCGTTTACGAATAATTGGTTCTTGGATCGAATTCCAGCCACTGTGTTTTATCCAAAGACTGAAACTCTTTAGTTTAAATTGAAAACTATTATTTATATAAAATCTGGAAGATTCTAGATCTTTCTTAAATATTTATTTTGGATTGTTCTCGAATATTCTCTATGTGTATGAAAGCTGAATCCCATCAGTGTTAGGTAACGTCTCGGTCTCGTGCTCTTGTGAGTTGCTTCGTTTTAATAAATTTAATTATTTGCTTAAACTGACAGAATTGTTGTTGTTTTTTCTAACGACAATTGCCACGGACAAACCCGCTGTTACAAAGACAGCGATTTAAGCGGGAGGGGGAGCGTCTCTTGTTTTTATAGTAGCGCCAACTAGGCGCTAAGAGTACGACTTTGCTACTCATGCATCACTCATTCGTTTGCACAACCCCTTTTTACAGGAGGGCATATTAACACATCTCACAGATAGAATAACGGAAGAGCAACCCTGCCCAAACCGGGACTCGAAACCGGGACGCCCAGTTCACGGGAAAGACGCGCTACCCTTATGCCAGGACGCCGGTTACTAACAGAGTAGTTCTTTACATCATTATGCTAATATTAACAAAATTGCATCAGATGAATAATTAACAATTAAGCTTTATCAGAAGTATTTTAATTTTTTTTAAAAATGCTTCTGTATTAAAGTTTATATTTGGCTTTTACTTGCGTTATTATTGAATCAAAAATATTATGCGATAAGCTGGATATCCATTTATGATTTTCTTTTATTGAAGAAACCGATAATAATAAACAAAGATTTTACTTTACAGAAAAATTCATCTTTCATTAAACCTCTATCTTTATTGAGAAATTATTTTAAATTAAGCCTTAAAGCAAATGGAACTATTTACAAAATTCTTTGACGTTTGAAAACCTTGACAAGAATAATGAAAAGACAATTCAAAATGTGATCCAATTGGACAATGGACAATGCATTCGGACAATTTGGTTCAAGCGTTTTTAATGTAGAGCACCGAACGCTTGAAATCAAATTCAGAAATCGAAGGTCGGAGGCTGTAATTTTGAGGAATTAAGTAGATAATCAAAATAACCAAAAATGATAATAAAAAAATCAAATAATTAAAAGTCACTCAAATAATAATGAAAAACCAGCGGAGTTGGTCTTCCCAAAATTTTCTTGGATACTCTGTATTAAACTTGTCATGCCAGTGAATGATTTACATGGCATTGGCTGAATATATCTTGCCATACTTGGAGAGTTATTTGGCGATTAATAAATACCCATGATAACATATGGTGAAAGATTTTTGTTTATCTATCTTTCTTTTTGTTATTTTATTTATGCTTTAAGCCTAACATCACTATGGCATAAGAGATTTCTATAAAATTTAATTTCTTTCCCTTTCTTCATTTTGCGATAAATTAAGCTAAAACCATTATGTATTTACTGCTTGCTTAAAATTCTGTAAATTAATATATTGCGAGGAAAAGGTTAACATGTCTGTGAAAATGGAAATGTCTCATTATCTTCTGAGGATTGATTTTTCAGTTTCTGAGAATTTTACTATTTCATTTATTCTTTAATACAACTTGCATCAAATATGTTGATAATGACACATCGATGTCCTATTGAAAGAAAAAAAATGGAAAATGATTAAGTTCTCATTGACATGTGCAATTTTATTTAGTTCTTTGATATATTACGATTGCATTCAAAAATCTTCTTTCCGAAAGAATTTGGAGTTGATCAACTACGAGACCAATGCTTAGAAACTTATTGGCAGTCAGATGGGTCACAGACACATCTAATGAATATTCATTTTAGAAGAAAAACCACCATTCAAAATGTTTATTTGAATGCCGATTATAAACAGGATGAAAGTTATACTCCCAAAAGATAAATGAGGCATACATTGTAACATTCCCCGTTTCTCAGTACTGATAAGACATTTACAGCCAGTTGTGTCGTCGCTGTTAATTACTAAACTCCTCGAGATAGCCAGATGGTGGATCTTTTCACCTAGACGGTTTCGCATCTGTTCTTTAGCGACTACAGTGAAAGACCACATGTGGGAATTCCTCGTCCAAGAGATATTGATAGTACCTTCAAAGAGAAACGGGTGTCCAAACATCTGGATGCTAAATGTTTCTCATTGTGAAAGGACTATGTTCCAGAATAATCAGTTATGAAAGATGCATCACTAAAAGGACCTTCCCACGACCGACTGGCGCCGCTGAGGGAGCATATTGCTGAACCCCGATTAGCCGAAAGAGAGCCCAAATGACCAATGTAAATTAAAAGGCGGAGATTGTCACCGAAATAAAGTGCGGAGATTTTTTTTAGGGAGAGGAGAAGAAACGAATTGCAGGCAGACTGTTGGACTACGCCCACGAGTTCGGAGTCCGAGAACTACCCCTGGAGTGGTCGTGTTGAATAACAACCTGTTAGTTCCCTGTAGTGTTGTTTCTACGCATTGATGGTGAACTGAGTTTCAAGATAAACCTTCGACTTCGACTGTTGTGTCTCCTACTACAGGTGTAAATAATTATTTATTTAACCAAGATTAGAACAAGTTGTTCTTTTGTATATATAGGGCTGTAAAATAAAGACTTGTCTGGAAATTCGGCTTCGTTATTTGATCAGTCTAGATCAAGACATTACAACATCTCTATTTGTGAGGATGTAATAGTTCCTCCTTTTTTTCATATCCATTCAACCTTGTTGATTCCTGAAAAAAGTATAAAATTGAGTAAATGAAATAATAATAATTTTTTTAAAATATTACTTATTACATACAAATTATTTTGCAATATTCATCACTCTTTATATCCGTTTTCTAGATTTTTAACTTTGCACCTCTTTTTTGATGAAAAATTTGTCTCTTACAAAATATGACCATCTTGCAGATATATTTTTTAAATGGTACTTTTGTTTTGGCATTTTATAATTTTGAATATCAGCAATAGTTATAGGAATATATTCATGGCGAAATACGTCACTGAGCAATATGAAAGCAAAAGGGTTCAGAACAGATTATAACATTCTTTATTTCATGTGTATAACAGATTGATAAAATTCTAAATTGAAATTTTTTTTTATTTACTCTTTAAATTCAAAATGTCATATGAACTAATCTTTGTTATAAAAGAATCTTGTCAAAGAAAAAGTTGTTATGAGCAGAATATAAGAATTGTTTAACCAAATGAATTCCTCCATATAAGAAGTTAAAATTAAAAGCATAAAACAAATTAATTATTTTATACCTTTTAAACTTATATTAAGATAAAACTAGATTTTTACAGAATATATTTTCCCAGTTTTTTATGAAATATGGTTACATAATTAGAAATACAGTATGCTCCCGAGTATCCGTCCTAATGTGATGGAAGAGCAGGCCGGATATCGGTTTTGGATCGGTTTTTTTGAACTCATTCATTTCATTCCACCAATACCAGAGGACAAAGTTTTTAGAACAAAACTTACTATTACAATACTTATTTTCTCATTTTTTTATTGAGTACTAAGCCCTCCATTTATCTCAAGCCACGTAGAGTATTAACACAACCGCAGCCCAGTGAATCATAGAAGCAGTTGCCTTTAACGTGTCGAGTTAAAATAGAAGGCTCTGTACCAGTAGTTTATATTTTTTATATACTGCACTGCAGTATATAAAAAAATTTATTAGAGAAAAGGTAAGTGAAAGGATGTTCATATTTTAACTGTTCATATTTTAACATAAATTCTATAATCTTCTCTGTGGTACATTTAAAAAAACATTAAGCATAATCCAAGAAAAATTTACAAATTCTATAGTACTGTGCAGTTATAATCAGTACTGTGCAGTTATAATCAACAAGTAAGCTCTTTTCCTGTCAGAACTTTATTTTGCATACGATATGTCGGAGGATCGTAGCAGAATTTCCAATATTACCAATGTAATGCTTTGCCTTCTTCATTTAATTATGAGAAAATAAAATTAGGCTGGATAGTATGGAAGCCGGATAACTGCTAACCGGATAATCGGAAGTGCACTGTACTGATGAATTAATCTGAATAAAAGGATGTATTGTTATTATTTTTATTAAACCTAATGAAGTCTACGCATTTTTTTTTTACAAATTTGATTTATTCATTATTTTTTGTAAAATGCTACTGCATTTTATCAGTTCACGTATCTAATCCATCAAATATCTATGATTAGGAGGTATGTATCATAGATTCCAATTAATGTAATTAAATTAATATATCGATTTGAAATATATGATGGGGGTTTCGAGACAGATCGAATAATTCTGAATGATTGTAAGACAAAGAAACTTGTTTCAAGATTGGAGATTCACTTTGTAAATTGTCACATCTCAGCAACGTGAAGATGTTGGAACATCAACAGAAGATTTAATATTTTTCAAGCCGACACCCAGGAGGAATATTCTACAGCACTGTGTCTAGATCTTATCATTTTTCGAAGCTAGGACGTTATTATCAAACTACCTTAGCAAAAATTCCGATAAATTGGTAAGTATATGTAAAACCTAATGATTTCTATAATGAGAAAATGAATTCAAACACTCCAAACTTAATGGCTTTTGTGATAGTTAAGTTAAAATTTTGTCTTTTCCACCTTTCTTACAGGTAAGATCTCAATCTAACGGGCGTTACATCTTCCTAGTAAACCTGAACCATAGTTTAAATTAATATCCCCCACCAAACTATGACATGCGAATGAAAACTTTGGAATGTCAAATTAAGAAAGGAAATTTATTTCTAGACTTATGTTTTACCTAAATTTATATATATTCATAGATAGATTGATATATTCCTAGATAGATTGACATTCTCCAATCCATCTCCATTTCTCCTAAACCATAGTTAAAATTAGTATCCCTCCCCCTCCCCCAACTAAGATATACGAAGGATAATTAAGGAATGTCAAATTAAGAAAGGAAATTAATTTCTAGACATGCTTTACCTAAATTTATATATGATCATAAATAGATTAATATATCGGTCTGAAATTAAAAACGGCATGTTTCATCAATTTGTAGCAAACCAAGACACCGAATGATGACAATATTAATAACAAGAGAAGACAAATTGTCTTCTGTAGTTATTCATCCATAGCAGTTCTGTAGTTATTCATTCTGTAGTTATTTATTATACTTTCTCTTAGTTCTGTGTTTCTTTTTTGGATAGAACGTAATCCTGCCCGTTTTGGTGGGTTTGCAACTATCATGTTAAGGAGGAATAAGTAAGACCTTGTAGTTAATACCAAGAAAATTTTCGATGTAAAACTCTTTGATAATGTATTTGAATGTATTCATCTTTATAGATAATAAATTCTTTTACCTTCAAAATATCATCATAACGAAACCAACCGGAATTTTCTCCCTTTAATTATTTCTAAACAGACTAATATCTTCATTTCGATTTCCTTATAAGACTGTATTGAAAAGAGTGCGGAATCAGGTGGCAAACCTTCGAAGGTGCAGCTATGTCCGCAAGTAGGAATCTCTAACTCCTTCCAAACTGACTATTTCAAATACCGATAAAATATGGCGTGTTTTGTGCTTCGTGGTATAATGAAGAGACTTGTATATTCATTTTGATCTATTGGAACCAAATTTGAAACAAATCTGTATGTTTTGTTACTTTACATCCTATCAAGTTTCATTTATCTTTGCTATTCAGATATCTAATCGATAAATGATTAAATTTCGACGAATTGGCTGAAGATTTGTTATAAATTTACTATTCTGATGATGGAATTACGCATCAAATTTTATCTATTTAGATATCTTCATATTTTATTTATAGTGTTCAGATTACATAGTTAGCCAGACAGACAAATTTTCTTTAAATATATCTCATCCGTAATTTGAAATTCGAATCTACAAATTCGTGTATCAAATTTACCAGATGAAATAGACATGATACCAAATCAAATAGATCAAAATATACAAAATCCAATAGATCAAATACCAAATTTCATCAGCCTAAGCCAAATCATTTTTGAATTATTGTGTTCATAGACAGACAGTGATTGATAGACGTAATATATAAAATGCGTCTTTCGGACGCAGGAAGATATAAAATGTGAAGAATTCATGAAAGTCTCAAGGTCGAATTTTATGAATATTATAATACTTTCTCTTTGATTAACTACATTTATGAGGAAGAAAAAAAGCCTTGTGGATTTTCTAATCATGCTTTATGTAACCACATATTGTTGTGACAGCATATTTCTTCTTTTTCTGATATAAACGATTCCCTTGTTTTTATTCAATACTAGTCGCCTTTGGCGACCAGCCGGTTCGCCAGTACTGATACTCGCTAAAATGTTCAATTAATATTTTATGTAACTTGTTCTCATTATAGGTGTTTCAACAAAATATTTTTAAGCTTCAAATTTCGATAGTCATATTATTCTCATATACTATTATGTAGGCCTTAAACTGTTCTGTTCATTGTATTGCGTGTCTCTCTCTAATTTTCTATAATGCCCGTGAAATTCAATTTTAAATTACAAGGGGAAATAATGTAACTACAATTAATATAAAGACACATTTTAGTGGATTCCAACATGTCTTTAAAATATACATATATATAAGAACTGAAAGCAGAGTTGTTGGCATTGAAGTCTTATATGCACTATAGAATAATTTTCATAATTTATAATATCTCAAAGAATTATTTAATAAAAATTTCAAGGATTCAATGGAAAATTCAGTTTTTAGTCTCATTTTTAAAATCATATAAACGCTACCACTGATAATATTTATTTTTTTCAGTTTATAAATATATTTCAAAAAATTCTGAAGTTTAAATTTTAAACAGTCTTTCGGCCTTAAGGAATCATATTCTGCAAAATATTCTTGACTCTCCTACTTTTAAATAAATAAATGAATGCATCTATTTTCTGCGTTCAATTCTGTCTTCTTCAATTTATTAAGTTTTGAATATTACAATATTAGGACAATCAACATTTTCATAATCTAGGCCAATCACTCTTGATAAACTCTGGAAAATGATTGGCTTCTTTCAGAACGTCCAAATCGCCTGTTTTTATAGAATAGTGATGTAGAAATTTTCATATGTCGATCAGCTTTGGTGATTGATTTAGTTGATTGGTGTGCAACACTTTATATTTAAAATATTAGCGTCTTAAGAATTTTTTGTTAAATATGACTCACAGACGACATAATATATGTAAAAAATTAAAATCTGTAATTCATCAGAATTCATTGACTCAGTTTACATAAAATATAATTATTTATTTCATTAGACCATTTTGTTACTAAAAATTTACAAATTAGCTCTTAGGGTCCAATTAGAGTTGATATCTTGTTCATATTAAAATTTATTTGCTTTAAATAAAATGTTTAATTGAATTAGTAATATAAATATTTTGAAAGATTATAGAAAATGGTTCCTTGCATTTACTTTTCAAAAAAATATCATGTTTCATATATATTTTTTTAATTTCAAAAGGACATGTGCTGAAAATTACATTTTTATATATTTAATTTTGAATATTGAATATTGAATATTTTATAATTTTAATTATTTTCCTACTACGATTCGCGCATGCGTAAAGCAGCAGTATCTGTGCTTTGCATTTATCCGCGCGTGAGCGGAAATCTCAAACTTCGCATGTGCAAATAACAAGAACTGTGGTATTCATATGCGATACATTTCTTTTTTTAAGTCTGATTTTAAACAGCGATTCAAATCTCATTATCCCCAAAAAGAACGAAATTCGACTTTTCACATTAAGTGCTAAAACTCTTCATTTGTTACACGGTAATGAAAATATAGATGAGAGAAACGTTAGGTTAGCGAATATCAGAGAAAGAATGTCCACACTTTCTTCAAGGGAGAGTCTTCTGCTGGACGAAGTAACCGTCTCTCTTTAAATAGCACTGCAATTGAATTACAGAGACATAATGAATCACGCCTGTCTACTGACAGAGAAAGACATTTAAATTTGAGACACATGAGAAGAAGTGAAAGAACAAATGTTCTTGATATTTGGTCCAAAAAAGAGTACTCCGCTCTGAATTTCGATCCATGGGTGGATTACAGAAATGATGCCTCGGTTTCAATAGGAACAATGTCTATAATCTGTCCATATTGTTTAGCTTTAGGAATAGCTTTGATATATAGTCGTTTTCACCAAAAAATAATTTATTGCCAAATTTTAGCGAAATGGCCGAAAGTGGCAAGAACGGAAGCAATAGGGTAACGGTAGCAAAAGCGCCACCGAAAAATTGCCAACCTCGCAAGGTGCAAAATGACTTTATATCAAAGCTTAGCGCAGCTTTAAAATGGAAAGATAAATCAAAAGGCATGTATTTTTTACAAGGGAAAATTAAAACAATTTTAACAGTGTAAATATGGAACAGCATTAATATACAGTTATTTTCATCCAAAAAATAGTTTATCGCCAAATTTTAGCGAAATGGCTGAATGTGGCACGAACGGCAGCGATAGCGTTTCCATTCTAAAGGTTCTGAGGAACGCTGCAACAAATTAACGGAAATATGAAAAAAAAAAAAATGCAGTAAAATGAAATGCATGCAAAAAAAAAAAATTAACTGAATATAATGAAAGTAAGCAGAAGTATTTGCAGCAGGAAATAATCAAGGGAAATGAACAAGGGAATCAAGGAAAAATGGAAATACAGTAGCATACAGTAACATAAAAAAATGGCGGCCATGTAACCCCAAACAAAGCGCCACCGAAAAATTGCCAACCTCGCAAAGCGTCAAATGACTGTATATCAAAGCTTAGCTCTAAATATTTCTGAACATGTGCTATAAAAAATTGTTTTGTGGTTATTTTTGATGATTTCTAAATATCTTTTTGATCCCGCATGACATTCCCATGTCATATCGGGTGGAGGCTAGACTTACGTTTAAGGTAATTTTTCCTCTTAGATGTTATGCCACACGCTGCGCGGATACTACTATTAAATGATAAAAGGATTATTATTCATAATCTGCTTTTATTTGTCAAAGATAAATAAAAGGTTTTGAATTTAGAAGCTTAAGCAAATATAGAAGCTTAATTCATTCAAGGGAAGATTGGACATTAAGTATTAAATTCAGATTTATTAAAATTAAATTATATTCTAATTATTTTTTCCTTTGTTTATAGCACCTCTACATATTTCTTCTATATTTTTGATCAGATAAAATATTCTATCAAAACTAATGTTGTAAATGACTTACATTATTTCGAGATACTGTTATCTTATTTTACCGATTTGATTACGAGGAATTAACCGATAATTGCAAAAAAAAATAACAAAAGCATAACGTGAATACCAATTGTTGTTGTTTATAATGGCACTTTCCATGGACAAGCTCGGTGACTAAGTCAGCGATTTTAAGGTAAGAGAGCGTCTCTTGCTTTAGTAGCGCCAACTAGGGCCAAGAGTACGTCTTAGATACTCACGCATAGCATTCGCTTGCACAAACCCTTTTTACAGGGGGACACATTCACACATCTCACAGATATAACAGATGAAGAACAACCATGCCCGATCCGGGACTCGAACCTAGGACGCCCAGATCAAGGGGAAGACGCGCTACCCCTATGCCAGGATGCTGGCATGAATACTAATAAATTAGTTTATCAGTAAGTTATGCAAGGAAACTCGTTTATCTGTGATCAGATGAAAATTTAAAACCCATTTAGTGTTTTGAAATCGATTGACTTTTCAATGCATATCCTGGTAATGTGTTTCGAATAACCTCGTCATTTTGAAATCGTGTTCTGATGACTTGCATGATAAAAACTAATTTATCTAGCTATGCGTCTACACACATGTCAAAACCTCAATGAAATCTTGTCTCGAACCAACGATCTTTCAATCTCGCGACCGTAACCATAATCATGCTATCTTATATGAGACCGCCGTAGCCTGGTGGTAAGGGCTCGGCTTCGGAACCGAGGGTTTCAGGTTCGAGACCTAATTCCACCGAAGAAACGTTGTGTAAGCGGGTCTGGTGCACGTTAAAACAGTCGGTGCCAAATGTACTCCTCCTGATGTGGTATGGAAGTTTGGAGAGGGGGTGCCAGCCAGGTGTCATCCTCTTCATCTGACCGCGATTCAAAATTACGAGGTCCGTCCCAAAATAACCCTATGTTGCTTTAAAACAGGACGTTAATACAACTAAACTAAACTACAACATCTCATATGTTGTACTCTCACTTTTTACGCACGATAGTGAAAAGACATGCGCTGTTTAAAAAATGAAAAGGTTTTTATTTTGTGGTCATTTATTAAAGAATTTGCAGTTTCTTTAACGCATTATTAAGCATCAAGTTGCAATTCACATTTTTAATCTGCAATTAGATTTCAGAAAATATTATTTTGACCAGTTGCGGTGGTAAGAAATTCACATATGCATGCGCATAAACAGTCCACAGTAACTCGCAGGTTTATATCTCCCAGTTGAATTAATTTTCGACCTACCACGGCTTCGGTGCAAACAGTCTCAGTCGACGGGTCGCGAATGTCACTATTACTTCTGTCCCAATTGCCTACTGACGTGTACAAGGCTGCAGTTGCCTGGTGGTAATATCTCGGGTTCGAATTATGGTAGAAGATGCATGGGTTAAGAAACATAGGGTCATCAAAGAACCGTCGTGTAAGCGGGTCTGTTGCACGTTAAATCAGTCTGGACCAAACGTCTTTCAACTTGTGTCGTGTGGGAATTTGGAGAGGAAGGTGCCAGATCAGGTGTTGTCGTCGTCATCTGACCGCGGTTCAAAATTATGAGGTCCGTCTCAAAATAGCTCTCGTGTTGCTTTTAAACGGGACGTTAATATAACAACTAAATTAGCTGACGTGCGCAACACGTCATTGGCGATTCTGTGAAAAAAAGCATCTCGGCATGCATTCCGCGTCTTTCCACGGCAAGTGGGTAAGTGCTGAAATCAAATGTTTTATTTGAAGAGAGATGTAGGAAAGAAATCCATTTGTTTCGAATATCATTTAAAGATAAATTCGAAGTTCTTAAGTAATTTTTTTTTAGATATTGGATGCGCCTTGCAAATGGAATTTTTTCGTAATATTTTTTTTTACTTCCTTTTTTTTAATTTTTTAATTTTTCTTCCATTTCAGGTCCCGATAAAGTCATTGTACGAGACGGATGGCAAGTAATTATGTGGTACAAGAAGTTTAATATTCGAGTATTGAAACAACACTGACATCGATTTGTTTTTGAAATATTATTCGAAGTCTTTCTGTACAATTAGAAATTGTTTATTTAGTTCATTTAAAGCTGTTATATGGTTAAATAAGTTAAACAATTAATTTGTTGGTGAAGCTCGCTAACATTCTTAGATTTAAATACCAGCTTATATTTTTGTTCAGAGAGCAAAAATTGGAATTGCTGGAGATTAAGTTTTTGGTATTTCTAAACTAATAAATATTGAAATAAAAGTCTCATAAGTTTGTTCTTAAGAATCTTATTTTTTGCATGATCAGCTAATATAGAAAAATGAATTTTTGTTTGTTCGTACCTTATGCGCTGTCATACCGTTCAACCAACTGCGATGGAACTTGAACCAACTTATTGCCTGAACTTGCGCGAAGGCTGTATTTTATAACCGATAAAAGACAAACAATAAACAGCAAACGGCTCATGTCATTCGGAGTGAATCGCATATATATCAAACAAAATAAAATTATTATGATGGATGCCAATCAATGGGAGTGAAATGTAATCGAAAATATTTAGTGTAAGCACTAATTTCTTTCTTCTCATTAATGAATAGTCTCTACACAGGGTGTTGTCATTCAGTGTGCACAATATTTTGTTTGCTGCAAACTGCACATATTATTCAGAGTTTATCTCACGCATACAAAATAGAATTATTATTATCGATGCTGATCAAGTTAAGTTATATATAATGGAAATTTTCCAGTGCAAGAAACAATTTTTCTGATTATTCGGTGAATCGACAAACGATATTTCGGTTATACAAGCGCATATCTTGTCCATTGCTTCGACAAAAAATATGTCCCTAAACGTTCGTCCATTAATAGATCTACCAGCGCAACATAAGCCAATTCGAGCTTCCCAAACAAAGGAGGGATGACAAGAGAGCAATGAAGCAAATTTCTCACGAAATGCACATTCATATACTTCAGAGTCTCAAGATCAACATGCGGCAAGAATCGAAATACAACGTTTATATGCTACCCGAACACGCGCATCAGAATCAGAAGACCAACATGCGGAAAGAATAGAGACAACTATTGTTGACAGAATGTCGAATGGTGAAAATGTGCTCATTCCACGCATTCCCAATATTCCCACTAATATGCCCCTTGATTTCAAATGATATATACATACATAATATAATATTAGAAAATTATTTATATACGATAATTATATGGGGTTATAACGATAATTATATCCCCATATTAATCTGCTTTATGATATATCCCTATATAATTATCGTTCTAAATTATATGGGAACATCATCATTGCCAAGCATTGAGAAAGGACATTTTAGTGCTAAATATATTAAAACATAAAAAATTAGACCTGTAATAATTTTTCTTACTCTGATAAAATCAGTAATAAGACTTAAGCAATAAAAAAAATGAACATGCAGAACAATAAGAAACAATGCAAGATTATTTTATTTATATTTTAGCAGAATCGTATTTTAACATTTTTCCTAACTTTTTTTTTTGCTTTCAAATATTTATGAAATTGGATGCAAGTTACTTAAAAATTGTAATGATTCAAAATTGTTTATTTCCACAGTCAACTTGTTTGAAGCCAAAAACATTGCTTTCAGAATGGCACTGTGGGCAGGAATGGAAAATACATATTCACATAGCTTTATTTGACATTTGACTTTTAAATCAATACACTTTTTATCCGAAAAAAATATCGTTCCATTTTTTTCCCCACATCAGTTAATTTTTGCTCTAAATTTTTGGTTGATATTATTTTTTCATATATAATATTTCAGATGATCAAATCGAATGAATATGATCTCAATTTCCAATACATGTTTATTACTGAATTTGGGAAGAAAATGGTGGACGTGACAGTTTGTAATGGAGACTGAGTAGATAGACACAATTTCAATCCTAATATCACTCTATATATTATCTTGATCATTCCATCTCCTCATTCCATCTCATGAGGCCGCCGTGGCCTGGTACTAAGGTCTAAGCTTCAGAACCGGAGGGTTTCAGGTTCGAGACCCGATTCCACAGAAAAGCTGTCATGCAGACGAATCTGGTGGATGTTAAATCCAACGGGCCAAACTTTCACCTCCAGGTGAGTGTGGAAGTTTGGAAAGCAGGTGCCAGCTCAGATATCGTCTTCGTTATATGACCGCGGTTCCAAATTACGAGGTCCGCCCCAAAATAGCTCTAGTGTTGCTTTTAAACGGGATGTTAATATAACTAAAGTAAGCCATTTCCTTATGTGTGAAATGTAGATTTCAGTTGTGCGAAATTCCATAACTTAAAGAAGACTCTTAAAAACCTATACATCTAAAATGAAGCGAAACGGGAAAAAATTATAATATCGGATTATACTTTGATTTAATATTTTTCTAATACAAAATCCTCATTAAAATTCGTCTTCGAATTGAGAACATTGTAAAATGATGCGTCTGCCACAGGATAGTGATAAGAAACACATCAATAATGTCAGCAATTCTTTTCTTCTTTTTTTGTTATTCCTGTGTAACCGTAATTAGCCTTTTTGTCTTTTACCGTAAGTTTTGTTGTATTTCATGTAGCTCTCGGATACATTTCGCACACTTCTCTTTTTATTACGGAAAGCATTGTTTACGGTTTATTATGGTGAAAAAAACCCTGATTTGTCAGAGGAAGAATGTACTCATATTGTGGATGGACTAATAATCTAAAAATGTAGAAAAAACGACGATGTTAGGAATTAAACTTTATTTTTTGCGATTTTTTTTCCAAAGTTAGGCTTATCCATTCTGTGGGATATATTCTTTCGCGTACGCTGCATGTCAGGATAGAGGCCTCCTGTCCCGAAAGATAAAGATATCTAGGTAATCAAGGTACATAAAAACAAATGGACTCCACCTGTTGGAATACTACCTCACTATACATTCTTCATAGGAAAAATAAAATTGACAGACATCCACTAGCTGCAACAACTGTACGGATTTGCAATTTTTTTCCTACGAAAATTCATGTCCCTTACACACGTTATCAAGAATCGCCAAATCACTCACTTATGCCCTTTATTTTGCCCTAATTTCATCACTAAAGTGTTAACGATTGATAAATTTTGCCAATTTTATTTTAAATTAAATTCGTTACTGTACACGAATAAATAATTGATAAGAATCTTATTGATTAGCTTAGCCTTCCCCAGAATTCCATTCCATGCCATCTTGTTCTTGGTTAAGGTTTCCAATTAGTCATTTTAATAGTTTTCCAAGTCTTTTCCCTGGCAGTCAGGAAACCTAACTTTTGGTCTTTCTCTATTTTAGGTACTAAATAGTTGAGCCAAAAAAATAATAATGGCTTCATTGTTTCCAATCTTATTAAACTCCCTGTCCGTTTAAAACCAATAAGAATACCCTATCTTTGTTGTACAAGTATAATCATAGACTGACTACTCCGACCCTCCCGAAGGTACACGGAAAAACTTGAATGACCGGACCACCGCGATAGCAACTCTGGATGGAACTGTGATAGAGTTTCAAGGGATACTACCGGTCACGGTACAACTCTTCCCTAAGGAATTACGTCCCATAATCGTTGGGAGGTAGCCATCCTCCACCCGTATGTGTAATTTCAAAGGTGACGAAAACCAACCATCATACGGAAGCTTCTCATCCTTAATTACGAGGTGCCCCCCCCAGGGTTTTGTTGATAAGTATAAATTAAAAATACCCGCTTTTGTTTGCGATAAAACAAAATTCATCAAATGTGATTAACATGAACACTCTTACTATTGTGACCGAGCCGTCAATGATCGGCGAAGGTGATTATTAGTATTTATAGTTTGAATTTGGTGCAGAAAAAATCAATTTTTGATTTGTTATGTCGTAATAAAAGAGAACATTCTTTTCTGAATAAGCACTTGTGATGAATATATAATTTTCTTTCATTATTCTGTGTCTCTTATCATTCAAATACAAGAAGATCCCAGCTTCTTTTTCTCTTAGAATATGACCACACTGCTATATGTTGACCAATATATCTCTTCTTAGAAGGAAGTTTCTTGATTTTTGACACAATAGCAAAATATCCTCCAAAGTCACGAAACTTTAAAGCTTTAAGCACGAAAAAGCTTTTTCTCCTACAAATTGGTATAACGAATAAAATCTTTTTTTTTTTCTACACACACTCATTAATGCTTGAAATATTTTATTTCATAACAAAACATATTTCGGAACTTCTATTTTGTTATCTTTGATCATGCTTTAAACATCTATGTTTAAGAATTAATATTGTAATGAAACTTTTTCCAACTTGACGCGGACTGAATAGCTCAGTGGTAGAATGCTATATGAACTGAAAGAGACAGTTCGCAATTTCTTATCTCACTGCAGGCAAGTTGCCTAAAAATGTTTTTTTTATTATTATTGATTTACTTTCTGTTATTTCTCGTTTATTCTAGAATGTTCTTATAATTTCTGCATCTTTCTAAATCTGGTAGATTCGAGCCATTTCGTGTGGATAAAAACAGATCTAAGGTTTAGGTCCTTGAATAAAGCCTCGAGTTGAGATTAGCGAGTGTTATCTTTGACTCTAGTCAACACACGGTTTATCTACGTTAACTTCATCTGCAAGATAATATTAGCTATTTCAAATCGCCATCTGCTTACTAACTTATGAAAAGGTTGATTTTCAACATTCAGCATGAGACAAATTTCTAACTTATTTTTTGTCGAGGAATCTGCAGAAACTGAAAAATTCAAAACTGGAATTCCACTGATTGCGTCAATATGTAACATTTTAGCTATGATGAATTTTAAAACTAAATTATTGAATGAGGTATGCCCACTAACAATTTAAGGGTGTCTTGATTTGTAACATTTATATAAATTAAAACATGGCACTCGATTACTATTGTGAAGTTTAGTTTAGTTATATTAACGTCCAGTTTTAAAGCAACACTAGGGCTATTTTCAGTTGAACATGGTAATTTTGAACCGCGGTCAGATGACGAAGACTACATCTGAGCGTGCACCCTCCTCTTCAAACTTCCACACCACACCAGAGGGAGGACGGCTGGCCCCGACGGATTTAACGTGCAATTATTACTATGGAATTGACGCTTAGCAAACAAATTTGCAGAGTCGTTTTAGTGATCATACAATTGCCATTGAACAACTTACTGAGTGAAATGATTTTTCTTCCTTCAATTCACAAATTATAAAAAATTCTTGTCTCTTGATTTACCATTCTGCTATTTATCGTATACCATTCTAAGTCTATGTTATTTTTTTCTTACATTTGCATTATTTTCTGTGGATCAGAACTAAAAACATACTATCAAGAAATCCACATTATAATTCGCTTTATTCTGCCACTCAATTTTTTTCAAGTTATTTAAAATCAAATGTACAAGGCGCCCTGTAATTGCCATATAAATTCAGCATGGCATCAATTATCAGTCTCAAAGAATGAAAAGTCTCAAGAAAACTATATTTCTACGATTCTTAGATTTCGACTAGGGCCGCTGTGACCTGGTGGTAAGGTATCGGCTACGGAACGGGAGGGTTTCGGGTTAGTGATCCGATTCCATTGAACAACCGTTGTGTAACCGTATCCGTACCAGCCAAACGTCCTCTCGCTGGTGTGGTGTGGTGTGGTGTGGAGAGGGGATGCTAGCTCAGGTGTTCTCCTCGCTATCTGACCGCGGTTCAAAATTACGAGGTCCGTCCCAAAATAACCCTAGTGTTGCTTTTAAAAACGGGACGACTGAACTAACTGGACGAAACTAAACGTCTTAGTTTTTGAGAAAATCGCACTCAAGAAATGGCAAAGTCTTATCCAGTTCAAGTCACTGTAGATTTATTTAAAACGAGAGGAATAAAAATCAAATCCCTAAAATATAGATATTTTAATGTCTTTAGCGTATTGAATCCAATTACGGAAGAAATAGAGTTAATTGGTCCATCTTCATTCAGATTGCATATTTGCAGACAATCAAACACCTGCTATATCAGATTTACACCAACATTCCACAGAGTGAATAATTAGGTCTTAATATGTAAGATTGCCATTTTGTATGTTTACTCCTAGGTATTCGGTATGTGTACAGATTTCATGTTTAAAATGAAGTTTAAGATCCGATGTGATGTCATCTTTTCTTTTACAGCAACTGTCATGAAAAATTGACAGCGCTCATGTGATCGTGCACACTTACACACACACACACACACAGTTCCATTGACACTTTGTGTTCTCTAAAAGTGACCCCATCAAATGCAGTAGACTATAGAGTATCCGGCCTAATGTGGCGGAAGAGCAGGTCGGATAGTAAAAAAATCGAATAAGCTGGAGTTCTTTGGACTCATTTCTTTTCGCACCAATACCAGAAGACAAGGTTTTTATATCAAAAAAAGCATTGTATTTTTTCAGTTCTTATTGAGTAATATATCCTCCATTTATCTCAAACCACGTAGAATGTGAACGGTACTGCTGTCCGGTGAGTCATAGAAGCAGTTGCCGGTAACGTTTCGAGTTAAAATAGAAATCTCTGTGCTGATAGTTTTTATACTGTACTGCATGTTTCAAAAATTTAATAGAGGAAAAAAAAGTTAAAAGATAACTTGTTTGCATTTTAATCTAAATTCCGTAATCTTCACTGTGGTACATTTAAAAAAAACATTAAGTACATCCCAAGAACAATTTACGAATACTGTACGTGCTATGCAGTTACAATCCGGAACAACGGCAACGATTGAAGTCCATTACACACTGACGAAACAATGAACAACGAGCAGAACGTTGCTTTTTTCTATTTACATTTTGTATTTGGCACACGACCCGTAGGAGGATCATAGCAGACACACGCCTCCAATACTGTGGCAACGTTGCACTGCAAAACCTTGCTTTCCTCATTAAAAAAACTAGATTGGATAGTACGGAAGCAAAACCAGATACTCGAGAGTGTAATGTAAGTCACGATTTCTTGGATGAGAACGGTCATACAAATAACAAGGGTTTCACATCTCTACTGAGTTTAAATATTTTATCAGATCTAGTTATCGCCTGTCCCAAGACAAGACATGCGTCTTAGAGGAAGACTTGGTCCAAGTTAGTGAATACGACTGTTTCGATTGTGCACCTTAAAATATTCCTCTAATATTCTATTTCCGACTTCTATTGCCTCAATAATGCTCACTCAGATCACCCTGGATTTTTAAGGCAAGGAGTGGGTAATAATTTGTGATTCTCTGATAGTGGAAAAACATGCTGTTTTGAGTTTATACTGTTATGACTAGATGTTCTCGACCGGATACACGCCTTTATAAAGCTATACTTTGTCCAATCATGTTGCAAGTTTCCCATCATGCAATTTTCTATTAAAAAATAAATGGAAGTGTTTGATTCAGTATATGGCTAACAAGTGTTCTTTCTGCATTATTTCAAAGTAATTTCCTTTCTGATTAATCCTATTCTACAACCGGGCTTTATTGTTGTAAGATATACTATAAAAGTACAAGGATGTTGAAACGAATAAGAAAAAAAAGACTATTTGTCTTGAATTTTGCTAAAAAAATTTCGCATGATTGGATTAGAGTAATCATGCATGCTTGCGCGCACACAAACAGAAACTGTATATCTTAGTAGTCACTTTTCTACCAATGTTTACCCATTCTTTATTTGTTCAAATGATTTATATGATAAATTTATATGATTAATTTATTTTTATCATAGAGTAATTCAAAGGAAATTTGAATTTAAAGAAATTCAGGAATGGTGTACTGAAATACAACGATGGGACATACTGGATAAGTCTGAAAAATACACTCGAATATTTATCAATTGAACAAAAAAGTTTGTAGAAAAAACATTTGATATACATAAATTAAGATGTACAGAGATATATATAACATATTTTGCATCGTTTTTTCATTATTTACTTATACAATTTTAATAACATTCATTTATTTTGAAAAATATATGAATATATATGCAATATATAAATTTCCTTTCAATAAATTGAAAAAAAAATGTAAATTTGTAAGTAAAAACGAAATTATTATTTTCTTTTTTAATAATTAAACATGATTTCTTTCTTTCTTTTTCATTTCTTTCATTAAGTTGAATTTGTATTTCACGCTTAATATTTTTAGTTCAGAAACTAGAAAAATTTAAATCCGAGATAAATTTAAAGCAAAGATAGTTACCCAAATTGGGATGTACATCTGTAATATGCATACATTATTTATGCGCAAGACTTAGCAGATAACATTTCTATTTTTCGAACTAATTGCTTTTCTAATAAAAGAAAGTTCTTGGAGAAATAGTGATTTTCGATATGTAGCTTTTCGTGTGAGGTTATTTTTGACATTTTACAAGGATGTGGAAAATTCGTGGTAGATAATATGATTTTCTTTTTATTACGCAAAGAACTCACATGGCGTTGTCTGTGAAATGCAGTCATAACTACTTACTTATTCATATTTCTTAAAAATATCTTAACCCTTTAAGCTGGATGTACTTTGAATATCAAGTTTCCTTATCATACATCTTAGCAATCATAATATTATATAACTCTATCCATAGAATTTATATTATAGAATCGGGTCATATTGCTAATATTTGTGATAATTGGGAGACTTGGAGATCAATTCAATCACTCATTATATATATACTGGTGTGCAAAACTTAAGCACCAGGTATGTTTTTTGCCATAACTTCACGAGAAATCATATGAGAGACATGAAGTTCAGAAATGAGATACAGCATTTTGTTCCGAAAGAATGACGAAAGCATAGTTGCGGAGAAATGAATACAATGCATACAGTATGGAATCAAACAAACAAAAAAGGCTTTATTGAACTCATAGTATCATTACACATGATTGTCTGTCCAAGAGGAAGAACAGCAAGCAGATGTTCCTTAGTATGGGATATGCCCTCCCCTTACTGCAATTGTTGCTTCGCACCTTCTCCCCATACTCAGCACCAGATTGTCCGATAGTTCTTGAGGTAAGAGTGCCCATTCCTCAATCAGCATCTGTTTAAGTTGTCGGGTGTTCCCAGGAGGATGTAATCGTGCCGCAAGGCGTCTCCCCAAAGCCTCCCACACATGTTCTATCGGATTTAAATCAGGGGAGCACGCCGGCCAATCCATTCGAGTGATATCTTCACTTTCCAGGAGCTCCTCAACAGCACGAGTCCTGTGTGGCCGTGCATTGTCATCCATAAAAACGAAGTCTGATCCAATGGCACCTCGGAACAGACGCACATGGGGAAGGATCAACTCCTGACAATAGCGATCTCCAGTTACAGAACCTCTGTCGAAAACTTGGAGCTCAGGCCGCCCGTTCATCATAATGCCTCCCCAGACGACAACTCCAAGACCACCGAAACGGTCTCTTTCCGTGATGTTACTGGGATGAAACCGTGTCTCGACCTCTCTCCAAATCAACTGGCATTGGGAATCGCTTGTGGCACTAAAATGACTCATCTGTAAAGAGGACACGACTCCATTGATGAGATGTCCAGTTTTTGTGCTCCCTGCACCACTCTAAACGGTGCCGCCGGTGGGAAACTGTCAAAGGGATGCAGCGTTCAGGACGGCTGGCGAATAGGCCACCTTTGTGAAGGCGTCTGGACGCAGTAAAACGCGACACTTGCAGCCCCGTTGCTGCACACAATTGCTGAGCAATGGCGCTTGCTGACTAGTTTCGGGTTCTTTTCGCCTGCAGGACGATATGTTGGTCATCCACTGCAGTTGTTTTCCTGGGGCGGCCACCACCAACCTTTCTCACAGCTGTACCTGTGGTTTGGAAGGCTTTCCAAGCTCGCGAAGCGACACTTTTGTTGATTCCGAACTCTTCAGCTGCACTGGTCACACTACGCCTCTCCTCCAGCTTTCTGATCATTCTTCCACGTGTGAAATCGTGCAGGTGATTTCTGCTAGCCATATTTCACGAATTAACTCACGTGCACTTGCAGCGAATGTCTTTAATTACGTTTCCGTCCTTCCTTTTATTGTAGTGTTGAGCTGAGTGCGCCTTCCGCACGTGTTTTGCGTACGCTCACGTCGCCTGTGACGTTTTGTTCCTGATATTTGCATACGCATGACCTTTCTCTTGAATTACGTGTTCATTGCACTAATCGCAAGAACTCCTTTTCTGCAATTTCATGGCTATCTGGTTAAAATTTGCATTGTTGCTTAAGTTTTGCACACCAGTGTATATATATATAAAAGAGCAAAGTGTAAGAAATTTACCCTTTATTGAAATATTTTTTGAGGGATTTCTTCGACAGATGTCTAAATCGGAAAGTGAATCTTAGGTATCTCTGAAATTATGTCATAATCTTTAGGGATTTTTATGCCTTCACTCGAAATATGGGAAGTCAAAACTGAGCATTTTTTTAAAAAGTGCATGTAGAATCCTTAAATAAAAAAAGGGGGATTTGGATCAAGAAATAAGCCAAAATTTCTGAATAAAGTAGTATAGGCTTATATTAAACAAAAATTAGGAAAATAATTGAGATTTAAATTGAGATATCATTATATATATATATATATGTAAATAACGTATAAGTTTTGCTATATATATATAATATTATATTATACTGCAAATAACTGATGCGAAATTAAGAAATGTAGTCCGTATTAATTTGGATTTCCCCTTCATTCTTGAGTTAAAAGATAAAAATTTGCACACACTTACTAAGTAAATTAATTTCTAACAAAAATGAATGAAATAGCAACAAAATCTAAGATAAAAAAATTTAACTACAAGAGAATAATTTTTTATTCTTATTAGCAGATCTGCAGAAACGAGATAAAACGGATGACGTCATAATATAATAATCATCAGCGCCATCACTTCGAAAAATGCTTTTTTTTTCTTCTTGTGCATGATCTCAGTCTTAACGTAATTTTCAAAAGATTTTCGACTCTAAATCAATTCATGTTATACAAGGATTTTCAAATAATGGGTTTTTCGAAGCTCCATGTCATATTTTCTATATTATTGCTGAGGATATTCCGTAAGTTATTGTTTTTATTTCATTTGCTTAATCATTGGAGAAAAAAAAATTATCCTGCTATTGTTAAAGTAAAATAAAGTAAAACAAATGAGTTGTTATATTGGTTATAAAATTCGTATTAGATTTCGTATATTTTATCTAAAATATTTACTTTCATCTAATTAGTCCCAGATAGTAT
The DNA here is from genome assembly GCA_026543865.1 of Argiope aurantia. Classification (NCBI taxonomy): domain Eukaryota; kingdom Metazoa; phylum Arthropoda; class Arachnida; order Araneae; family Araneidae; genus Argiope; species Argiope aurantia. Next base: position 392,524 of record JAPMOR010087184.1, read on the forward strand.
TTACTTTCATCTAATTAGTCCCAGATAGTATTTACTTTCATCTAATTAGTCCCAGATAGTATTTACTTTCATATAATTAGTCCCAGAAAGTATTTACTTTCATCTAATTAGTCCTAGATAATATTTACTTTCAGCCAATTAGTCCCAGTTAATATTTACTTTCATCTAATTAGTCCCAGTTTCATCTAATTTATCCCATTAGTTAACCCCAGCAACTAATTTGGTACAAATGGAATCTGCATCTATTAACTGCTTTTAGTGTATGAATTATTTTTAATAGAATGCTCATTAACATTATCATTAGAGCTTAATAATTTTTACTTTTAATACTACAAAATTAAAGTTGGATAGGCATTTCGACATTTTATGTTCTCGAGATGTACACCATTTAAGAATAAAAATAAATGCAACTACTAGATATGTTAACTATAAATCAAGTCACGATGTTATTTAATTTGAATATTGAAGTGTTTTTTTTATTACCGATTGGGCAAATGTATAGTTTATCTGCTTTTGATTGGAAAAGTATTTATTTTAGTTGATAATTCGAATTTATTTATTAATTGTAAGACTAATTCTGATTCAAATTGCTACTGTTAATCATATTGTATTTCATTTAACAAACGCATTCGATTATATCCTGAGTTAATAAAATTATATTGTACTAATATAAATAATGTATATAATAAAATATATTATACTAAAAATGTATATTATACAAATATAAATAAACAAAATCGAATAATTATTATAGTACCCAGAAAAAAGAACAGATTGAGAATATTTGGTTATTTCAGAATATAGCAGCGAAATGGGAATTTGTTAATTGTTATTTATTTACTTAATTAAAAATGTGTAAGTGGTTTATAATCACACATCTTATATTTGGTCTAGCTGTTTCAAACACAGTTAACGCAGCTAGACCTCAAATATTTTGTGATAAAGAAGAAAACGGGAATCATTTAAAAGACTTAAACATAATCATTTGCTTAGACGCTAAGCATCCTATTTACTAAAGTGGTTAATATTTAGCCATAAATGGTAGATCTGGAACCATTTACTAGCAAATTTTGTACATTCATTGTGAGATTTTTTTTAAAAATCAGCCGTAATTTCTCGGTTGTACAACACTCCGTTTTTTTTAAATTTTGTACTATTTTTTAATATTTAATTGCTTCTCGTGAATTATCCAATGTAATCCAAGTTTAAATAAATAATTATAATAAAATGGATAATACTGTTAAGAAGAGCAGTAAAGATCAAAATATATTCATAGACCAAATGAAATAGAAAACCATTTATTTTGAAGTCCTATTTTCAAGTAATTAAAAATCTACTGCCCATTCATACAATATTTAAATTTTATCCTATTTTAAAATATAAAAATAGTATTCATTTTCCAATTGTTTCATTTTTTTTACTAGTATCAATTTTAAATTTCTTCATTTTTTTTTGCTATACCTTATAATTCTTGAGAATCAATTTTCTAAGTCAATTTATTTTAAATGGCTTATTTTTTATTTGTGAGATTTATTCTGTTTACAATTTAAAAAAATATTTCAAATGCTTGAAATAGCTTTTAGATTTTAAATGCTTCCAAATAAGTATTACTTACATGTCAATTTTTTTCTGTAACTTGGCTTCTAATTGGCATAGAAACAAAATAAAGATATCACTGGAAACAGAAACATTCCTATTTTTTGAAATTGCAAAACATATATAAATAAATATAAATATAAATGAGAATTTTCTTCCATATTCATGTTTTCATCCTAGTCAAATACCTAAAATAATGTTGGAAGTTTGATTAGACCAATTTAAATGATTTGAAAAGAAATATACAAACTAAACTGCATTTTGTTTATAATCCAGTTTTTAATCCATTTAAAATTCTATGATTCAATGCAATGGTACTTTTTGAAGCAATATGAAGAATTCTTTTAGATTGATTCTTATCTTTTAATTTTTATTTGTGGCCAAATGAATTCTGCATCTGAACTCATTTCGGTCAAGTAAACTATGATCTGCTAGAAATTTTAAACTGATACGAAGATTAGTTTTTAATCCGTATTAGTTTAACCTACAATCGTTCAGCCCTTACAATCGGCACATCTTAGATTAAGTCAGACACTAAAATGCATGCTTTTAAAATGTTTTAAATTTAAAATATTTTTGTATTTGTATAAATTTTTTTACCTTGTAGATATTGCTCTAAGTGAGCCATGTTACCAATTAACAGACGATTCTGGAGCTATCTATGATGACAAATACGGGTACAGTTACTCTGTCTGTTGGAAAATAACTATTCCGTCAAACAGTTATGTACAACTCAGCATGGAATCATTTTCGAACACTAGAACGGTAAGTTGGCTCAGGCCATAAACTTGGTATTTGCAAGTTCAAATATTTGAAAGCTTATACAGACTCCCCGTTGTTAATTCACATTATGTGCAATATTCTCAAACTTCAATCGGACTTACTTGCATAGTATGTTTTTTTGGGGGTTTCATAGTATTGCGAAAAAAGTTGGGATTTATTTTGATTGCATTTCCTCTAGCCTCTTTTGTCTAATTTTAGTTGTAAGTTCAATAGCAATTGCACTTCTTGGTTGTTGCGTTCATATATATATAACTACAGACAGTCTCACTTCTGATAGATTTGATTCCAAAATGTATATAAAGCGAAAACCAAAATGTAAATAAATGCATATAAATGCATGTGGGAGATAAAACTATACATTCAATTTTATTGATGCAAGCAGAAGCATGTTTGAATTGTTGCCAAGTAGACTTTTCGCAGACATATTTCCTCCGTTTAGGCTGCAGTCTTTTTAATTTTTCATATACAAAGTATACGCTTGACCATTGTGATCTCAAATTCAAATTTTTTGACGATTTCGGCTAATCTCACTTTTAGACATCTGAGTGCGAAAAACACATTTTTGGAAAATGTCTGTCTATGACATTTTGAAGCTGAAGCATGAAGGCTTGACATTGTGAGCTTGGATGAAGGCTCTGACATTGTGAGCTTGGATG
>JAPMOR010087184.1:398338-460133 GCA_026543865.1 Argiope aurantia
GTACTGTTATGGTATATATGTATGTACACGTACTGTTATGGTATATATGTATGTAGACGTACTGTTATGGTATATATACGTACATCTTGTGGCATGTATGTACAAGTACATCTTGTGGCATTAAATGATATTCTCAATATTGAATAATATGATATCACTCAAAATTGTACAATATTGAGTGGCATGCTCTGTTACATGGGCTGTAATAACACTAAATATTTAATATTAGACATTAAAAAATCTATTTGTTAAATAAGTATTTATTAAATATTATGCTTGTACAATAGTATTTATGTAATTCGAATACCTTTATATCGAATATTTTTCTCTTGTTTTCATAATTACCTGTTACCGAAATTACTTTAGTTTATTCATAGTCAACACTAAAAAAAAAATCTAAGGTGTTACTTTAATTTTTGAATTTTTTTTTACTTAAATATGTTCTTAACATCTGACCTATTGTTATAATAATTAAATAAATGCAATTATACTTATATTCAATTATATAGGATTTTATTGCAATAGAATTATTCAATGATGCATGAAATATTCTCAATTATTTAAAAAAAATTCCATCGCATCAGATGCGAACACTTTTTAATGTTAGATTTTATTACATAATTATCATTAATGTCTTGCATATTGCATCTTCAACAAACATGCTAGTTAAAATTATTTAAATATAAATACTGCATAACTTATAATTAAAAATGACCAATAAATAATTTTAATATATTAAAGTTTTTAGATATTAAAATAAATCGGTATTGTCATTTTTACTTTCAGGTATAGCATAAAGAAAAAATTCGTCAAGCAGTGGACCGCCTGTCTCTCTGTATATTCATATACTTGTAACGTGATAACTCAAAAACGCAATGGTTTATACATATGAAATTTAATGTCATCTCATTTCTGTTAAGATGGCATACACAATTCCAATTTCTGTTTGAAACAAAGCTGCAGTTTTGTTACAAGATTGCAGTTTTGTATCAAATTTTAGAATCATTACCCTCAAAATGTTCAATTGTGGGATTCTGAAAATAAAAATCAGAGTAATAGTGACATTCATGTTCTTATTGGACGACCCGAGCTTTTTAGGTAGTGGGACTGATAACATCTTCACAGGGCCAACTGAGAACGTACCGGGGAGATCCCTATCACTGGTCATATTTTGACATTTTTTTCCTGCTTTTTTTATTTTACTGTAATCATATTTAAATCCATATTACTTAATACCAATTTTTGAATAAATCTGTCTTTATTCTTGTACCTTTAGCTTCAAATTTCCATTTTTATTTTATTTTTTCAATTTTTTTTACTTATTTCTACTGTATTCTAATTATGATAATGTTTTTATTCTAGGATTGCTCTTATTCCAAAGTGGAAGTCTCTATTGCAAATTATAGAAATGATAACTTCGTTTTCTGCCCAGGTGTTTCTCAATGGCAACCTGTTTTAGCATTTAACGATGTCACGGTGACACATTACATATATTCAGGAAGTTACGTTACCAGCAAATTTTCGATGAATTACCGACTAGGTAAGTCATATATGATAAATAAAGAGTAATAAGTAAAAGGAATTTTACTATTATACAAAGTAATATAATATTTCAGGACAAGTAATTTTAATTATATTAACGTCCCGTTTTACAGCAACACTAGGGCTATTTTGGGATGGGCCTCGTAATTTTAAACCTTTGTTCTGACGAGGATAACACCTGAGCTAGTACATTCCTCTCCAAGCTTCCACAGTACACCAACGGGATGACGTTTGGCCCCCGACGGATTTAACGGGCACCAGACCCACTTGAACAACGGTTCTTTAGTAGAATCCGGTCTCAAACCTGAAACGAAACCTTGTCACCACGGCCTGCATTTGAAGACAAAGAATCAATTGACAAATCTCAACCACACGTTAATACAGGGTGGTCATAGAAAGACTTTGCCGATATATGGACCTCTAGTAGTTGGTCTGTTCAACCAATGAAGACATAGTTATTCAGTGGTAATAACTTGGGATTCTGTAAACGGCAACACAATGACGTCCACAGTTACGGTTATAGATATAGAAACTCAAAACATTCGAACGACAACGCCCACTTTTCCAGTCGCAGAATGTTCAGCACATGCGGAAACCCTAAACAGTTTTGAAACGTTCACAAAAAACAGACGCTTTGCGTATGCATAAAAAATAGCTATGCGAACATACAAAGAACGATCCAGGTGCATACGTAATAAATTTACGCATGACAGAAACAAGACATTAATCACTGAGAACAGAGATGTATGTATAGTCTATTTACGAGATAACAATAAACAGATAGTGTTTTTTTTTCGCAGGGAGAGGGTACTAGCAGCGTTTTTTAATGCGTGTATAACGCATCTGTTTTTTGCGATACGCATAACGCTCAAAGTTCTTCAGCGTTTTCACATGAGCTGAATCTTTTGCGTCGAGATAAAGTGGGCATTGCAATTCAACACTTTCGAGTTTCTGTACTTAAAGCAGTGAACGCCACTTCTTTGTCATTCACAAACTTCCAAACTCGTACCTGCAAATAATTAAATCTGAAATGTCATTTCGATCGGTTGAACGGACCTACAATTAGACATCAATTTATATATAAAGTATTTTTTACTGTACAATTATTTAATAAGGAAGGTGGAATTGACAAAAAAAATAATTCCGGAATTCAGCTTTAAAATAGAAAATTTAAAAGCAGAGGCTTGGAAACGGCTGTTTGGAAAGAAAGCATTTAATAAAAATAAGGTAGCAGTGAGATATACAGTAACTGGAATTTGAAAAAGTAGGAGATTGGGATTTATAGTATAAATGGCAAGTATAATGGCTTTTAGTAATAGCATTTATAGCATAATGGCTTTTAGTAATTTTCCATTTATAACTCAGTTAATTGTTGAAAATTATAAGTATCGCCTCGCTCAAAAACTTATTAGAGGTATGGATAAATTATTTTTATCACTATATTTATATTTTAATATATCAACAGAGTTTTACAGTTAGAAGCATAAAACTTTGCATTTTTGTAGATGTATGTAAGTAAAACATCTTGCTCGCTTACTATAAAAATTAAAATTTTGTATTAAAAACTACAGAAACCAAAGTAATTTTATATATTTTGGTACCTTACTTGAAGAAATATTGTAACTAGATGTATATATCTGTGACAGTGAAAGAAACAAAACGCTTGTTCTGCGTTTTTGGGAAAATCTATATAAACATAAATAGTTTACTTCCATTTTCCATCGTTTCTTAAAGAAATCTTTAAAAAAGTTTTCATTTGTAATTAAAGTTTTTTTATTTTGTATTTAATGTCGAAGTATAAGAAGATCAAGCCTTCGAGAGAAGAAATTTTTATTAATATTATTTGAAACAATGACTATACAAACATCGCTTACTAAAATGCACTGCAGAAACAATACTTATTCCCATTTTAGAATTATTTCTGTTCAATGTTTTGGAATAAAATGGTTTTACTTTTTAAAGACATTTTCAATCTTGAAAAGATTTTTACAAAAATGAATATTAAACAGTATTTAAAAGTGTTTTGAGTAATATACTTAACTGAAAAAAATCTTTTTTTTATGGTTAAAACAAAGTCAGAAAAAAAATAAAGCTATGAAAGTTTCTAAAATCAACGCTTTTTAATAAAATTCTTAATATATTTTGACTATCAAGGTAGGGTTAGGAATTTTCAATACGAGATCGAAAATTATTTAATTTCTAGTTAATTATTTCTATTAAATATTTTTTGCTCTTAGCAGTTTCACAACTTCATTTCTATGTTCAGATTTTTAATATAAATTGCATTTTCTAATTTTAAAGCATAAATAATTTTGCTTTTAAAAATATTTCTGTACCATTTTTTAAATATTAAATGCATTTCACAATTATAAATATTATGTTATTAAATTTGGAATTATTATACAAATATTACTGTCGAACTTTGCTACAAAGCTTTCTAAAATTAAATATCGAAAATATGCAACTTGTGTGGTAAAATTTAAGTTAAATTTATTGATTCACTAGTAATGAAATTTGGAAGTTTTTAAAATATTCAATCATTGTTGGGAATGTACTAATATGTAAAATATCTGAACCCCTGTGCACACCAAGAAGTAAGAGAAAAGTAAAATCTGAAATTTCATTTTTAAAAACGTGAAACTATGAAGATAAATATAAGCTTGTATAAACAGGTTAATCTCTTCCTTATAAGTGGCCAGGATAGCCTGATTGGGAAAGCGTTGGATTCGCATCCGTCTGATTGTGAGTTCGAACCCCATCCACCGAAGGCTCTCAGAGTATATGGTGGCTGTTGCACGTATAAATCTATAGTAGAAGTTCTCCAAGTCGAGATAATACCACTAGGGTACTGGATCAGAGATGATCGTTCACTGATTCAGGTCTAAATTGCAATCTGTGGATGAGTGAATGAAATGTATGAATGAAGTCCGCCCCCTGAAAAGGGTTGTGACGCGTCATCTATTTCTGTGCTAAATTTCATCCAATTTCGTTCAGTCGTTCTGGCGTGATCGACTAACAAAAATCTATCCATCCAAACATTCACATTTATAATAGTAGTATAGATAATACTTAAATTGTGAATCTTTTGTAACTGTAGGGTCATAAGAATTTAATTAGGTATAGTTGCACAAAGGTTACGATTTCTGATCTTCAGATAACACTGCTCCTCCACCCGCGTGATTTATTACTTTTTAGATTCTTTTTAATTACCTATTATCTTTATTCGCTTTCTTTGTTGCTTAAATTACAATTGCTGAACTCTGAAAAATTGTATGATTGTATCGAAAAATGCTTTTTTTTTAAAAAAATTTCGAAACGAACTAAATCACATTTGGTAGAAAAATTTTAATCGATTTGGCCCTAGATGGCGCTACTGAAACAAGAGACGCTAACACTTAGCTTAAAATCTCTGATTTCGTCAGCGGACTACAACTTCTTTATACCTAAAAACGTTGAGACGAATAGCATGAAACATTAAAAAAATAAACATCTTTTAATATTTTTGTTCTTTTTCTGAGTTAATGCTATGTATTTAATTTAGTATGTTTCTTATTTTAAATTTTTCAGAAAATTTCCTCTGTTATCGGAAAAACATCTTTAGATGTTACGATGGCGCATGCGTTCCTTTGTCTCAAGTGTGCAATGGAATTGAAGACTGTCCTGACGGAAGCGACGAGGAGAGCTGTGGTTGGTACAAACATATTTATTTAAATTGATTTGTTACGTATTATCCATGAAATTTCGAAAGGGATTTTTTTAACTCGCTTTTTAATGTTAGAGATTTAAAATTGTGTACATTTACGTATTCTAGAAGCAAATATGTTACTTAAATATTTTTAGCTATTAATTACCGCTTATTTATTATTTAATGTAAGTTCTTATCCTATCAATGACGTCACTAGAATGAAGATTTTGAGAAGAAACTCTTGTATCTTCTCTAATAATAAAGATTTCACTCATGTCCACCTAACCATATAAAGTTATGGAGCTAGGGAAGGATTCTGAAAACTGTGAGTGCTCAGATTTTTATTTTCATTCGTAAATCACACATGAAAGTTTTGCGCTTTGTATGTAATTAGGGAAAACGAATATGCATTGACAGGCTTTATTCGAGTGATTGAGACCCAAACCTGTACAAAATTTGTAAGAATATCGGGAACCAAAGTCCTAAAGTTTAACTAGAAAACTGTCATATCAAAATCACAAGATTTTTATGGGGTTAATCATAAATTTGGGAGAGATATTATCGATTAAAATGTTTCTGTCAAATGTGATTTAATTCGTTCTGAAATTGAAAAAAGCATTTTTCGATACTATCATAAATTTTTCAGAGTGCAGCAATTGCGAAGTGTAATTTAAGCAACAAGGAAAACAAAGACAGTATATAATAAAAAAAAATCTAAAAAATAAGAAATTACGTGGGTGGGGGAGAAAGGGAATCTGGAGATCAGAAATCTTAAAATTTGCACAACTATGCTTGATTAAATTTTTATGACTCTACAATTACGAAAGATTCACTTTTTAAGCATTTTATACAGATAATCTGCAGACTGGAAATTATAAAAAGCAAAGTTCGGTTGACGATTTATAGATCCATAGGAACAGCATTATTCAACAGTAAAACTGTAAATGTTTTAGTAAATGAATAAAATAAAAGCGTGTATTAAACGTTTTTTTAAAAAATCGAATAGGACGAGACGAATATTTATTTACACTAAATATTACCGTAAATATTCGAATACGAATATATACAGTGAATGGATTACCTTAGCAGAGCCATAAATCAGGGATACCAATAATGGCAATATTTTTGGTGGCAATTTGGCAATTTGTCATTAAATTTGGTGAGCTTAGTGACGAAATTTACGATATAGAACTGAATCGATATCTCTATTAAGGAGTTAGTTGAATTGGGATCAATTGTAGAGACCTGAATCTGATTAGAATATTTTGTAAGCTGTTTTTGTTGAATTTGTAGGCGACTTGACCGGATAGAAGACAGCTAGACTGAAACTGTGGCCGACGCTATACGATGCAGCGTCGTATTTACAGTTGAGTCAGTTTTTGCCCTGTGAACATTTTGTGACAGCACTATTAATTTTGTGCATCTCATCTGTGCGCTATCTGAATTGCTCCTGTGTTACATGTTTCTGGAATATTCGTAGAATAAAGCGTCGTTTTTTATGATCCTTCCTGTTGTAGTGCTATTTTGTAGCAACCTGGGAAGTTTTCGTAGCAATATTGTATTGTCAGACGTTACGGATCAGATAAAACCCACCCGAACCGGTATTCTGGCTTCATGCAGTGTATTGCCAGGAAATGGCGAGTCAGAATAATTATTAGATTTGTAAAATGAGAATTTTCTACGACAAATGCCAACTAAATGAATGCGCTGATGGCTGCATGTACTTAAGCCATCGGATTTCCAAACTCTCCACATCAAACGTTGACATTAATTGAAAATGATACTTGATGCCTCAGACACATGTAGTGCTAGAAGCTAGCATAGTTAAGACAGGTTAAATATGCATATTACAATACCTGCAGTAGAGATATTGGCGTACGCATTAACCCATCCCTGCAGCAGTATTAGACAAATCAATTAACACTGTAGTTCATGGAAAATATTGCATGGCAATGGTGCACATCCATTACATGTAATTACGCTGCAGGACCTAATACCAAGAAGCAAACAGACGCGCTTTCACTGTTGAAATTGCGCATTGAACGAAATAGTTGCTACAGAAATTTTTCCAACGGAATAGGGGCGAGCGAGGCAAAGTTTCACAGGATGCTGAACCGATGATGCGTATTACTGTACACTAATAAATCCTTCGGAGGAAATTTCCGTCAAATAGATGGTGCTACGTGAGTGCATAAATGAGTGGTAAGGTATTTGGGAGGATTATCTAATATCCCTGTGTTTTACGATGATTCATTAAATGAACTGCAGTACTTCCAGTTACAGAATGAGTTACCTGACTTTATTGATGATACTACCCTTACGTTAAATGTTATGGTCAAATGGGTTAAGTAGTTGATTTGAACCGTAATAATACTAATCGTTACCGGTAATATAATCGTAATGTAAAAGTGATAGATCAATCACATTGATTGATTATTATAAACAATTACCAACAAGTGGTTAATCAATTTATTATAACGGCACAGGATTTTTCATATTTATTAACCCTTTAAAGGGCCATTTTTTTCTAGTTATATTATGTTAAAATATTTTTAGGCTTCAAATTAGAATAAGAAAAGGGATTCATTTAGCTTATTAGATAAATTTAATTAAATTAAGTAATTTGGTTAATTAATAATTAAGTAACAAATCAAGACACATCATTTTGCGTGAGATAAAGAACTGAAGCATATAAGTTTCTGTTTTTCTAAAACAATGTGTCAGAACTTATGCCAACCTGCATAAATTCATACAAAGATTGATAAATTTGGTGGGAAGCATACTTCCCACGGCCCTAGAAAGGGTTAACTGAATTAACTATAACATATGCTCTTTGTAGTTTTCCAATAATATAAAAGTAGTTTACTCATAAGTATAGTTTGATTTCTAGTTCTATAAATTTAGTTTTATTATAGATTCTTCAAAAGTTTTTTTTTTTTTTTACTGTTTTAATTCAATGCAGGAAAAAAATAAAAGCATTGAATAAAGGCTTATAGTTCTCAATTTCTATATTTTAGAAACTGGAGTGGATGCAATCCCTGGAGTGGATAATAGTAGACTAAATGGAATGCAGTGGCTGATGGAAAAGTGGTCGCCAACATTAGGTTGGCAAGAGAATACTCACAGGGGAGTTATAGCTTTGCACTTAGGAACCGAAAGAAATGCTACAATTGTGGACCTAAAAAGAAAACTAATGGTGAAACAGTTGGAGGTCCAAACTCTTGCTTCTTTGTTAAGGTATGTTCAAAGCATACAATTTTTAATAAAATTTTATATATTAATATATTTGATATGTCAAATATATTGATATATATCTAATATATCAATATATCTGATTCTTTAAATGTTATCTAACAAATGAGTTTCCAGCATCGCTCTAAAACCATTAGGAAAGGTTCACTTGAACTGTCTCATACTTACCTTACAAGGCCGCTATTTCCTTCCCTGTACCATCGGAATAAGATGGTGGATCTTAGGCTAGGCCGTGTAAGATCTGACTGTTCATATCTTTATTTCTTGCATAAAGACAGCAAAGAACTGATAAGCAAAGCAGGCAAGTACTTAATGTATTTATCAGTTTGGCGTTAATCTATAATGCAATTAACCGTAATGGCATACGGTTAATGTGTTTATTTAGTATTCAAAGTAATTTTAGTGCGTTGTTTTTAAATAAACTATTTTTCCCTTCAAATTAAAATGCCTTTAATTGGCATGTTTTCAATGTAAATTATTAGGCCTTTAAAACTATATAAAATATTATTTAATTTTTAAAGGAAGAGAGTATATAAAGTTAAGAGTTATTTTTTCTTTTGAATTTGTCAATTAAGATAAAAATTTCTTTTTAACTATTTCTACTGTAGTCCGAATGGGAAAATGCTGACACTTTCTTGAATTTGACTTGGATCTAAAATTTTAGTTTCATGGCCAAAATTCATAAACTGAAGTCGCAGCGTTTTTGAGTTAATCGCGTTTACATGCTTATGAAAGTACAGACTGTTAATTTGTTGATAAATTTGGTTCCATATTTCTATATTTATCTGTATTTTGGATGTAGTTCCATATTATCGAATTTGGAATTCCATATTAGTTCCATATCTATATTTTAGATTTTAAATATGTGCACCAAATTTTATGTATCTAATTCTATTCATTTTATAGTTATTTTGTTCATTTGTAATAGAACAGGCAAATTTCCTGTGAAAGGATTTCATTCAAAATTTGAGAGTACTCTGCTAATTTGGTGTAAAGACAATATCTAATTATGTTTATAGACAGACATAGTTTCAAAAGTGGGGTTTTGGGTTCCATGGAGCTTTGAAGAGTGTAGAATCGTCAAAATATCGAGTTTTCTTACCCTTACAATGTTTTTCTTTGCACAATTCGTACATCGAGAAAGTAAAAATTGTTTGTTTTTATGAAACACACATTTTGAATTTTAATACATTCCTCATACATAAAAAAAATCGGCAGCCTTTTATTGATAGAACGATTTGTTAAACTTATTGTCGACATTTTATGAAAAATGTGTATGAGGATTTATGACTTTGAATATTAATATGTACTTATGCAAAGAAGTTTCTGAAGGCTGATTTTATATATCATAATCTAATTATAAATTATATTACTGACTCTCCGACCCTCCCGAAGGCTCACGAATAAAGAAAACTGATTAACCGTACCGGCATAACAGCAACATTGGCGGGAACTGTGGTTTGAGTCCTAAGGGCCATCACCGGCTACGGTGCCACCCTTCCCGAAGGAAGTCCGTCCTGTCATCAATGAGAGGAGCCAGATCCTCCATCTATTTATGTACCCTCCAGGGTGGCGAGATCCAACCACAATACCGTAAAAATCTCATCCTCTTTTCGAGGTCCCCCAGGAGGATTATAATCTAATTATAAAGAGAAACAGAGACTAATTAAAAAATTAAGATGCGCTGTGAAATGTTAGGGCATTCTTAGGAAGTATTTCTGAGAAGTCTATAACGAAGCACAAAATTAGAGCTTTCTATTAAATTCTGGAATAAATCCGCCCATTTAAAATCTGTCCACTCATCCATATGAACACAACTCAGGGATAAAGAAATATATATCTTGAAATTTAAAACATAGTTTATTCTCAGCCAAATTATAGATATGCATCAAAATTTGTGCTAAATCCATGATATCATAAATATATGCCATGCGATATGAAATTTCCCACTTCAGCTAGCAAGGAACTAGAAAATTGACTTTTAGAAATCAATTTTAAGTCAGACTTAACTTTTAACTTTATAAGTCAATAATTTTTTAAAAGTCAAATTTTTTGGGGGGGGGCAAAACAGTTCGATGCAATGAAGTTCAAAATCCATTGATTCTTTTCACTCTACCTAAAATTAAAAAATAAGACACCACATGTGGAAATATGCAAGAAAGTGAAGAGAACATTCCTGTTTGCTTTCTTATTAATTACTTTTAATTATATTTTTTAAGCAGATTGTTTTAGGGATTTAGAATTGATATCAAATTAAGAAAAGAATATTGCTTTTAAATAGTTTAGCCAAAAAATGATTAGTAACTATAATTATTTAAGGCTGAAAGAAACTAAGTGGCAAAAGCAATAATGTTGTACAAAAAACAGGCGTTTTCTCCTTTATTTTTTTCGATTAACTACATCTAGCACATACAATATTTGATTACAACTCGCGTAAGATGCGAAAACTACTTTTGATACCTGAAATAAATTTATATATTTTCATTGTTTTGTGCGGGAAAAATACTTATTTCTCAATTGTTATATGCTTGCTGCCCAAAGGATACTTTAATGTGAAAAATGGTGTTTGAATTTCTTTATTACTTTTAGATACCAATTATTCGCTTCTACTTTTTACATAAATTTTCGGCACGTTATTATATTGCGAAACAAATCATAAAATAAACTGACAATTTTTTGGCGACCAGTTTATTCACCTAAATTATTGACCTTTTAAGTAAATAAATATTAAGCTGTGAAATGCTGTTTGTTTTAAACATTTATCCTTGTTATTTAATAAGATCGTGGATTTAACTGAATAAATTATGGCATGAACAAATTAAAAATTGCACATATTACAAATCAAAAATAGAAGTAAAATTTCTACTTCAGAGTTAAGGCTCAGCGAATGCATTTTAAAATCTTATTTTTAACATTGACAGAAGCTCGCACTTGATTTTGAATTTCATAACATTAAATATTAATTGTTATAAATTGTATATTACATTTAAAAACTCAATAAAAAGAAAAATGCAGAAATGAAATTGATGTTATTAAAATGTAATTAATTGCTAAAAACTTTTTTATGAAATTATAGATTTGGAAGATAGTCATAAATTTTCATAGGCCAATGCTCATCAGACAATAGTTATGCCAATTTTTACATCAATTAAATCTTATTAGATTCTTATTTCTTGAGTTCTGTTACATCTTTTTGCTCTCAGAATGTTAAACTTTAGCCTTATCCACAGAATTTCTAATAATATTTTGTAGCTTTATTAATTAACGAAGCATTGAAATATGAGCAGCTATATAAACGTTCAATGAAGCAGTTTGAAACATTCGTATAGGGATTTGTTTAATCTTAACTGTTGCCATTCGACAATATATAATAAAACTAATTTTTTGCGCTACGTACGCCTGCGCTTATATATATAATGTAATTAAATTTATATAAATCATATATATCTGCATTAAAAATTACACTGAAAATATTTAGATATAATGTTAATACATCATTATTTAAACTTTTATTCTTCATCATGATTTCAAACTGTAATTCTTCATCATGATTTCAAACTGTAATTCTTCATCATGATTTCAAACTGTAATTCTTCATCATGATTTCAAACTGTAATTCTTCATGATTTCAAATTTTTAGAAACGAGACGGATCTACTAACCGCAAACCAACTAAGCATGTTCGTTAATGCTCTGACCATCTCCTGCCAAAATCCGCACAACTTCCATGGCTTTGACTTGGTCAAAATGCTGGAGGAAAAAGTTGATATTTCTTCTCTAACTACTCAACCAGTGGCTTACCTCGCCATTTGCAATGCCGATGCTACCCTACCAGTTAATGCGACCAGTGATCTTTGCAGCATTTTGAGCAGTAATTCAGAATATCCGTTTCTTTTAGGTAATGGTTTCATTTTAATGTATCATTCTCTTAAAATTGATTACATAAGATGTATATCACCGAAAACTCATTCTATGTACTTAAGAATGATAAGAAACATATTGCTGATGGAAAACGCTTTGAAATTCTGTTTTCATGAGTGAAAATTTGCAAACATCTACTTTTTCCTATAAAAAAATAGATAAAAAGGAATATCGGTATAATTTTATTTTGATGATTTCTAGAATTTTAAATTTATACTGTTTAAATAGTGTATTTAGAATATGTTAAAGATTAGATATATCAGTGAGCAGTGATTCTTGCAGTATTTTTAAACAATGATTCAGAATATCCATTACTTTTAGATAATGGTTGGTCCTTGGCTTTAAAGTAACAATATTAAAGGAAGTCTGAGTTTCAACACCTGTAAAGCGATACAAGTAAAAAAGAAACACCTGCTTCTAAAGCGACAAAATTAAAAAAAATAAATCAACACTCTGTTTTGAAGAGATATTAGTGAAAAATTGTATTTTTTAGGTATTATTAAACAAATAGGCTTTTATCAAAGGAATTGTTGTTTTTTTTAAAATCCCGCTGATCAGAGCACATTTGTATAGTTTTATTTTTTCTGTGTTTCATTTTTCAGTATTTCCCCAAATATTACATTTTTACTTTTGTCACTTTAGAAATATGTGTGTGATATGCAAAATAATATTTAATTAAAAAAAACATATAGAAGAAAAATTTTCTAACGAAGTTGCATTCTAATATTTAAAATTGTATTTAATCTTAAGTTCTTTTAAATTTATTCGCATCCGTAAGGAGACGTGCACATGATTGTCAATTAGTTATGTTCGTGTTCTGTTATTGTCAGTTGCAAATAAAAAACGAACAGTAATTTGGCAAGACAAAAATTAAGCGACTTTTCCCTCGTTTAAGTTGTTAAATTGGCAATCTAAAATATATCACAATATTGAGCACTTCTAAAGGATATTGCATAAGATAAGGTGAAGAGCTGAAAAATCGCGTTTTCATGCTTAACTAAAAAATCATTAATTTGCAATTTAATTTACAACAATAAAAAATATCATTAATTATTGCTATTGAAATTGATTGATGAGTGCGAGGTAAGCAAGACAACAAGCTCGATAGTGAATAACGACCTTTATTCCTCAAAAAAAAAAAAAAAAAAACACGAAACATAACTGAAGTGTTCATAAAAGCAACATTTATTGAAATTAATATCATATACACAAATAGCCTATCCTTATATTAAATAGCAGCAACGACAGAATAACGCTGCGAGTGCAGCTGGAGAGTCTGCTCTGCGATCATCACTACAAAGAGAATTAACTTGATTGACTGGCTTTAGGCTTCAGCGTTTATATTGGTTTTCGACAAGGCATCAAAACTTCCTAAAAAAATGTCTGGAATTGAACTCTTAATAGAAATCTCCACAATATTTGCATTTTCCTAGATTCTCCACTTTTGTCGCCAAAGTTGAAAAATGTCGCCAAATAGCAACCATTCATCATCCAATTGGAATATCTGTAAATCTCTTTTCCTAACTATGAGACTAACTGTGCAGGAAAATAATATTGCAGATTTGCAATAGTACCCTTCTCCACATTTTCATACTTTTGAAGATAATTAGATTTCACAATTAAATGGCGGATGATAACAGAACGTTGTAACGAATATTTTATTCTGCAATTATTGATAATTATGAAGTGCAGATTATCCCTTTTACGATGCATGTGCTTTAAATCAATTTATTAATACGGTAAATCAAGAATTACTAAATTGAATAATCATAAATTAGCTTGATACAACTAGTAAATTGAAGCTCAATTCATAATTATTTCATTTAAGTATGACTGTTATCATTATCTATATAAAATAAGTTACCAAATATATAATTTTTGCTTCCTTAAATGGGAAATTTTTAGTATTTTATAACTTAGACATTTATCATCAAAACTGAATTTAAATTGATTGCTTCTATTCGTTAGGTTTAAAAATGTAGATAAATTACATCAAAGCCTATTATTTTCCCAAGTTGAAACTTCAGTAAAAGTGATTAATGTAATAAATGTTTAGACCAAAGAAATTTATTATTTTCTATTTTTTTTAAATTCTCAAAGATGTCCAAGCTGCAGCTGTCATGGCTCTGTCATGTATACGAGCCAATCAGCAGGACGACTCCAATTCTTCCTCTCTCTATACTGATTATGAAGAAGCCGTGAAAAAATTCAAACAGCTTCAGCTTGAAGATGGAAGTTTTGGAAATATCTATACAACTGCAATAGTCACACAAGTAAGTTGGAAAGTTCACGCTTTTTTATTATGATCAGCTCGAAACTCAATAGGCCCACGATCGTTGTAAATTTGTAATGTTTGTGAGTCATTTGTGAGGTAAGTAACGAATAGAATGATTCAGAAATCTGTTGTTGTATTCTGACATTTCATTTCTGATGATTCCTCGATGACTTATTTAGAATGGATCACGACATCTCGAAATAATAATTAATCCAGTCCGATATTCCATTAAATTCTTTATTAATTTTCCATTCGTTGTTAGATAATATTGAAGTTTTTGATAATTTGGTTTGATTTATTTCAATTTTGTCATTTTGGTTAAAAATGGTTTAAATTAATAGTTTAAATAAATGACCAATTCAAAATTTGTCTGTGCGAAATTTTTCGAAAAGATTTGTTTGTTACATGTTACCAGGAATAAATTAAAAATATTTATTAGCTAAATAATGCTGATGACTCTCACTAGATGGAGCTAATGATGAGGATACCTCCTTGCTTAATATTACTGATTCAATTTTTTCTCTGCTTAAAAGATTCAAAATGTTCAGAAGTTTATTTTGGAAAATTCTTCAAGGTAAATGTAGTTAATGTATAATTTATTCAATATGATTTATTTTATAATAATAAGAATATACAAAATATGTTGTAAAATTCAGATTCCAATAATATTTTTGAATAAAGGACATGTTTATAAATGCGAGTTAGCGGAATTTCTTGCAAAAGATGCTTTTGCATGACGTTTATTTAACATGAAAATCGGAATTATGCAGAATTTATTTACTCTCCAAGGAATGTCGACTCTCCAAATACATCGGCGAAAGGCCGAATATTTACTAAATATCATTTTTAACTTATACGAGCAAATATTAGCATTTAGTATAAACTAATAGTTAATTAAAATATCTTTGTTACATTGCACCAAATTACAACTTTTTAAATCGTACTTCTTTATTATTAAAAAGCATTAACGATGTAGAATAGAAGTAGGCTATAGTAGTGGCACATGTAAATAAGCTCTTTAAAACGGATAACAAATTCAAAATAAGAAAATAAAATATGGATAGTAAATTCACATAGATATTATTATGAAATAATTTATTAAACCAACTTGCATTTTTTATAACTTTTAAGTTGAATTACACAAAAGACCTTCGCTTTTACGAAAGATTTCAGTCTTGGAACATTTTTCTTTAAAACAGTGTGCATAGTGTTGCTATATATAATATTGCTTTTTGTAGTTATAATAAAGAGGCATCTAATTAGAGGCTTTCGTACAATCAGATAAATGAAAAACATTGGAGAGTCGCGAGACAGCGAACATGATTACTGCCTCATTTTGAATTGAATGCTTTTAGGGACGGATCTCTTAATTTCGAACTATTTCGAACTCATTTAATTCCCACACTACACGAACGATGGAATGTTTGACGCACAAACTTAAACCAGACATTATGTACAACATGTTCTTCAGTGGAATTAAGATGCGAACTTGCAAGCATCCTAAACCTAAAATGAAATTTTACCACTACAATTTTTGAATAAAGGATTATGAATTAAATATTCGCAAGCAGTTACGCAGTCCAATTTCTTATTCTAAGTAATGCATCGTTGCGCCAGCTACAAACTATTTGATGGCTTAAATTGTAAATTATATTATCAATAAATTTTGATCTCGTAACAAAAATCTGGTTTCTTTTTCATCCTTTCTGTACAAAATGTATTTTTTTAAAAACATTTCTTCTCTCTCAAGTTAGTAGTTTTTAAAGTTCCATATTTTTGTAAGTACCCTGTACATAAGCGTACACACTTATATACAATTTAAAAAATCCTTTTTGGTAGCATCACCCTTTAAAATTAGATTGAAGATTAACTAAAATTGTGTCTGTGGTTTGTTTTAGGGGGGTTCATTGTATTATACATTGTCAGCAATTACCTCACTTCAGAAAATTAATTTTATGGGCAAAAGACTTTCTTTTACATTTAAAATGTGTAAAAGTGAAACTTCAACACCTTTGTTTAATTTCTTTTGCTTTCTTCAGTTGTATAATCTGTTTAGAATTAATTTATCATTGCTAAAATTATTAAAATTTATTACCATTAAAATTTATTACCGCTAAAATTATTTACCATTATGATATGCTGAGTGTTCGTTTCGAGTGCAAAATTTGAAGGGCACTTGGAAAAAATGCCACTCTAACCATTTATGTATTGTTTATTATTCATTAAAAGAAGGATTTGATATGCAGCTGTATTTGAAACTAAAACAGAAGTAGATATTTAAAATGTTCAAAATTTTAAAAATGAAATATTCATATTATTCGGAAAATTTTAGATTGTAATTATTGGATTATAGTTTTCTGATTCAAAATATGAGAAAGA
Source organism: Argiope aurantia (assembly GCA_026543865.1). Lineage (NCBI taxonomy): Eukaryota > Metazoa > Arthropoda > Arachnida > Araneae > Araneidae > Argiope > Argiope aurantia. The sequence continues at coordinate 415,392 of JAPMOR010087184.1, forward strand.
ATATGGAACATATCTTCCCGTCTTGCATAATAATTGAAAAACATGTAACGATTTCATTTTTCTTCTAATTTTCTGTATTAAGAATAGGAAGAGTAATTTTCTGAATAGACGAGAAATTAAATCATCTATTTGCAGAAGAGAGCAAATACCACTAGTGGGAATTGTTTTCTCAAAAGTTTCTTTCATATTCCCTATTAAAGGTGTTATCCTCTCCTCCCACACCTCGCATAAACCTGTGGACCTTGATAAGACCGCGAATGGTTTACATGGCATTGGCGAAAAATAGTTACAAAATATAGATATTTGGCGACAAACCAGTGTTTCTTATTGTTAGATTCTATCGTGCTATCTTTGACAATTAATCATTTGCATTGGTTAATAGAAGCAAGTACAGGAAAATCGGATATGTATTTGAACGCATATTTAATAATTCATTGAAATCAGAATTTGACAAATTAAAATTATAGTGGTAAGAATGATTACCTAATTTCTTTTAATTCTTTGCATTCTTAAGTAAATGGATTTGCATACTGATATTGATTGATATTGGAATGACATATGATCAATACCTTGACAGATTTGATTCCAAATTTGATAGATACCTACATTTTGGCTATTCTATGAATTTGTTAGGTTTTATGGGTTTGATTTCAATTCGGTTTGGTTTCAATTCAGTTCACATTTTTAAATTTGAGATAAATTTTTTCCATTTATCTCTCTTCGTCTTGCAGTATCCGTACAGCCATACATACATACTTCTTCTGTTTGAATTTCATTCAAAATTTGATAGAAATCTATAATTGTACTAAATTTTATTTGTCTAGCTCAAAGTGGTTGCAAGCTATCTTGTTCACAGAAACGGATATAAACAATAGTTTTTCGGACTTGGGGTATTCTGAAACACTATGCCAGAATTTCGAGTTCAATTTTTTTTTTACGATTTCCTTTTATCCTCACAATCTCTTGGCATATGAAAAAACATCCCCAAACCATGAACAAGAAGGCTGAAAAGAGTTTCCAGAAGCTTCCTTTCCATACAAAAAAATCCATAGGATAATCAAAATTATAAGTGAAAATAAAGACCGATTCTTATTTCCTACCTCTCAACATCAAGTGTCATACTAAAAAAACCAAGGAAAAAAAAACCTAGCACCGCATCTCCTATCATTCATTTCAATCAGAGTTTCTCTTCGTTTCCGTTAACAAATTATTTCCCATATGATTTTTAGAAATGCATCCTCATCTACCATGTCATAAAAATAAGTGAACACAGAATATATATATGCATATTTACGCATTTTGTCTCTCAGCATCTTATTATTTCAAATGATATTTCTAAGTTGAAAATCTTTGTGAACGGTTTCATCTCAATCTATCATTTCTTATCTATCTATCATTATTATTATCATCATTAATATTTCTATCATTTCTTATATGCTTGTAAATTCTATAAATGATTTTTCTTGTACTATAAATATTTTGGTACTTAAATGAAATTCCAGTAATATGCCCACCAAACTGTTCAGTGGCCAGAATGGTTACGGATACGGTGGTATGAGATGGCGATCTGTTCTGAATGCTGCGTAATCACAAACAAATGGAAGCGTATACAACGTGCACGAAATCTGTGTTATCATATAGACTTGCATATTTAGTAATAAATAAAAATGAGTCATTAGGTAAATCATTAGGTAAAGAATCTCGTACAAAAAAAAAACTAGTTAGAAACTCATTTTCTTATTACATAATGGAGGGGGGGGGGACAATTAGAAGATTTTGGATTCGTTATCCCCTATGCGTCGTTCATATGATTCGCAAACTTAAATCCATGCGCAAATTAAATACTAATTAACCTCCGAAATGATCAATCTTTAGAATTTTAAATTTCATTTCGTAAAATAAAATTGTGTTAGACAAAGTCTTTTTATTCTGATTATAGAATATCAATCATTTTCATCAGAAAACACTGTGTAAATACAATCATTAACAATCAAATTCCAAAACTGTTATACCCTTTCATATTTTTAATTTGAATTTTCAGTGATTCCAAGGGGATTCGAGTGAAATTTTATAGTTTCTTTTCCTACTTTCTCAAACATAGTTTTCATCTTTTAAAAATATTAAAAAAAATTAATCTCTGGAAATTTCACATTAGATATCAAGCTTGTAAATTAAATGTTTCTTTACAGCCAATTACATATCAACGAAATAAAATTTTTAAAGGAGAAAACCAATACATTATTTATATCAGTATCTAGTTTTATCAAGTTTTTTTTCCAAGTTTTACTTTTTTTTTTCAGGCTCTTTTATCCGCTGGCGAAGAAAATAGCAAAGATTGGAAACTTGACGCAGCAGTCAATCATTTAATGAGATATTTGAATTCGTCGAGGGTTGATTTTTTGGCGACATATTTGATTCTGCCAATTTTAAACGGCAAAAGCCTATCGGATATTGGAAACATTAACTGTTCTGTTGGTCTGCAGCAAGAATCGAATGGTATGGATTGTGACGCTTTCTTATAATGTTTTTAAGTTTTTGTTGCTTTTTCATTGTGGCATTAAAATATTTAATGAAAGGAAATCATGATCTTTAAAATATATTTCTCTCACATTAGAATAAACTTTCCACCACCTTAATTAAGAAGGTAAATTGATCATTAGAATACAGAACAAATCTAAAATACTTATAATGAAATTCGAAAATAGTGAATATAAACGACATTCTTTTTAATTATGGTCCATTATCTGCTAAGCTTATATTGAAAATATAGAAAATGCCCTAAATGGCATCTTGTCTTTGAATTAACTAAGATACAATTTAAAAAATTAGAAGGCATTAGCTGGCGTCCTGGCCTAGGGGTAGCGCATCTTCTCCGCGATCTGGGCGTCCCGGGTTTCAGTCCTGTTTCGGGCATGGTTGTTCTTCACCTTGCGTTCTATCTGTGAGGTATGTGAAAGAGCTCCCCCCCCCCCTGTAAAAAGGGGTTGTGCAAGCGAATGCGTTAGTGCCATCTTCATATAAGCTAGAAGTCAGATTTCTGTCTTCGGGTGCTCAGGGGTCTTTATCCTCAGAAGCTACTGCATTCCCTTTCGGTGTAAACGCGGACACGACATCATCATCAGAAGGTCTACATTTTTATATAGCTGCTTCATATTAAATTAAGACGCCTAATTTTTCACTTTTCTACTACTAATACTTAATAATTTTGTGCTAGAAATGATGTGCAATTTTATCATTTATATTCAGTGAAATATTCTTTAAACATTAAAATCTTAAAAATATTTCACTGTTCTACAACTATAATTGGCCAAGTTAGATGTCAAGAGTATTTTAATATAGTTAATAGGATAAGGAAACTATATAAAAATTAAGATGTCGGAATTTTTTCTGCAGTGTTTTTCCTAACTGAAATAAGATAAAGTGTAGTTAGGTAAGTTAGAACACTTTTCCAACTGTAACAATTAAGAAATTAAGTGCTATACCACGATATTTCAAATTAGTTAAACTGTGGTGGCTTTTGAAAACTATTTATTCATGCCTTTAGCTTCCATGATGTATTTTTAATCAACTTTTAAGAAATTTGTATTTTGGGTTTCTTTTTAAATTATATGGCTGCAGTGATCCTCCTATCCAGCAGACGAAACTGGTACCACATGTTCGAAACCCGATTCTATGGAGGATCAATCACTTATAAGAGCTTGGGATACTTTACAAACATTAAAGAACAAGCCTCTTAACTGTTGTGACTCAAAACATCAAAGCGATGGGTGCCAGCTCAGATGTCATACTTGTTGCCTGATTATGGTCGAAAAATTCCAAGTTTGCTCCAAATGAGATAATGTACTAACATTTCATTCGATGACTATAACTAAATTGAATTAAATTATCGACACATATAAATATCATTTCATATTTAATGACATTCTACGCTTTTATAAATACTTGGTTTTCATAATCAAGGTTTTATTTAGAAAAATCTTTAGTGTTTACAATTCTCTCCAGAGGCGCTGATACAGTCGTAGAAGCAAAGACAATTTATTGAAGGTTAGGTGGATGTTGTGTTTCAACAAATATATTTTTGATTCGAGCTAAATTTCGATAGACATAATATGTAGGCATATGTTTTCCCCGTTTTCTAGGTGTCAGTGCTTGTCTTTGGCATGCACCTGTCCAAAGAGTGTTCAAACGCTCTTATCTAGGCTAAGATCTGGCCATATAAGAAGTCTTTACTTCATTAGAGGTCAAAGGATGTATACTCCTTGCCACTTCTCGGCCGACCAATCTCCTCCTCATATTATTGAATATATTGACGCTTCTGTGAGGCAACTGGCGAATGAAGGGGGAGTCAGTTTACAAACTTATCATGCGATTCGATCTCTTGGACTTGGTTTGAATTGGTGTTCGATCCAAGGGAGATAAGAAACAACAAACAAACAACAACCCTTTTATATTTTCAGATTTGTAAAATTCTGTTACCTCGACACTAAAATTGTTATCTCTGTTGATTATACTTAGTGATGCTTACATTTCTCATATTAAACTTTCCACAAAGTAAAATCAGTATAAAATTAGATATATGTCGCATAAACTTATTCTAAATCTTTTAGAATCGGCTCTTAATGCCATTAAATTTTAAATTTGCTTATAGAAATAATACAAATTAAAAATATTATCGTCTGAAGACCTTGAGGTATCTCCAGAATTTAGTGTCTCTAAACACAGAATTAAAAAAAAAATGCTATAAATATGATGAATGAAATTTAACGTGAGTTTTAAACAAGAATTTTTTTTATTTCTATAGTTTGGATGTTATTGTTTTGGATTATATATAGTCTAAAATATAGTCTATTATCCAAGCATATAGTCTAAAATCGTACTAGATAAAAATGCTTCATTAATTAAAATATATAATTATTCGGCTTCGGTAAGAGAAGACGAAATTTGATTAAATTACAATGAATATATAAAATTCAGAAATTTAAAATAAGCAATGATGATTTAAAATTGGAAGCAAAAAGTGAAAGCAATTGCTGTCACACAAATTGAAAAAACACAAAAAAATGTATTAGATGTATGTAAAAAGACAAATAGCCTTTAAGAATTTGAAAATATTTTGGTGGTACATCTCCCCTCCCCCTTTAGTCTGTTAAGGGTGGTCAAGATTAGTCTGTTAAAGTTAGACGATGATGGACCCCCCCCCCGAATTCTGTGAGAGTTAAATGAGGGACATTCGATTAAATGTGTTTAATGCTAAAAATGACCCGACAAGTGGGACATATCGGTGCTCTGTCTCTAAAAATGAGAACAAGAATTTTTTTGATTTCTATAGTTTGGATGAACTTCCTCTATGGATTGCTCTTATTCATCCATATATATCAGAATATGATAGTTTTATTTTTAATCTATCTATTTTGATGAAATTTAGTTTGAAATCTTACCTACAATTTAGTATCTATAATATTTTTCTCTAAATTTGCCAATCTTTCTATTCAAGAATAAATTTTTAAGAATTGAAATCTATTGCAAATTTCAAGATATCATACAGAACATTATATTTTTTTCAAATCATAGGATATCAATCCAACAGAAAACTATAATGTTCTCACATGACTCGTATTTCGCAATCACCAAAATTTAGAAAAACGATGGTTTTTGACCATTTCAAAATCAATCGAGTTCTAAAATTTTTCACGAAAAACAATCGAAACCGGTTTTAAACAATCATGTGACTATTAGACTACGCATTCGTTAATATTTCGAAAAACTATGTTTTTTCCCCCATTCGAAAATTATTTGAACTCCAAAACTTTTTTACAAGCTAGAAAAATTTTAAATCTATATATAAACTTTCGATACCTTTCCTGACTTTTTCGAGTTCATTCCCATTTTCTTCTCTGTACTTCTTCGGGTGATAACCTTTTACTTCCCCGCCCTTTATTGTCCAGACAGGAGAATGAAGTACATGGCCGACATTCGTGACAAGTTGCAAAATTTTTTGTCGATAAATTGTCAAATATGAAAGCCTTCATCATTTTCTAATAACCCTAAAAGCGAAAAACTTGTGCTTCAAAAGCGATAAATCGGCAATTTGCTGTCCGTGCATTTAGAGGTTTCAAAAACCAAACCAAAACAATATCATGTTCCCACATATAATAAACATGTATACTCAGGTATATATACGGAAAGTGCCGTTAGAGTTTATTCCAGAATTTTCTATGGCTCAGCTCTATTTTGGCTTACGCTCGTAAATGTATAGCTTATTTATCGGTCTATACAGGGTGTAATTCTCTTCAAATAAAACTCATTTCTGACTGGTGAACACCATTTTATTTTCGGACACATTTTTTGTGCCTCTTCAGGTAGACTGTTACAGATTAGGACACCTCTCACAATTGGGTGCCAACTAGATCGCAGAATCGTTCTTACACACCAAACATTAAGATACAATAACAATTAACAGAAATTTCTTACTCGACAGATACGCCATCTATCGGCGTGAAGCTGTAACATTCTCTCCACCTTGAAACCCCATGGTTTCAAGATTACAATGTTCAATAACATAAACAATATTACAACTTTTACACAAATCTAGTAAAAAAACATACAAGAAATATAATAATCAATATCTTTTAGAAATCTAAGTTTTAATTTTTTATTTCTTAATTAAACATTACAAATTATGTTCCATAGGCAATACACAAATTTTAGAAATGGCTCTTTTACAAGTACTAGACTGCCTTTTAATCTTATCAACGCAATTGGTTGGGCTTTGAGTTGGCGCAATTGGTTGGGCTTTGAAACAAACGATACATGGTTGAACGATTTTTCTACAGCTATTACGTCCGTTTAGACGCCAACAATTTTCTCTAACAAGATAGAGCAAAGAAGCACCAGCATGTAAATATTTATTAAGAAAATGTTCCATTACAATTAGAGTTATCCTATGACCTTTTGGCAAAATTATCTGATGCAATTTTAGTTTTAATAAAAAGCTATTACCTAACCGTCCCCCGACTCTTAACAATCCTTTTAGAATCCAAAAAAGGATTCAAAGTTTTTAATTTACAACCAGTTGGCACACAGTGGTGTTTTTGGAGACTACTGACGTCTTTAGCAAACTCCTGTATTTGGACAATTTTAATTAAAAATGTTAGCATAGTTCAACTCTTCAGCATTCAGTGGACCTGTTGTCTTCACTGCTCTTTTTAGGTTCTTGACAAACCTGAAAACATAACTTGAAACACGAACAATTTTACAATCATTGTTATTTATTTCTAATAGACACTCTAAAAAACTAGCATTATTACAAATGGAAAGATTAATCATAGGATCCTTATTCAGTTCAGATTTCTTTGCAGTTCCTTTAACCTCAAGAAGATATTTACCATCTGAAATACCAGGATCGTTATTGAAGTTTGGCTAGCTACTAGATGAAAGAAAAGACGGTCCATTCCAACAAATGTCCAACTGTTGGATCTTTGAAGGAAACACTCCTCGTTATATCAAGTCCACAGGATTCTCATCAGTATTGTGCTGAGAATCCTACCATAATGCCATTGGAAGTCCTTAGTATACTCTTGAATTCTGGTGACTCTATTAGCAACAAAAGTTTTCAACGATGTAGGTGGAGTTTCGATCCAAGCAAGCATCACGGTGGAGTCCGAGTACAAATATACTCCATGAATGTCTAGTTGCAAGGATGACAGAACCTTAACGGTAAGCTTGGAAAGCAGATCCGCTGTACACAGCTCCAAACGTGGGATACTAATTTCTTTGATGGGAGCCACTCGAGATTTGCTGTATAAGAGCGATACCTTTATCTCACCAGACTTTGACAAAGACCTGGTGTAGACGGCACAACCGTACGCATTTTCGAAGCATCTCAGAAGCCTATCACCTCTACTTTCAGCGCTTCAGAACATAACACATGAAGTTCTACATTTAAATTTTTCAATTGACTCAGTTCAGAACTAAATTTTTCCACTCTTTATTTAAGTGTAAGGGAACTTCATCGTCCCAATCAATTCTCAAAATCCACAACTTCTGCAAAAACATCTTCGCTGTGATTATCAAAGGTCCTAAGAGACCTAAAGGGTCAAACAATCTGGATATGTCCAATAGTATTGTTCGTTTTGTTGCAGGACTCACAATTTTTTGAACACTAAAACTAAATGTATCCTTTTCAGGATTGAATTGTAATCCCAAAGTTTTTAAAGTTGCTGAGTTAGGGTTATCGAAATTGTATTCTTGGTTTGACGTTGTAACTTTTTGTAACAAAACAGGTTTATTTGAGCTCCACTTGTGAAGCTCCATACCAGCTGATTTGAACAAATGTATTAACTGGTCTTGTAGTTCAATGGCAGAAAATAAATCATCGGTACCACTGAGTATATCGCCAACGTAAAATTCCTTGTGAGCAGCAGCGGCTAATGGATAATTGTCCTGCTCATGGCAGCATATTTGTTTTAGTACTCTGGTCGCCAAGTAAGAAGTGCATTTGGTTCCGTAGGTAACAGTGAGCAACTTAAATACACGTAATTTCTCTTCCTCTAAATCCTTTCATAAAATACATTGTAAATCACACTGATCTGGATGTATCCAAATTTGACGATACATCGTTTTTATATCGGCGGTGAAAACTACAGAATGTTTCCGAAACCGCAACAAAATAGCGAACAAATCATCTTGGACAACAGATCCTGAGTACAAATTATCATTAAGTGATTGTCCAGATGACGTTGCCTCTGATGCATTAAAAACAACGCGTAATTTTGTTGTACTACTTTCTGGCCTAAAAACACCATGATGAGGCATAATGTACTTTGGAGTTTCGCAAGTTGCCTGCATATGCCTCAAATTCTCATACTCAGTTAAATATTCGCTGTATAGTTGCATATATTCTGGTTCTCTCCTGAAACGTTGCCAAGGTGATTTAAATCTTCTAATAGCAATGTGTTTTGACTCGCTTAAACATGGGGAGTCTATTTTAAATGGCATTTTAAAGACATAGCTTCCATCGTCATTTCTGAAATGTGTTTTCATGAAATGATCTTCACATATTAAACTCTCATCATTTTGTAATTTATCCCCCTCAACTGCAATTTCCCAAAATTTCTTTAAATTTGTATCCACATCTTCTATTATCAACCCACAATGTAGTTTAGTTTTCGATTGGAACACTTCGGATACCACAAACCCAAACACAGTATTTTGTAAAACAATGTTTATTTCCGGAAACCTAATTTAACCCGATCATAGAATATTTGGGAACCTAATAAAATATCCACCTCTCCAGGTTCATTGAATCTCACATCCGCTAAATTAAAATTATCTAATTCTAGCGTATCAATGTCAAATTGTTTGGAGGGGATACAATCTGTTATATGTGGTACTACCAATAGCTGAATTCCCTTTTCAAAGCTTCCGCTAACGTTCGAAATTTTCGTTTTTACGATCCAGTTAATAACAGAAGATTATTGATTTAGTCCAGAAACCACGATGATTCGTTTTTTTTTTCAAATTCAATTTATCGGCTAACCGTTTTGAAAGGAAATGACTCATACTACCGACATCCAGTAATGCACTCGTGCACTCGTAAATATTCCAACATTATTCCGAATCATCACATTTGCAGTACTTAATATAACCATTTTGTTTACATTTAAGTTGGTAGCAGTGAATGAATGCGTACTGTTCGTAGGTGACTCATTCGTCAGTTGCGAAGAATTATTACTGAGATTTTCAATTCGAGTAACGAATACATTTGACCTTGGATTTAATCCCGCGTTAGCATTCAGCGAACGAGTTTCATTTTCGCTTTGAGTATTTCCCAGGTGCAAAAGAATTTTATGTCGTTTTTTGCAAATGGAACAGTTGGATTTTGAATAGCAGTTAGCAATTTTATGGTGATTTAAACAATTAAAACATAATTGCTTATTTTTAACGACCTCCATTCTCTCATTAATAAGCATATTTTTAACACAGGACATACATTCAGTGAATGATTTTCATTAGATTTACAAATTACACATTTCGGAGTTTTAACTACCGCTAGTTTAACTTTTTGTTAATTAGCTTCTTAGTTCAACTTTTCCGGAGTTTTAACTTTTTGTGGACTGTATTCTTTACGATATTTTTGAGAATGGTTTACAACTTGCAGTCGTGAAAACACATTACTATCGTTTTTGAATTTTGACGATAAATATCGCAATGTCTGGCTAAATCTGGTGGCACATACCAAGATTCCCCTTGTTTCACGCCAATATGAATTTGTAGTTCAAGATCTAATGAATCAAATATTTTTTTTGGAAACCATGAGTTCACAAACTTCCTTAAAGTCATTTACCTTTCTTAATTGACAATAGTAATCAAATGCTGCACTAAGTCGCGATGCAAACTGGATATAGCTTTCGTCTGGACGTTTTTTTTTTTTTTTTTTTTTTTTTTTTTTTTTTTTTTGCTTTACGGAAATTATTTAAAACCTTTTATGGAGTGGATTGAAATTCTTTTAACACTAATTCCTTTAATTTGTCATACATACACGATTCATCCTCATTTAAATATATCATTAAATTGGTAACGTTTTCGCCTAAGATATTTAATAGGATCTCTGACTTGAATTGTTCTTGAACATTTTTGGTTTTGAAAGATCTTTCAAGCGATTGGAAAAATAAATTATACGACTCTGCTGTAGGAACTGGTACAGTTAGTTTTGACACTTTTTATCAAACTTTCTAAACTAAAATTTGAATTGGAATCGCTATTTGTCACATTAACCTTTTGTGTTACCTCTTTTTGTAAATTCGCAAGATTAAGTTGTTTTTCTAATTTCGCGAGTTTATATTTTCCAATTCTAGTTTCTATTTTTACGAATTCATAATTATCTTTATAGATCTCGCTCTTTTCAATTAAATCTTTAATAGTAATTACTTTGGCGCCCGAAGGAATATCAATTTCTAGTTTCTCGGTAACTTCAATTAGTTCACTCTTTTTAAGTTTTGAAAGCATTTTAAAATGAGAACTCTGAATATATGCAACTCATAAAAACGAAACTAATACACAAATTTGGAAAACAAAAGTGTACTCACAACTCAGTTACTTTGAAACCAAAACAGACACAATAATCCAATCATCGGATAATCCAATCATAGGAATTTACACTTTATATCCATTGAAGATCACTCGAACGATTCAGAAATCACTGAGACCAATATCAAGCAAACACACGCGGCAAAACTGAAACACTTGCCAACTTTTTCTCGAAACTCTCGATGGTTCAATACTGCGTAGTCGACGGACCATTTAATGTAATTCTCTTCAAATAAAACTCATTTCTGACGGGTGAACACCATTTTATTTTCGGACACATTTTCTGTGCCCCTTCAGGTAGACTGTTAGAGATTAGGACACCTCTCACAATTGGGTGCCACGTCTAGGTCACAGAATCGTTCTTACACGCCAAACATTAAGATACAATAACAATTAACAAAAACTTCTTACTCGACAGATACGCCATCTATCATCGTGAAGCTGTAATACAGGGTGTTTCAAAACTCATAGGCAAAAGTTTAAGGGGTTATAGGAAACATCTAAACAAGAAATTTTCACTATATAATGCATGGGCGGAGAGCAAGCAGTGAACCGCTAGGAGGTTACTGTCACATGAAAGAACGAAACTCGAAACAGATAGAGGAGGTACTGAATAATTTTATTGAAAACTTGCATGGCAAAATTACAGAAACCGACTATTGTAATGCAGGCGTTACATCTACGTCGTAGTGAGGGGCACACTTTTTCAAACACATCCGGCATTTCTCGGATGGTGCCGGCAGCAACAGAAATCCTAGGCAAACTAGGTCCTCGTCGGTGACGATAAAGCTTTCATAGGCGAAACTTTTCAAACGGCCCCACAGGAAAAAGATGGGAGAAATCGAGCCAGTGTGCCTGCCAAGGCGAGGGCCCATCCCGACCAATCCTTCCAACGTGTCTTCTCGGGAAACACTAGAGCCTTGTGGCTTCAAAAGCATTCCCACTCGCTAGACCGTACATAAAATGCATGTCCACCTTTTTCTTATTACTGTACATTGCCATACCTTCAGAAATCTATTGTAGAAATAACGATGTCTGAGAAAACTCGCGCTTTTTGCTTTCCATTACAGCGCCATCTAGCGGTTTACCACTTGCACTCCGCCCATGTATTGTATGATGAAAATTGCTTGTTTAGATATTTTCTATCGCCCCTTCAATTCTTGCCTATGAATTTTGAAACACCCTGTATGTTTAACTCAGAAGCGCATTTAATAAGATAAATTAAAATAAGTGTGTGCACTTGATACCAAAATTGTAGATCTATGTAAAATTTTGAGCTCAATTAATGAAAGGAGGGTCAGCATGTTTACTCGATTATTTTCAATTTACGCTTGTGAAAATAAGTAAATGGAAAGATAATATCTTTTAATTTTAAAATTAATCTCTTTAAAGTGTCATTTTTTTTCTAGTAATAGTATATTAAAACAATTTTAAAACTGAGATAGACTTAAGAAAAGGAATACATTTAATTTATTGCATGAATATAATTTGAAACTTTAATTAATCTAGTTAATTAATAATCAAGCAACAATTCACGATGCATAATTTTGTATGATATAAAAAAAAACTAGAATATCTAGATTACTGCTTTATTGAAAGATTTGTGAAAATTTATGTGGACTCGCATAACTGCATATAGAAATTGATGAATTTGGCTGGAATTATACTTCTCATGACCCTTGAAAGAGTTAAAAGAATAATTTACTCTATAAAAATATTAGGGTTTTAAACTAAATATGCTACTTTTGAATATCATTAGGGTTGTATTCAGAATTATAAAATTGACACTGATATTTCTCACAACCTTGCATACTTCTAACTTCGGTTATCATTGGTTATAGTTAACTTATTCAATTTACTTATTAAGAAAAGGAATGCATTCAATTTATTATATAAATATAATTTGATTCATTAATTTCCTTAATTAATAACTAAATAACAAATCAAGATGCATAATTTTGTGAGATACGATTGATTTGTATTTTTTTCCGGAAAAAAACTGATACATGCTTAAATTTGTTAAATTAACTTATATAAAATATTTATTTTAGGATCCTTTAAATTGTTTTAATTATTATTTAAAATTCAAATTGTTCAATAACTTATGAAACTTCAAAATTAGTGACTTAATTTTGCGTTTTTTTGTTTTAATATAGTTATTTATTTTTAAGGTGATACCTTATCTGAAGTAAAAAATAAACTCGGACCCAAAATGCGTGTCCAGTATTCCCTCTACATAGGCGACGAGAGGGATATCGTTCATACCATATCACTTCGAACACCTGGAAATATAACGGTGTTTGAGATTATGCAGCTGGCAGAAGAGGTGGATCCCAAATACAAGTACGAAATTTATATAAATCTGCTATATATATATATATATATATATATATATATATATATATATAATATGAGATCTTTGATAGCTGATGTTACAAATGTTGTTTAAAAGATGTGTTATGAATTTTAAATATTCATTGCGGGGTAAGGCTTATATCCTTTCTCATCATTTGATCTTAATTCGAAATTAATAATTTTGTGTATAATATCTTTGATGAAGTCTATAAGACATTAATACAATGAATTAGTCAATACAAAATTAATTTGTATTAGGATTATGTGTCAAGTTATTTATAGATTACATATGCATACTAAACATTGGAAAATAGCGAAATCGGCCATTATTGTTACTAATTTAAAGAAAATGTTAAATTCTGTGGATAAGTTATAAGTGGATTAAGTTATTTTCGAAAATTAGCAGGGAAATAAGATTATATATATGTCGCCTATGGTCTCGCATAGGAAACAAGACGCTCCAATTTGAGACTCATAGAGGATTAAAATTGCCGTTTGGCATATATGCCGATTGAAATTCTTTGTTTTATTTTAAACTAGCCGCCTTTGGCGACCAGCCGGTTCGCCAGTATTACCGCTCGCTACAATTTTCAATTAAATATTTTAAGTAACTGGTCTCTTAAAGGATTCTCAAACAAAACATTTTTAATCTTCAAATTTTGATAGTCATACCAAACTTATATTGTTTAGATCGTTTTGTTCAATTTACTATATATATTTTGCTAATTTGTTGCCATTTCCGGTAAAACTTCAACTATAATTAAAAATGTAAATGACGAAATTGCAATTAATATTAAGATATTTTTTAAAAAAACCAAGCGTTTTATTTTATTTATCATCTTTATTGTTATTTATTAAATATTATTATTATTGAATATGAGTATTGCAAACAGAATTGCTCGGTATTTAAGTCTTATGTTAACTACAAAATATTTTTCATAGTTTATGTAATATCTCAAACAATAATTCAACAAAAATTTTTCAGATTCAGTATAAAATACAGTTTTTAGTTTTGCTTTCAAAAGGATTGAAATGAAATCAGTAATAATATTTTCTTCCTGCTTATAAATATATTTCAAAAATTATGAAGTCTAACTTTAATGCAGTAAGGTATCATATTCTGATAAATATTCTGGACACACCAAATTTTAAACAAATGAATGAATGTTTCTATTTTCCACGATCAACTAAGACTTATTTGTGAAGTTTTAAATGTTAAAAATTTAGAAAAACTCACCATTTTCATAATCTTAGGGCAATTAATCTTGAGAAACCTGCGCGCTTATTGGCGTAGTTTCTTTGAAACGATCGATGAAAAATCTAAAATTATCCCTTTTTTATTGAATAGTGATATTCAAATCCTCATAAATCAGTCAGTTTAAGTGATTTGAAATTAACTCTTAAAAGTCTGTGATTTAGTTGATTGGAAATTAACTCTATGACCACCATAAAATCTGTGCTTTCTCTTGTGGTGTATGCATTCTCCTTAATATCCGATCGAATAAAACATCACATACAAAAGTACTACAATAGAACAAACACATCAAAAGTAAACATAACATTTCAATAGTTGCCAAAAACAAAAGAGAGAAAAATGCAATTAATAAGCAGACGATATTTAGAAAAGTACAGATATTTAGACTGGAAAATGAAATTATCTGAAATTAAAAACACGCGCAGACGATATTTACAAAAGTAAAAATATTTGTTTGGCCCTCGATAGCTCAGTTTTTAGAAAACTCAATCACATATAAATGAAACACAAACTCGTGGACTGTATCTCCATTCCTTTATTCTCAACACTCCCTGAACACCCTCTCTCTGGTATTTACACAAACACTCTAAAGGATATATTATTTCACCACTTGGTGGCGCTACAAAATTAGTAGGCGGAGCGTTCTGCTGACTTACTGGCGCCAACATTCCGCCCCCCTTGAAATATCATTTCAAAATCTCAACATTACAGAAATACAAATTTAACACATTATTTGATTAGACAATGCAAAATTTCTACAATTATCTTGCACAGGATACAAAATATATTACACTTTTAAAATAAATTTGAATATTATATACAAAACATTTCTGAAAAGAAAATATATGCGATAATTCAATATGTACTATGAACAATTTAAATATACATTATATATCCTTTTAAATAATAAATACAATAATTACACTAGATATACATTGATTTTATTCACATGGTAATAAACAAATCTTTGAAATTGCTCTTTTCGTGACTCCTTGTGGAGTTTTTATAAGTACCACTCTGACTTTGCCGTCTGATCCATAAATTAAATCTTGTATTCTTCCCATTGTCCACTGGCAAGGGGGAAGATTATCATCTTTTAAAAGAACCATAGAATCCTTTGAAATGTTTTGTTTCTCAAACTGCCATTTGTGTCTGGCTTGCAAATTATTTAAGTAATCTAATTTCCATTTTTTCCAAATTATTTGGACAGTTTTGCTCAATCTTTGCCATTGAGATAAAAGGTTATCTTTTCTCTCTGAATAATCTGGATCAGGAATACTATTTATGGGACGGCCGATTAGAAAATGGCCTGGGGTCAAAATTTCAAAATTGTTTGGATCTGATGACAAAGGTGTCAGTGGGCGACTGTTTAGAATACCTTCAATTTGAGTAACAATAGTCAAAAACTGTTCCATTGTTAAACGCGCATTACCAACAACTCTCTTTAAATGGTGTTTGAAAGATTTAACACCCGCCTCCCATAAGCCACCGAAGTTAGGTGACCTAGGTGGAATAAATGTCCATGTCACTTGTTCAGTTGTTAAGTAATTAGCTAGTGGCTCTGGGGGTCTACCAATCATATTTTGCAAACGTTTCAAATCTGAATGGGCCCCTTTGAAATTGGTTGCATTATCAGAACAGATAGAGGAACTAACACCTCTTCTGCTAAAAAAGCGCTTTAAAGTGGCAATCATTGCCTCTGCAGTTTAGTCAGTGACTATTTCCAAGTGGATTGCCTTAGTAGCAAAGCAAATGAAAACAGCCACATAACATTTTTGATAATTGCCTTTCCTCTGACCCTTGTATTTAATATAGAAAGGTCCACAAAAGTCTATCCCAACATGAGTAAAAGGATAACTAGGTTTAACTCTATTGGTTGGGAGATTTCCCATAATTTGGGTTACAGTTCTAGGTTTATTTTTAGCACAAATGACACAATCATGAATAATTTTTCTGGCTGTATTTCTACAAGATAATGGCCAATATTCCCGTCTTACCAAATACAACAATGTTTGTGCACCAACATGTAAATATTTAAGATGAAAATATTGCATAACTAACAAAGTGAATTTGTGATTCTTTGGAAGTAACATGGGAAACTTTTTATCATATGACAACTCAGAATTACTTAATCTTCCTCCAACACGTAAGACACCGTTTGGGTCTAGAAATGGGTTCAAGCAACTTACCCGACTCTTGTTAACATTTTCACCTTTTTTGAGAGCTTTTATTTCACAATTAAAGGCAGCTTCCTGAACAAGTTTGACTACAGTTAACTTGGCCAACTGCAGTTCCTTGGTGGTTAAAGGACCTGACATTTTGCTCGAGTTTCTCAAATTATTAATAAATCTGAAAATAAAGGCTAAGATTTTAATTATTTTATAAAACTTATTTGACACACTAAGTATATTATCTAAAAATGATGAGTCCACAGCTGAAATTAAACAGCAATTAGTCGAATTTTTGAGTTCTGCTAAATAAAGTTTCTCAGAAGAAACGTCCCTGTCCTGCACAGAACTGTCCAATGGATCGTGGATGTCGTTGCAATCACCAGGAAGGTTCACAACCAATTCTTGGAGAAATGTTGGACCAAACCACCATAAGTCACTTTGTTGCATTCTCGTTGGATCAAGTCCCCTTGAAATGACGTCAGCGGGATTTTGTTCGGAAGGAACATGATGCCACTGATTCATTTTTGTGGATTCTTGAATAATAGCCACTCTGTTTGCAACAAATGTTTTTAAGTCTCGTGACTCTTTTCTCATCCACGAAAGCACGATTATAGAATCCGAATAATATGATACTGACGTAATATCCATTTTTAATGCACTTTTTACCTTCTGCATCAATTTGGTGAGCAGAACGGCACTGCATAACTCTAAACGAGGTATAGTTACCTGCTTGATTGGTGACACACGAGATTTACTCGCGATTAGCTTCACTTTCACTTCACCCGCTGAATTGACTGTTCTGGCGTAAATTGCAGCACCATATGCCTTTTCAGACGAGTCACAGAATCCATGAAGCTCATTCACTTCCGCGTTTGGAATAACAATACATCTTTCTATGTTAATGTCGTTTAAGTTTCTTAAAGATGTTACAAACTCTTGCCATTCACTAGCTTCTTTCGCGGGAAGCATTTCACCCCAATCAATCTTGAGCAACCACAATTGTTGCATGAATATTTTTGCCTTCGTGATCACTGGCCCAAGTAACCCAAGTGGATCAAAAAGTCTGGCGATAATGGATAAGACCGACCTTTTGGTAGGATAGGCATTATACTGTAAATCTACTTTAAAGGTAAAGCAGTCAGTTTTAGCCTTCCAGGCAATCCCCAAAGTCTTAATTTCATCCGTAGATGAGAACTCATACTCTTTCTCTGTAGCAGGAATAAGCTCAGAAGTATTTCCACACCACTTGTGTAATGACATCTGGGCAGTTTTTAGAATGCCAACAAGTTGATGTTGCAAACTTTTTGTCTCTTCCAATGTACTCGCTCCACTTAAAACGTCGTCCATATAAAAGTCATGACACAAGACTGATGCAGCACTTGGAAAGTTTTTTCCCTCGTCAATGGAAATTTGTTTAAGTGTTCTCATGGCTAGATATGGAGCACTAACCGTTCCGTAGGTAACCGTATTTAGCTGATAAGTTTTAACGGGCTCATTAGCTCCCTCTTTCCATAAAATTCTTTGGAGATTTCTTTGACTCTCATCTATATTAATCATGCGATACATCTGACGAATATCTGCAGTAAATGCAAATATATGCTTTCTGAATCTAATTAGCAATGTAAATAGATCGTCTTGAATCACTCCACCGTTATACTGAATTGAGTTGAGCGATTTTCCACTACTAGTCAAGGTGGACGCATTAAACACGGTACGTAGTTTAGTTGTCGTTTTATGAGGCCTATAGATGCCATGATGAGGCATATAATATGTCACTTCAGGATCAACACTTTCATCTTGTATCTCGGTCATGTGGCCTAACTCCTCATACTCCTTCAGAAAATCAGAATACAGTTTCAGATATTTTTGGTCTCTAGACAGGCGAGTCCACAGCGATTCGAGTCGTTTTAGAGCAATATCCCTTGAATTCCCTAGACATGACCAATGCTCTTTAAATGGCATCGCCACAGTATATTTTCCTGTCTCATCTCTTCTATGTGTTCGCGCATAATGCTCCTCACAAATAGCATTCTCTTTACTTTTAGGTAATTCATTACCTATTTCCTCAATCTCCCAAAATTTTCTCAAGTTTGAATTTAATTCTTCTGATCCACATATTAAACCGCAATAGTTAGAATTTAATTTAACTGAACTCGAAATGCTACCTCCTACAATATACCCAAATACAGAGTCTTGTAACGTCAAATTCTCATTTTTAGCATTTAATTTTCCCGGCTTTATTATTTCATAAAAGTATTCAGCTCCAATTAAAATATCTATTTTGCCCGGAATATTAAAATTAGGGTCCGCAAGGTCAATTGATTCTGGAAAATGTACACGCATATCTATCATCTTATTCGGTATTAAATCTGTTATTTTTGATACCACTAACATTGAAATGTTTCTTTCGAAACTTTTATTTTTATTAGCCACAGTTGCTGTAACTCTGCGATTAACTACCAGCGAGGCATTATTAATACAAGAAATAGATTTATTTATTTTTTCACTTTGGAGTTCTAGCCTCTGCATGCAATTCTGACTCATGAGGCAGCACTGTGAGCCGTTATCCAAAAGGCACCTTACCTCCTGCCATTGCGAACATCTGTCTTTTATTAAACATCTTACAGTAGACAGTAGTACATTTTTATTTACAATTAAATTTGTAGCGACGAAAGACGAACTCCACTCACTGGGGGAAACCGAACCTTGTTCCGAATTTTTCCCCTCCGGTTGCGAATTATTTATGACTTCAGCGGTTTTTATATTCGAAGACGAAACATTTTTTGCTTCTTTCGAAAAGTGTATTAACTTATTGTGAGCCTTGCCACAAAAACAATTTCTAAACGAACACTTTTTAACGCTGCAATTAGGCGATAAACATTTGAAGCAGGCGTTTTTATTTTTCACTACCTCTACGCGTTCAAGAACTGAAAGTCTCTTAAATTGAGGACAAGCATACAAAGGATGATTCTCGCTCTTTAGACATAAATCGCATTTTTTATTTTTAATCTCATTGAAAAATACCTTTGATGCTGGTTTAAATTTATTACTATAATTTTGCCCTCTTCTCGTCTCATTAATGGTTTTGCCTTTGGAAGCAAAATACAAATCGCATTCTTTTCCTAACTCGAGAGGTGTAAACCACTTTTGATTTTGTCTAATATTAATATGAGTTGCTGTTTCTTTATCCAGCGTTTGGAATAATTTATCCGAAACTATCAATTGTTTTAGGGTCTCAAAATCTGTAACACCCCTTAATTTTAAATAATATTCAAAACTCGTCATTAAGCGTGACGCGAATTGCACATGAGTTTCGTTTTCTCTAGAAGCATATCTAAAATTCTCTAAAACCGCTTGCGCTGTTGGCTCGAATTCTCTAAGTACAATTGATTTAATTTCTTCATAATTATTTAAGTCTTTCTCAGCAATATAAGTTAGGATATTAGAAGCTCTTTCTCCTAATAAATTTAATAAAATCTCTGCTTTAAATTTCTCAGGAACCTTTTTAGTACTAAGTGCTCTCTCTAACGAAGTAAAAAAGAAACCCCAATCCTGAGCTTTGCTCGGTGGTTTAATACACAATATTCTCACAGACTTTAATAAGCTATCCAGAGACTCTTCTGGTTCGGTTTTACACTCTACATTAACGGAAGTCTGAGTACTATTTTCTTTAGCCCTTAATAGCGCTAATTGTAATTCTATTTTAGTTCTCTCTAATCTAATACGCTCTAGTTCTATTTCACTCTCCTGATCGGATTTTTGCTTTCTATTCCCTGTTACTCGATCCACAGCATCTTTAACAACTTCGTTGGCATTTTTGAACACATCACTCTCCTCAATTAAACTCTTTATTTCACTCTTTTTCATGCCTTCCGCAACAACCAAACCTATCTCCTCGGCAACGAGTTTTAATTCATCTTTCTTTAATTTTGCTAAACCCGCCATTTTAAATATATCATTCAAAATAATTCAAGAGAATAATATTATCACAATTTTATTCTAAACTCATTAAAACAAAATTAACTTCGTCTCGGGAAATTAATTAACTCATCAAAACAAAATTAACTCCATCGCGGGAAATTAATTATAACTCAACAAAAACAAAATTAACTTCTTCTCGGGAAATTAATTATAACTCAACAAAAACAAAATTAATTTCTTCTCGGGAAATTAATTATAACTCATCAAAAAAATTAATTTCCTCTCGGGAAATTGATTATAACTCATCAAAAACAAAATAAATTTCATCTCGGGAAATTAATTGCAACTCATCAAAAACAAAATTAATTTCATCTCGGGAAATTAATTATAACTGATCAAAAACAAAATTAATTTCATCTCGGGAAATTAATTAGTTAATAACTCAAAGGATAATACTGCCCATACCTCTTTGCTGGGACTGCTGTCACTCGAGACCAGTTATCCACAAGAGAATTCTCATTCTTGGTATTTTCGCACCAAGTTCGTCATTATCGACGATATCTCCACTAATAAATCACACATTTCAAATAATGAATCACTATACAATAGATGCATAGTTGTCTCCGGCGCACTGGACCATGTTTGGCCCTCGATAGCTCAGTTTTTAGAAAACTCAATCACATATAAATGAAACACAAACTCTTGGACTGTATCTGCATTCCTTTATTCTCAACACTCCCTGAACACCCTCTCTCTGGTATTTACACAAACACTCTAAAGGATATATTATTTCACCACTTGGTGGCGCTACAAAATTAGTAGGCGGAGCGTTCTGCTGACTTACTGGCGCCAACAATATTCAAACCTGAAAAGGAAAATATATGAGTTATTCCATCAATAAATGCCATAAGTTTGTTTACATCTTCATTATTTTATGAGTCATTAAATATCAAAATGAATCCGGGACTGAATAAACACCCTGTATAGAGAGTGTAAAAGATCATAAAATAATTTTTTTGAATTTATTTTTTAGAAAAAATAATATTTCATATTTGTTTCATTTCCTACAGACACTTGCCGAAAATTATATTTTTGCAGATTTCATTTCCAAAAAGATTTAATTTATTTTCAGTTAGAGCTTTAATCAATGTGATGGCAACACTTTGAAAAAAGCTATTTTTTTCTCATGAATGCGAAACGTGCTTAATCCTCATTTTTATTTTTGACGAAAAAAATATTGAAAAACATAGTTAAAATATTTATTTAAAAATTCATTAAAAATAGAAATTTAATTTTAAGATTAAAATAGTAGTATCATTTAAAAGCTAAATTTTTTATCTTTAACTTCATGTAAAAATCTTTTTTGTGCGGTAATATTTTCGGCAGTTATAACAGAAACACGTCAAAATTTCGCTTAATTTTTTAATAAATAAAATTCTAGTTAAACATTCGAATAAATAACCCCCAGGTGCACATTCTCAGCCTCCAAGGTATACACGTGCCAAATTTGGTAGTTGTAGGTTGAATGGTCTGGTCTGTAGAGCGCCAACACACACACACACACACACACACACACACACACACACACACACACATTGAGCTTTATTATAAGTATAGATAATTCATATTTAATTTTCAAAAATGAATATTTGAATTACATTTTTAAACTGCTTCTGTTAAGTTCTTTCACAATTTTTTTCAAGAATATGCATTGTTTATTTTAATTAGAGATTGGTTTTATTTCTCTATCATCACACCTTTGACAATATATAAATCCATCTATAATGGATTTATGTATTGTCAAATATCTTTAATATCAATGAGAAAGTTGACAATTTGTCTTGAGCCTTCATTTACTGTCATTTCTAGTTTGCTCTATGAATTTCATACCAAAGTAAAACTTTCGCGAAGCGTTTAACTGAGTAAGCTGCTTTTAAGAGTGCAATGAAAACATTTAAATACACACGCACGCACACATACAAATTAATTGTAATTGAAAACTTCATGATAGTATAAAATAAATTTATATAAATCAATGTTTTGGTTTCGTATCAGTGAATATCAAAAAGGTAGTTTTAAAAATATTGCTAGAATATGAAGTACTCTTTAATGAATAAGGAAATATTGCATTAATCAGATTTTCAACAAAATTTTGAGATATTACTGTATTTTCGTTAGCAGAAATTTAGTAATCTTACTATTAAGAAATCAATATGATACTTTTCAAGTTATTTCATTCCTGTGAAATGATTTTGGAATGCCTTTGTGTTATTACAAACATTCATGATCTTCTGTTTGCCTTTATAGATTTCAATGGAAAAAAATGGAAGAAAAATTATACATTTACGATATAGCCGGTATTATCAATGATTTTGAAAACGGTCTGTTTTGGCTGCTTTACGTTGGAAAAGATGTCAATTCAATAAATCAAGCCACAGAAAGTAAGGAAATATTTTGAACAGTTTCATTATTGACCATTTTCAAAATGTAGTTTGATCACTTGTTCTATGAGAATGTATAGGGCGTATATAATATATTTTTCCCTGTTTGGCGGAATCTGCAGCTAAAATGAATGAACGAAATGAAACCACATTTCATACTGTGTAAAGCATAGGAAGAAGAATTCCACAGAAAAATTAGCACCAAAAGTTGTCGATAGGGGAAATATTGGCGCCGTGGAAGCAGTTATGAATAAATTAATGAAACTTACAGAAAATATTTTATTCACCAATATTAAGGTCCCTTGGATGCCGTGCAACATCTATACTTAGTAGAAAATGAAGTCTCCTGAAAGCGTCTGTATGTTCGGACCAGAAAAACTCGAGAAATACTTAACTGATATTGGAGATATTTGTACCATTTTGTAGAGCATTTATTGGGGAAGGTTTTAGTATATTGAAGTCGTATCAAAATTGTTGGGATGAAGCAAGCGGACTATTTTTCTCGCATAGTAATATCTGTGTGACTACGCTTCTGGCGCTTCGTTCCGGCACCATTCCTCCCGCGAGCATGAAGCTGTGTGCGTAACTGTCAATATCTGTGTTCTTTTCTTTTCGTTTTCAATGTCTAATAAATGTGCTGTCTCTAAGAAACATGCTGAGATTATTGAAAAGTAACTGCAAAAATAAAAAATGGAGTGTTATAATTACGATTTTAATTATTTTCTTACTAGTATTCGCGCATGCGTAAAGCAGCAATTACTCTGCTTTCACTTATCCGCGCATGTGTGTAAACCTCACTCTGTGCATGCGCAAATAGCAAGAGCTGTGGTATACATATGCGACACATTTGTTTACATCTGATTTCAAACAGATATTCAAAACACATTGGTTGAAGTGAAGATTAGTGTGCCCTCAGAGTTTATCGCCAATATGGCAACCCTAATGCTGTTTTGTTTACTACTTCTTACAATGGTCGAGTTGTACATGAACTATAACTATTTTATGAAAAATGTTAAATTAAAAATAATAAAAAATATCGATTAAGGATTTTAATTTTGTTCTTTATTATCTTTAAAAGTTTTTTTTAACAACTAATAAGATACTGCAATTTTATTTTTAATGTGAATACAAACAGAAAATATTTATTCTTTTGCAATTTTTAATTGTCCGTATGCGCTTTAAAAAATCATCTGAATTCTTACTTGACGAAATCGTCTGCATTCTTAATCGTCTGCAAAGTCAGCTGCAATGGAATTCTTCGCAGTTCTTGTAATTCTTTTGGTGTTCTAACGGTTGGTTCCCTTGATAATTTGTTATGTCGGCAATAGTGCAAGCTTGGATGTCAGGTAAATGGGATGGAATACAGTATTTTCGAACCTGCAGAGTGGATAAAAGGCCAGTGGAATATTTTTTTACGAGTTGATGAAGTTAAGAGAGGACGTTTGTTTGAAACTTTGTATGCAGAATGCTTTGATTGCTTCTAAGTGTATATGTCCGGTGTGTGGTGAGAATATGAAATTGATTGATTTGGATGAGAGATGGATGAGATGTCGATTCTTCAGAGAAATATCCTGACCGTACCCTGCTGAGACAACTGATAAATTAAGTAAGTGCATTAATTCTTTAAAATTCCCTCTGAAATCCGTTCCTATAACGTCCTTCATTCTTTCTTTTCTATAGATTATGTACTGTTCTTGTTATCCACACAGTCCTTATGTTCAATGTACTAGCAAAGCTACTAGGTTCCCGCTCCCGCTGCTAGCGAAGCCGTAGGATGTTTTTTTTAAGTTAAAAAATTCTGCCCGCTGCATTTTACAGATGCCGAAGGTATCGCATGCTCTAAATTTTGCTCTGCACCCAACAGACCAGCACAGACGGTCTAAAAAAAACAATACTTATCAGTAAAAAAACTATATTTCGGAAAGTGGTAACCGTAACTGTTCCGCAGAAGTGTTTGTTTACTTTGTCCGCCATCTTTATTGGTGACTTGGCATCCTTGGCACAGCAAGGGGCACACTAAAATTCACTTTTACAACACATTGTGCCCAAAAGTAGGAAATCCAATATTGGCCGGAGCACATTAAATGCCAATGTTGTGCTATAGTGAAAATGTAGAAAAAAAAAACTTTAGGTTAGCGAATATCAGCGGAAGAATGTCCACACTTAGGGAAGGAGAGTCTTTTGTTGATCGAAGTAACTGTCTCTCTTCAAATCGCACTGCAATTGAATTACAGAGACATAAACGAATCTCGCCTTTCTGCAGACAGAGACAGACATTTAAATCTGAAACAGAGGTGAAGCGAAAGACTAAATATTCCTGATAATTGGTCCGAAAAGGAATAATCCGCCCTGAATTACGATCCATGTGTGAATTTAGAAATGATGCTTCGGTTTCAATAGGAACAATGTCTATAGTCTGTCCATGTTGTTCAGCTTTAAAATGGAACGATGAATCAAAAGGCATGTGTTATTTAAAAGGGAAAATTAGAAGAAGTCCTCTCCCTCATGAACCATTATATTCACTTCTTACTAATGAATATCCTACTTCCAAAGAATTTACGTAGAACATACGCCAATATAATAATGCTTTCCAGTGACTTCACTTATGAATGCACAGGTGCTTGAACACTACTTTGTCAACATTTAAAGTACACGGCGAAATTTACCATTCGGTTGGTTGTCTCTTTTGTCTTGGCACATGGAGAAAAATCAGCCAATATAATTAACAAAGAAATATTATGAAGCAAGCTGAATTTTATTTTCGTATCTGTTTATGCAGAGTTGATAAACAAGTGTGAAACAGTGGGTACAATGACTTATTTGTATATATTTAAATTTTAAAATAGCTTTTCTATTGTATATTTTTAGTGAATTGTTTTGTCTATGACTATATCATACTTTTACCATTTTAACAGTTTAAATATGGAACAGCTTTGACATACAGACAGTTTTGCCCAAAAATATTTTATCCCCAAATTTTAGCGAAATACATGAATGACGCGAAAGGCAGCAATAGCGTTTCCAAATGTGAGATTCCGAGGAACGCTGCAGCAAATTAACTAAAGTATAGAAAAAAATCAATAAATGCAGTAAAATGGAATGTGTGCAAAAAAATTTAATCTAAAATAATAAAAGCAAGCAGCAGGAAAAAATCAAGGGAAATGGACAGGGAATATCGAAGTGCAATAACATAAAAAAAAAAATTTCGGCAATGTAGCCCCAAGCAAAGAGCCTCCGAAAAATTACCAATCTCGCAAGGCACCAAATGACTATATATCAAAGTATTATATATATCTTAGTCTTAAATATTTCTGAATGTGTGCTATAGAATATTTTGTAGTTATTTTTGAGTATTTCTAAATATCTTTTTATCTCTGTTTGATGTTGCTTGATATGCTCATGTCATATCGGATGGAGGTTAGACTTCAGTTTAAAGCTAATTTTGCCTCTTGGATGTTATACCACGGGCAACGCTGTGTGCTAGTTTTCAATATTCTGACCTTCTCAATGTACAGCATATTGCAGACTGTGTATGACATACTCCACTGCTGTGGGTAAACTATCAGTTTCGATGCTCATAACAGCTTGTCTTATGTTCTGTTTCAAGACATGCTGGTCTAAAAGCAGTCACGGCATTACACTGTCTAGTGTAGAATAGTTTCACAAGTAAAACATGCTGAAGTAAGGAGGGTCCATGTTAAGCTCGCAACAACAGTCAAGAACACATCAATAATCAAGAACTAACTGCTAACCGATCGTCTACTCTTATCTTTTTACAAGGAATGCATGGCGACGCTGTCACTCATGCATTGGGAACATTACATATTCCATCTCAGAATACAAATTTCCTCGTTCGTATTTGATAGCAGTTCCAATATTTCTCCTATCGTCAATTATTAGTACTAAGTTTTTTTTCTGTGGAATTTATTTTCTCATGCCTACTGCAGTCTATATATAAAATAGGGTTTCATTTCATTCATTAGTTTTAGCTGCCAAGGCCGTCAAATCGGAAAAGTTATTTTATGGTCACCCTGTGTTATTACATTACTTACTATGACTTAATTTCGGAACCAGTTGTTTGAGGTATGTTCTCATTGTCACCAAAAATCTGTCGTGTGTGCGGATCTGATACATCTCAACCCTGAACATGTTGATTCTTTGCTGGCAAATTGATATTGAAGTTCTGAAACGGTTATTTGACTATTCATGGCATGTTTTGGGTTCGATGCGACCATGTCAAATGTTCTACAGTTGTTAAATGCATGAGGAGGTCATATATTTCTAATTGTAATTAATAAATGCATTTCAGTATGGCATCAAAAAGTACAAACTACTTGTAGCTGTAGTAAAAATATATTATTTTTTAAATTTAATTACCAAAAAAATACTATACAACAACACTATACCTATGAATTGGGTCATGGTAAGAAATAAAATTGACATTTTTGCATCCAGCTAACTCAGCGAAATTAGTTGCAAAAGCAACTAATTTTCGTAACTAAAGTAGCATTATAGGGCTGAATTTAGTTGACAAAATAGGCACAAAAATTAAATAATGGAACATTTTACTTGCTTGACTATTATTTGATAGCGCTTTAAGAAAAAAAAATTTAAATAGTCGTACTTGGTTTTTTTCCTATATTTACAATTTCTTGCAGGAAAAGCTGTGTGAATGTGAATATGCAAATTTTTGTTCGTCTGTTTTTGGTGATCGTAATATTTTTGGTTATGGAATCATTTAAAATAGCTTGTGCACTATGTAATTCTGTAATAATGCAGCTGAATTAAAAAAAATCGTTTAAAATTGTTCACGATACAAAGCGATTGGCTCTAGTAGTAGACAATACCATTTTCAAAATAACTATGAAGTATCAATGTTCAAATGAAAAGTAAACTAAATTATGAAATAGAGAAGTTAGTTATAAAAAAAAAGACCTAAATCCTCAAATAAATTAGTAAATTATGGAAAAATCCAGTTAAATCTTAAATATGAATTTTACCTAATCAAAATTTCTGTTTCAAAATGCACTCGATTCTAGCCAGTATTTAGAAAATGTTTATTTATTAGTTTTTATGTCTGTTTTATTATCAGATTTCGATCTGTAGCACTTGTCACTTTGAAAAAACTCTGAAAATTTTCGAAATAATTTCTCATAATCTAAATATTACGCGTAAGTAAAGATTTTTTATTTGGTCTATTGATTGAATTCCAAACACATATTTTAATCATGGGATTATACATAAAGGATGTCCCAACAAAGTTGAACAAACGGTTCTCACCCTAAATTTTGTACCAAGATATATACATCCAGTTATAAATTTCCAATAAACATTGTAGATAATTTGTTTGGCTTCTTCAGTAATTGATTGCAGTAAAATTATAAATTAAATTTGTATACAATTCCCCAAAAGCAAAAGTATAGTTTAATTCTTTTTCATTTATTCTCCTATAATTCAAGCTTTTATCTACAAAGCCAGCAGCAATTTGCTTATTTTTAATGTAGAGGGGTTTATAAAACTTTTCAGGGATGAAAATGTGTTCAATAAAGAAAATATTTGTCTAAAAGTATATCTTCCTATCATCATGATTTAAAATAAATGTTAATGACACATACAGTTGTTCACTTTGACTAATGCACAGTTGCAATTGCGTCTAGCTGAAAAGGTGTTTGAATTATTGTGCTTACTTGCAGGTATGAAGATACAGATTCCAATAACGTATTTTCCGGATTCTGGAAGGTATAAAACTTGGAAATTTATCAACCTTTCAGATTCGATTTAAGTGGCAACAATACTATCTATTTGTATATTTCGTATTCAGGAAAATAAGAATGATTTATCAAATGAATTGTTTCAAGGAATTTGCAAAATCTCGAATCAGCCTTTATAGACATGAGTTTGCTTTTTAAAAATGTTATAAGTCTTGCGAAGGAAATGTTACGAGTATTTCAAAAACTGGCTTCATTTTTTTTACTTCTAGGTCCAGACCAAGTGATTGTATATGATGGAGCACAGATAATTATGTGGTACAAGAAGACTCGTATATGATTATTTTATCAATACTAATTTCAATATTTGTTTTTCATCGTTATTCGAAACATATTTGCAATAGATTGTTTAAATATCGCTGGCGATTTCAGCATTTGAATCATAACTGTCATTTTGTTCAGAAACAAAGG
Source organism: Argiope aurantia (assembly GCA_026543865.1). Lineage (NCBI taxonomy): Eukaryota > Metazoa > Arthropoda > Arachnida > Araneae > Araneidae > Argiope > Argiope aurantia. The sequence goes on from JAPMOR010087184.1 coordinate 444,802, forward strand.
AGTGGAAAATGCGGAATTGCAGGCGATTCTGCGTTTTTCAAAGTACTCATAGACTCACAAAAGAGTAGATAAACTTTTGCTTCTGAATAATAAAAAAATATAATTTTATTTATAGTCTTTCTAAATAAGCACTAGAATAAACTATTGAACAACACAAACATGTCACTTCTATCTGGAGAGATTTTAAAGCAATCAAAACAGAAATCATATGTTTATAATATTGATTTTGGTATAATAAAAATGCGAAGAAATCATGTCAAATTGCTAAACTAATATCGCCATCAATGATCTTTGAAATCGATTCTCGAAGACGAACTTATTGACATTTTATCTAACATTTAATTAAACAGTTTATATAGGGTTTATCTGTCATTGTAATAAAAGACAAAACCAGTAATATCAATGGGAATTGTGGTTAATTATACAATATTCTCATATCATAAATATATATTCAGATATTTATAGAAATTTGTAACCCTGACAAATTTAAAACTTGTTTATTTTGGGTATAATGCATTCAAGAACTGGCAAAATTTAATAAATATATAAATATCCAAGTTTAATTGCGTACATTTAAACACAGAATCTTATATAAATACAGAATCTAACTTCAATATTAAAACATATTACCGATGTATCTATAAGAACTTTGAAAAAAAAAATATAATAATTTTAAATTAATACTAAAATGAATAAATATTGAAAAGTTCAAACAATATAATAGAATATCAAATAACATGCAAAAATAATAAATTCAGAATTTTCTTCATCTATATTTTATATCTTCTGCTGAAAATCGGAATGCTTCCAAGTTTATTTTGGAACCTAAAACGTCATTTTAGGTCTGTATATGCTTAAATCAGCATGGAATCTTTAGAATATTCACTTAAAGGGAGAATAATATTAGAATTTAATTCATGAATTAATCTAAACCACAATCAATCTTCTTGAGGAATAAGCTGTGTGTTCAAAGTGACACCTTTCCAAAAATGTTTTTATTGCCTACAAATGCATGATACAAAAATAGAAAGTCATTTTAATAATACAAAACACTTTTCACATACAATTACAAAAATCTTATTCTCAAAATTACAATTAATTCCTCGAAAGGAAGAAAACGCATTCACATATCATCCTTCCACAAATCCAGAAGACCTGTTCCCGCAAACTTCTCTCTGAATTTCTTATTCATTCTGGCGTTTTGAGTGGGTGAGAAATAATTTCGCCAATCCCCTATGATACCTGAAATGATGGAAGTGAAAAGCATATTAAATAACTGATTTAAGAATGAAATCTGGTGAGTTGTCGATTCATTTGAAAAAAAATATTTAATTTCAAATGCAAAAATGGGTTTTTATTTCTGATGACATCGTTTCAACATATCTCTAATAATTAAAATTAATTCCGGATAAGAAAATTTGTAGATCATTAACTTTTCTGCGATATTATCTTTCATGTAGGATAGACAATTGAGGCAGTAAATTAAGCTATATATCCTTAATTATATTAGCAAAAACGCATAGCGAGATTAGTTCTCCTTCCTAACCTCAGATGGCAATGCATTCTCGTTGTCCTGAAAGTTATGTAGAAAAGATTTCTTGTTTTGCTTGGCAGTAAAAAAAAAAAGACGTTCTCGAAAAAAAAAAAAACGTTCTCGTGAATGTGAGCGATCAGTAGTTCGCAAGCAAAAGCAGAACAAATTTATTTTAACGGTCACGCGGAAACCCAGCGAGTTTCTTGTGAATTTAATAGTTTATGGAGAAGAATATTCTTTAAGAAACATTCGTAACCGTGATATGGAATTGCTTATCGGAAATGGTATAAAAATAAGAAGTGACTGGATGTGAATAAATGGATGACTAGTCAAGAAAACTGTTTCCTGATTTTTCTTGCGTAAAATTTTTTATTTTTTGCAAACAGGAGCACAGGGTATGTGCTCACGAACAGTGCAGAAAATACTTCCTTGGGAAATGCCCCCTATATTCGACAATGCAAAAGAATTCTAATATACGCTTATTATAAAGTTAAAATAAAGTTTCAGAATAATTAACGTTTGAAAAAAGCTAAAAATACGATATAAATTGTTTATCAATGTTCTACAGCAAAATTGGAAATTCATGCAGGAGATGCGACGCCAAGTCAAAGCAAGAATAAACCTAAAACTAATATAAATCTGCCTGTAATTATATTAAGCTATGTTAACTGAAACTTATGCAAATTTTATTTTACCAATTACAAGCGTTTCTTCTACAACGAAGAGTTTCATGAGCTGTGCATAAAAAATCAGATCTACAAAGTTTTCTTGTGATAACATCTTTATTGCGAAAAAGTTTTGGAGGGATCATTCCCGCTGTGCTTTACTTGTATTTGAAATAGTGGGAGGACGTTTATTGTACGGTGGACAAAAATCTCGGACAATTTCATAGATAAGTAAGTCATCTTTCTAAAATTCAGCCTTTAGTAAAACATTTATTTTTTCAAAATTTCAATCAAAGGCAGCAGCCTTCTCACCTTTTCTTATTAATTTCGAAGATGTATCTTTCTTCGGAGTTTCGACACGATCCCTGAGTAGTAAAGACTTCAGCCCCGTTGGAATATCTGAATTATTCCGTACCTCTTCCTTGGGCAATGTTAGCACTTCCTCGATTTGCTTGTTGAGGTGTTCATTCATGAATTCGAAGCTGCTGTGGTGGATCACATCTTGGAGCATTTTTACGTCTTTTTCTAGTTTTTTCTGAAAAATTAGTAATGGAACAGCTTGAACTTGCTATTTCACAAAACTGGAATGAATAATGGACATTTTATGTGTGAAATTCTGGTATTTTCCAGCAGTAAACAGTTTCAAGTAACATGCTTATATGCATAGCAATGATCGAGATGAAGAGCATAAAGACAACTTTTATTGTTTAGTATGTAAATATTTTTGTTATAAAATTGAACTTTACGGTTTGCGGATATTGTCTTTCAACTTTTTAGACCATAGTATATTTGTTGTAAATGCCTTATCTCTATTCAAAAATTATTTCTCTCATCTCCCTAACCTATTCAGGATATAGAAGGGATCAATAAAAAAAATAATAAATATTTTTAAAAATGCTTTTATAAATACACTAAAATAGAGAAAATAATCTTTTTTTAATCAAAAATTTGTAACTATAAACATAGATCTCAAAAGAGTGAAGCAATTGATGTGAATAAATCGTGATTTTAATAGAATCCTTAACATATTCCAATTTTTGTAAAGATTCAAAAATTCCTTTCGTTTCATGATAATTTGGGTTAACTTCTTTTTTCTAATGGGTTTTAGCCTATCAGGCATTTACGATTTCTGTTTTGATTTCTATTTTTTTTAAATAAAAAAGGTGCTTTAAACATCTTAGTAAACTTATATCATGGGTTTTAAATATATATATATATATATATATATATAATATTTAACTATTTGTAACTTTTAAATAATATGTAATTACTTATTACTAACAAATTTATAATCAATTTTTGTCAAATTTCTTATCAGATAGCTCTTTTATTATTGTAGCAAATTAAATTAAAGCAACTGATTAATGATGAAATTCTAGAAGTATTAAAATGTTGAGGTGTTGTCGCGGACACATAAATGTTGAGATAAGATAGAACCAAGTAAAAAGTTTCGTTGCAAAATTCTCTCTTTATTTAGAGGAGATAAACCAAGTTAAATAAAAGTTTATAATAATTACAAATTGAACGAATATCCACAATACATGCTGTGACAATTAATGCGTATCCACAATACATGCTGTGGCAATTAATGGGTATGGATAATAATTATTTTGATTTTATCGCATACGTAATATAGAGAAAGTAAAATAATAGTCAAAAAATTCGAACTGAAGTTTTTGATGAATTTTCACGTTTTAGATCTCTCCGAGTTCGAAAAACACATTTTTAAAAAATGTTCGTCTGTATGTGACAAAGATAATACAAAAAGGCTTTGAGCTAGGCAGTTGAAATTTGTTATATATTCTTTAAACAAAATTCGCAGATTGCTATCAAATTTCGAGTATATTCCGTTTAGAGAAAGTCCGTTCTGTCCGGCTGTTCGAATATGAGTCAACACGATAGTTACAAAACGAAGAGAGCAAGAGAACAAATTCGGTACATAGATTTAACATCTATAGTGTAGACACCTGTCACATTTTGAGCTAAAACCAACTACGGGTTCTGTCTTTCGGTGTGTACTTTCAGAAATATGTAAATGCGATAATTCAAGAACACAATGATTTAAATATATCAAATTTGGTATTGGATTTTGTGACAACAACAGCAGTTTTATGTGAAACTTTTGTATCAATCGGTTGAAAAAATCATGTTTAAAACCGAAATTCTATTTTTAGATACTATTAACAGCATACCAGAGATTAATTGCCTTATAAATCGCCAAAGATTACACAATAAATTCAGTAAAAATGTCAAATTCACGCCAAACGTTAGTATTTTGTAACTGTAGTAAGCCTATGAAGGCGTTCTCTGCCATGATAAGTTTATTAGAGAGCATGTGAGAAAGTTTGTGAGAGACCACTTCCGCTAGTTTCATTAGCATTTTATACTGGATGTTGCTTTAACCCTTAATTGCCTGAAATTGTTTCCAATGTTTCAACAACTTTTAAATATTTCTTCAAAAATACAAAACTAATTAACTTATTGCTTCAAGTACAAAGACTTACTTTATATTCCAAGCCAATAAAGCCGGCTATTTTCAAAACGTTGTTGATTGTGTCCTTCTTAAGTTCTTCATAAATGACGAAAAGAACATTTGGGTCATTCCTGTGCTCCCACCAAGAAAGTGTTGTGTCAAAGTAGTCACCAAAACCCACTTCTCCCTTGATAAAAGCCTCAAAAAAATCGTCGAATGTTCCATCTGCGAAAAGGTATGCGAGGTTGTTCTTCGTATGATGGTAATGTGAAACGCAGCAGTCCTTCAAATATAAGATATTTCAATGAACAAATATGTTAAATTTAAAGAGAAAAATTTTAATAAATGAGTTTAATTATTCATTTCTATTTTCCATTATTCAATGAAGATAATATAGGACAATTGTTCTATCTTTTTGCAAGGATATCAGAAAGGACCATTGAAATTAAGTATCATTGGGACATACGCAGCATACGATCGCTAGAAGTGTCGTTTCAATTAAAAATAAATCTTAAATACGTCATTAAGTTCGGGATGAATTTTTTTCGAAAAACGTTAAAAAAATGTTACATTTTTAAAAATATTTTCATAAAAAAAGATTGAAAAAAAACCATCTATAAAATTAAAATAAACCAGTTAAGTGAGAATTTTCTTTTAAATTGAAAAAAGGGCAGTTTTTGGCTAAAAAGGGGTATAAATCGCAAAATATTCAAGCATAGAAGTTTAAAAATAATTTAATAAATTTTGCAGATAGTTTAAGGATTATATTATCTATTTTTCTGAAGTAAAAATAAGCTGTATTTCTATCCATTCTTTAATTATTGGTGTTAAACTGATAAATAACATGCAAGTTTTAATTTTTTCACATTGTCAAGCTCTAAAACAACTATAAAATATTTCGAAACGAATAGATTACTTATTCTTTAGTTCAGGAATTGCAGAACATATTGAGAAATTGTTATACCATATTTGAGCAAAAAAATATGTATTAAATTATAATTTATGAATTTTTTAGTAAGAAAATTCTATCATATTCTATACCATTTGAGAAAATAGCATCCAAAGATGTAAAACAGCATTAAAACGCATGTAAATACAAATATAAAAATCAGTGTAAATTCCCCAAAAATTGACTTAGAAACAAAGTTTTAAAGGTTTTAAAAAGAAACCTGTTCACAAATTATGAATATTAAATTAAAAAAAAAATCATAGTTTCACACACACACACACACACACACACACAAAAAAAAAATCAACCTTTCAATGTTGTTTCCTATCTTAACACATTTTCTCCATCGAAAACTAATCTTCCGATGGGGATTAGACTTCTATTTAAACTCGAAAAATCGGTGTTTCAGTTTTTCTTCCCTTTTTCTTATCCGGTTTGATATCCCAGTGCGTAATATAGTGACATGCCTTGGATGACCAATCGAACAACATAGAGCAATTAATTGCTGTTAAATGTTTTTTCCATATTTTGATTTTTGAAAATAAACTCGTATTGGCCTAATAGATTTTTCAAGAGTTCACTGTCATCGAAAATGTTTTCCTGGTTATGAAAATAATTTGATTGTTTCCGAAGACTCAATATAGATATTTAATCACTGGTTCATAATAAGCCATTTTAAAACTTTGCCTTATGCTGTTATTATTTTTGAATAGGATTACACAAAAGATTTTCCATTGTAGATGAAGATACATAGATAATTAATTCTATACCTGGATAGCAGGCCAGGAATGCTGCAGCCATTGTGGATCGAATTTGGTTGACAAGCTGGTATCATTCCAACATAGAAGTCATATTGGACATTCTCTAATTTATGGTGCTAATAATTTTAAATTAATCATTTATGTAGTAATTGATCAATTAAGGCTGTGATTTTTTTGCTTACAAATGGGTGTAGAAGTCAGAGACGTGAAAAGTTTGATGAAATTTCCTGTATATGAAACTTTATGACCCCCCCCCTTTTTTTTTAAAAAAATTATATCTACCGATAGATCGAGTTGTTTGTCAATGCAATAATTAAACAACGGAACGGGTTAGACGAGTTAAATTTGATACATAATTTTAATACTATAATTGTAGGTTCCTATTAAATATGAAACAAAATCCACAAAAACAGAGGCCGTCTATCAGCCATCAGCCAGTGTAGATACCATTATGATTACTCAGAAACGTGTGTCAAATGAAATTATTAAAATGTAGTATTATTTATTCTTAACTCTGAAGACCTTGTCAAATAAGGAGCTTTAACACTAACATTATCAAATCTTGAATCTAGTCAATCAACTGAAAAAGATCCAAAATCATGATAGCTTATTTTTCATTTTACAATTATTTCTGTTTTATACAAACACGATAACTGAAACACTCAGATGAATAAAGTTTAAATGATGGTTTTTATTAAGAAACTTGTGTATATGTATTAAATTTTGACCCAAATCTTTCATGGGATTAACTGTCTTTCAGTATATTTCTGTGCATCTGAATACGATGACTCAAAATATAGAAGATGAATATACGCTCTCAATTCTCTACGAAATTAAACAAAAAATGAGCTGTTTTGTATTAATATATGAGATAATTGAAAGGACATTTCAACTTGCAGAGCCTTTATATGTCGGGGTTTCTTTTGTAACCATCTTGGATTTTACGATATCGATAAGTGAAAAATACTGATATCATTGATATTATAGCTAAATATCGTAGGTCAAAAAACAACAGCTGGAGCCATTAAGGATATATGGCATTTTGTGATAAAATTCATCAATCCCATATACATATAACAATTTAAAAACAGATGTTGCTAGCCTGCACGAGTTTTTTGCATCAATAAAATGTTTTGGCATATTTGATATACGGTATTTTGGCATAACTGCGTTGATAAGTCTAAATAAAATAAACCAAATGAAACTCCATTATCACCTTAGGATTTCTGGCTACAAAAATATATTTAGCCTCTGGAGACCACGGTGTCTTATGGAACGGAAGATGAAGCTTGATTGAGCCTGGTCTTTTCATCTTTTCTGACCCCTCTGCTCCGGTCAACTCCAGGAAAGGGGTCTCCAGAAAGAATTCTAGGCCAGACGTGAAAGGTCTGCCTTCTCTGAAGATACAAGCCACCAAATTCTGCATCCATGTGGTCCCACATTTAGGATAGGTGACGATGAATAGGTCATCGTGTCTAGGCTTGTATGCTACAGCAGATCTGAAACTCTCATCTGAAAATATACTTGAAATCAGAAGTCCATCTATTTCTTTGTAAGTGGGACTCTTGGGCTTTTGAACATTTTCTTCACTTGGAGCAGACATGCCTCAGAACTGAGGTTTAAATTTTCCCTGAAAGTAAATAAAAAGTTTAGCAAAAACCTTTGTTATAATCGACTTTCATTAATTTAATAGACAGCAGAATAATGTTATTAAAAAGTTTATAGGCGTGGATGCTATGTATATCAGTTTATTCATGAGACATGCATAATAACATCTAAATTGATTAAAATGTTCAATAGGATAAAGCGTTGTTTGCTGATCTACAAACCTGGCACATACTTAATTTTCGGATTGTAGATTTCCATTAAGAATAAATTTTTCAAACTTTTAATATCTACAGTTTTAGCACTTCCTATAATATGGTGTCTGTTATTGCACAAAAAACTCTTTTACGTTACTTTAAAATAAAATTTTAAAAAAACTTCTCAGTGATCTCAATTTTATTTCCATTTAAATCTTTTTTTCAAACAAATAACATATCCAATTTTGCTACTTTTTAAAATTTCACATCAATATTCATAGAATCTGGATATGGCAGCAATAATCACTCATTTTTCATGATCCTCCATTTTAATAGAGAAAAATAAATATTATTTTACTGTACATTATGTATTGGGAAAAGCAGCGACAGAGTTCGTCGCCATTTACTCTATTTCCCTATTATTTGTTTTAAATCATAGCTAACGACATTTAAATACGTCATCAATTGTCGCGTGCTCCCAATCGCATCAACTGTTGCTTACTTTCTATTTTCGAAAGAAGAAAACTTACTTGCAAAAGAGAAAACTTACTTGCATTCTCTACATGGAAAATTGCAATAACTTTCACCAGAAACAAGCTTTATTTCACGTAAAATAAAAATTGCTGGTTACAACTTGCCGCATATAGGACAAGTTTCAACAGCCGGAAAGTTTTGAAAAAATATTTCTAATGCTAAAATCAACAAAAATGTTGAATATTTTTTTAATGCATTTTATGAAGGAGTATTGTAGCTATAAAAAATAGTGATAATCTAGAAAACGTGAATACATAGAAAAATATGAGTATTTTCCAAAAATTGTTACAGCTAGCCCCATTTTCTTTTACATAATAATGATAGATCCTTCTGACTGGTAAGCCATGCTTTTAAAGTAGTGAAATTAATTGGCAAAATCGGTCCAGTTATTGATTTTGTGATCCGAGTCAAGTTTCATGTTGCATATCTCTCGAAAATGGAGGAAAAGGAGACAGATGAGTTTTGATTATGTATGTATCATCAATGAAAAACAAACAGAAAACATATTTTGTTTAGTCTTTGTAACTGGCGAAGTTATTCGAGAATTTTATCCAAAAGGCAGCATAGCGAAGGTAAAGTTTTTAAAATTTCTTTATGAAATAGCTAATGGTTGAGAGAAGAGAGCCAGTGATTTCACATGATTATTGTTTTCATTAATTTCATATGAAATAAAAATTGGTGAAATCAATACACTAATTGTGGCTGAGTGATTGGTACTTTACTTTTGACCCGTTATTTCAAATATATAGGTAATAGCAAATCATCTTGAGGCAGAAGATGTCTATTAATAACTTCAAAAACGATGGAACTCAATGGAGGGAAAGTAGCAATTTACTGTTTTGTTCAATCGTAGTTTTATATCAAATTTTGAATTAAATTCGCTATGATATGACTGTCACTCGTCTATATACTTCCGTACAAATGAATTAGGTTCTCAAACTTACTTTCAAATGTTATATTTTCTTATTAATTTCTAAATGGAAGTCATAACTTTTAAACACATTATATTTCAGATCGTTAACAAAATAGTTTGCAAAGTATTTTTTGTAGCTCGCAATTTTAAATAGTTCGTTAGAAAAAATTATTTTACGGGTTTTAAAAAAACTTTTTAATGTGTGATGTCAACATCACTATAATAAAAACGTTCTCACCTTTTAAATCTACGGACATAAAATGTAATAATGTCTGACATATTATAAAGTCCAGTGCTCATTTCGAAATAAATTTTCATTCAAAAATTTGTAGTATAGACACATTATGCTTAATAAAATCTAAAGCTTCATAAATTTACTGTGATAATTGATGGATAGAAATTTGAATAAAGTTTATTCAAATTAAAAAAATCGCAGTCAGAAAGTAAGAAAAATGAAAATTTTAGATTATAAAATTAACCCAACAATTTAAAGAATATATTCTGATTTTTTTTTTTTTTTTTACAAAAAATCCAAAACATTTCCTTTACCTCTTCACCGCTTTCTGAAATTGCAGATGTTAATTGCAATTAATAAGAGATAAAATTTTTTATTTAGCTAAATGATAAAAAAATATCAAATATCTAGGCTAAACGGACAATGAATAACTTGTGTTTTTCAAAACAAAAGTTAGATATTTACCTCTCTTTGCAAGATTTTTCTTATTTTATGAAATAAATCAGGGTGATATAATTAATGCTATAGATTGAAGGAATAATGTTTAAAAAATCTTAGTATAAATATATAATATAAAATAATTTAAAAACAGTATGAGGGAAATATCCATCATCATACAAATTTAAATGTTAAGCTCAGTACAAAATAAATTACACGTTAAGCTCACAAATATTAATTCCACATTTATTGCATTATGTTGTAGGATACCCTTTACATTTAGGGTATTTGCACCGGAGTGACTCACCTAAAGAGTATTCAATGTCCCTCTCTACTAAATTTCTCTACAAAAATAACTAAAAATGAACATAAAGTAAGAAAAATTTCGTCATATATTAGAAGTGAAACAACTGCATACTGATGTAAATTTCTATCGCATGGTTTTGGGAAGATTATTTGGGATATTTGATATAAATTACACAAAAAATAACAAAAGCAAAAAAAAAAAAAACACTCATTATCACATTTTTTAGCAAAAAATCTTAGATTAGTTATAAGAAAAATATTCGAAAAATCGTACGTTTCTTCCAACTATAACAAACAACGGAATGACAAGTTCAAACACTCTATAATAACTATGACATTTGATTTTTTTTTTTGATAGCTACGTCTCTTATTACGCAATAGTCGTGAAAAAAATTGTCGGCAACAACTAATTTACAGTACACCTCTTTTGAGCACAAATTTTTATTCACTAAATGTTATGATGGAAGTTTCCATCATCATGCAAAGATGGATTAAGAATATATAACAGATATTAGAAATAATTTGACAACATAACCCTATTAACGTGCAAATTAATGATATTAGATATTCAAGTGTGAAAACTGATATAACGCAAAAAGTATAATCGCAAAAAAAATTATATAATATACAAATAACTCTTAATATAATATACACATTGAACAATAATAAACATTCAACGAAGATAACTCACTTAATGCAGGAAGTACAATCAAAGATATTTTACAGCTCAGATGTGTAAAAACAGCTTTTCGTTATTGTATTCTGTTATATTATCACTACAGATTAATCACACTCTCAAAATGTTATCAGAAATGATAAGTGCTTATTGATAATATTGAATTACACATCGATCAGAGAAGATCAAATTTGCATAAGATTGCATTTTATGCTTAGTATGCTTTTTTATGAATATTTTCTATGCAAAAAAAGTAAGATATATTTGATCAAATTTCGAGTTTTGTACTGTATCATTTATATTTGCGTTCGAAACGTTAATAGTTTCATTAAAAATAGTTTGGCGACTTTAAACATGTTAAAATTTATAATGGCTGACAAATCACGTTATGCTGCTTGCATGATGGGGAAATCATTCCAAACGTTCTAACGGGCAGGTTATTGAATCAATTGCTGCCTAATGTGCATAAAATATGCTTCTTGGGTAACAATGCTCATTAATAAAGAGTTTTCAAGATTTTAATAATATTTTTACTTTCTCATGTACAAAGTATTCCGATCGTAATGTAATCGTCAAAAAAATTCAACTAGTATAGTACAGCCGAATCTCCACGGTTCTCCCCCCCCCCCAGTATAAAAAAACACATTTTTAGAATTACATCTGTCTACCTGTTTGTGAGCACGATAACTCCAAATCACTTTGAGCTAGATAGCTGAAATTTGGTACATCTTTCACTACATTTATAGATATCTATAATTGTGAACGAAATCCATTTACATAAAGTCTGTCTGCCTGGCCGTTTAAGTGTAAAGGAATTCTAAAACTACACAGTGTAAAGAGCAACGCATATACAATTTGGTACACATGCTTCGCATCTAAAAGATATATAGATATCAAAGTTTGAACCAAATCCATCAAAAGATTGATTGTCTGTCTATCTATACTTTTGCATGCATGTAAACGAAATGACTGAAATCAATGCAATAGTTATGTTGTCTTCGATTAAAACTATTGTTTTGTGTTAATTTTGGTATCAGTCAGCGGGCAGAAAGGCTCAAAAATTAATATTATCGCGATAGACTCCGTGAAATGTTCTATATTTCGTAATTATTGTTCACCAATTTTTTCTAACCATAATAAATTTAAAAAAAATATTTTTCAATATATTTCACAGCGATAATTTACTTTATTTTAATTACTGCATTAACAAAATTAGTTGTGATGGTATCAATTTTTTTTCAATACATTAATGTTTACATAAATACGTATTAATTTTTAAAACAATTCAAATACTGAAGATTCAAGTATAAAATATTGTCATGTTACGATGTTCAAAACAAAATAATAAGTATTGGTTTTTTTAAAAACTTTTTCTAGTACGAAATATACATGTAGGAAGTAATTTACACCTCAAACTATTCTAACTCGAAATTTCGAATCTCTCCGATGAACACATTTTTAGAATTAGTCTATCTCTGAACAAAGTAACTCAAAACTCCTTGAGTTAAATGGATGGAATTTGATGTATAGTATTTACATCAAATTTGTAATGTATATCCATTTTCTAACGGCAGAAGCATTCAAAGCGGAAGGGCAGGTATTTGAGGGTTGCATTACCGCATTCGGGGGGTTTAGGTTCTGTGGTTGCGCTTTCCAGACTCGTATTAAAAATGAGGCATTTTCCCTGTACAGTTTGAGGCATACTTTTCATCCCTTTTGATGTTAATTTTTTCTCTGTTTTTAATTCTTCGCACTTACCACATGCGTCTGACTCAGATTTTAAATAAAAGGTGTCTCAAAATTAACGCAAGTTTTGATTTTGCCACCATTCATACAGTAAAGTGTTGGCAACCCTATTAAAACCCATTTGACAGCTGATAGTGTAGAGTTAGTAAAAATAGAGCGTTACACGAGAGAACAACGTGTTAACGCAGGATTTAAATTAACACGTTGAAAAAAAAGTTTTTTTTAAATTGTTATATTTTTATTAAATAGAAAAGTACACAGGATAGGGTTAGTATGGAATAACAAATAGGGCAAATGACCTTCATGACTTTTCTGGCACACACGCACACTTTTTTTTTTTTAAATATTTTCCATGACTGTTTTCCGTAAATGTGGCTGAATTTCGTTGATGCAGCGTTGAATTTCCTCCTTCAATGCACGCGTACTTGCTCGCTTGTTGGTATAGACCTTTGACTGTAAATATCCCCATAAAAAGAAATCTAATGGTGTTAAATCGCACGATCAAGGTGGGCAATTCTCAAATTTTCAAACTTTGACCTCCAGATCTTTCATTATTTTTGAAATATTATTTAAAAAGGAAGATTTGATCTATTGTGTAACGCCGCATTTTTACGAACTCTAAACTATCAGCTGTCAAATGGGTTTATTAATAGGGTTGTCAACCAACACCTTACTGCACGAATGGTGACAAATTAAAATCTTGCGTTAATTTTGTGACACTCTTTATAAGACAGATTAGCTAACCAGGGGGTTAACTATTTCCATTTTTTAATTTTTCTTTTTGAAAAAGAGATTTATTTCATCTTTCGTTTTTATTTGTATTTTAGCTGTTTAATATTAGTTTATACATAAACATACTGGATCTTATACAAAGTTTTAAATATTAACAATGGTTTGCTTTATCATACGGATTGGGCAATATGGCCAAAAAATGGCCCTTGTGCCTAAAAACTCCAAATCATTAAATCAACAAACTGGCAGCTTCCAAATCTAAAATTTAAGAACCTGCAACCGATGTAACGCCATTATTCGGCATACATCAAAGTTCTATCAGTTTTACATTATTTCAAAGAATAATGTGAGATTTAAAATGAAGTCACAGATACTTTAATTTTTAATGTTAATATGATAATATGTGATTCAACTCCATTAGAAAAATTTATATTATTAAGTTAAGTAAAAATTATGCACCATGTAATCCATCACTAAAAACATATTATTTCTATTTGCAATTTATTTAATTAAAATAGTAATATAATAAACAACTGATTATATTTTTTACTTTCTCATATAAGAAATATGCAAAACGAAATAATTGCGATTGTCAATATTTTGTAGAATTTTCACATTTCAGAAATTTTCATGGAATTATCTCTGTGAATAAGATAGTTAAAAAATGCTTTGAACTAAAAGGATGAGGTCTTTAAGTAAGAGGTCTTTAAACTCTATTTGAAGAGTTCCATAAAATTTTAAACGTAATCCATTCATGGAAAAATTTGTTTATCCATCTGTTCTAAAATAAGTGAATAAAATATCAACAAACTGTAAAGAAATAGATGGCTAACTGCCCTCACAGTTTGAAATTTAAAGTGCAAATTAAATTAAATAAGCCAACGAATTGATCATATGCTGATCTTTACGTTTGTGTATGTTAAGAGCCCTATAATTTAAATGCACAAAAATAAAGACGAAAGAAATTTAGTTAATGATTTTCTTCCTAACATTATATTTTTGTGCTGAAATTTTGTTTTCATTGGTTGATAAAAATGTGTCTAAAAACCATAATTGGTTTACTTTACAGTACTACTAAATACAAGATACTAGTTTGTGGAATTGTAAATAAAACTCTGAGCACTGTGCCATTATCTGTCTTGCAGGGTTTTAATACTTTCTTTCAAGTGTATGTAAGCAAGTCCCACAGTCATCTTTCCCGCTAGTTTCTTCTATTGGGAGTTTAAATTTATACGATTCCACTTATTTGCAATGATGTAGCACTTCGTTTATATAAGTAAAACTTCAGTTTTAAGTCGTTTTATCTTTTAATTTTTCTTTTTTGCCTGCTGTTATTTCTTTATTTCTATTGAGATGGAAACTTCTTTTTTAAAACATGAAACATAACACTCTTTTCCTTTCTTCCTTTTCCAAAAAAGAACTCAAGAAGAGTAGATCATTGAAATATTTTGAAATTTTTTTTTGTCTAAACACTAGATAAAAACATTTAATGAGCTTGATTCGATTCATATTGCTGTAAATGTTCATAGATAATCGTCTTGTTATATACCCATACCGATGGGCTCATG